>JASGCC010000124.1:0-600000 GCA_030067915.1 Hydractinia echinata
AAACATTATAGGTATTGCAAGACCACGGGGCGGTCAAGATTACGATGCCAACAGAGGCTGAAAAATGGCTATATTATAGGGGATGGCCAGATGCAATTCAAGGTACCTTTGCCATTTATGCAGACTTCGAGAGTCTATTGATACCAGTAGAAGAAGATGCCAGGGAGACCAAGACCAAAAAACTAAGCAAACATGTACCGTCTGGCTGGTGCACGTATAGTACCTTTGCCTATGGACCCGTACCGGACCCACTAACGGTCTATAGAGGCAAGGACTGCGTGACGAGGTTCGTCAACCATCTGGGAGGATGAGGTGAAACGCCTCTATAATACCTACCCGCAGAAGGACAGGGAAGCCTCTAACGGAGGGTGTTAAAAAGAGAACATGACGATGCATCGAAATGTCATATCTGTCTGAAACCCTTCGATGACAGCAAGAATAACCGCAAAGTTTGGGACCATTGTCACTATACGGGGCTGTATAGAGGCGCGGCCCATAACAGCTGCAATTTGAAGTACAAGATACCCACATACCCGTGATCTTCCACAACATCTCAGAATACGATGCACACCTGTTCATCCGAGAACTAGGTGAAAATATAATACGGAAGATATTGGGTGCATCGCCGAGAACAAGGAGAAATATATAAGCTTCAACGTTAAAATCAAGGTACCCCTTGGAGGTATGGGATCTGGTGATGGGGAGGTGTACAAGAAGATTGAAATTAGGTTTAATCGATAGCTGTCGGTTCATGCCATCCAGCCTGGATAAATTAGCAAGCAACCTCGACGATGAGCAGTGTAAAAATCTCCGCTGGTTTTTCAACAAGGATGACACGTTTAAACTCATGCGCAGGAAGGCTGTGTACCCATGCGAGTACATGGATGATTGGCAACGATTTGAAGAGTTAGAGCTACCGCCCAGGGATGCCTTTTACAGCAAGCTGAACATAAAGGGGATCAGCGATGAGGAGTATCAATATGCTAAAAAGGTATGGAATGCCATTACCCCCAGAGGGTGATAACGTCACAATGGGGGACTACCACGACGTGTACCTCAGCACAGACGTACTGCTATTAGCCGACGTCTTCGAGACGTTTCGAGGCGTCTGCTTGGACAACTACAGCCTTGACCCTGCGCACTTCTACAGCGCACTCGGTTGGCATGGAAGGCAGCACTGAAATTTACGGTTATAAAGCTAGAGCTTCTCACCGATCCCGACATGCTCCTTGTGTTCGAAAAAGGTATCCGTGGAGGTATAGTCCAGGCCGTACATCGCTATGCCAAGGCGAATAACAAGTACATGGGAGACCAGTACGATCCGGAGGTTGAATCATCCTACCTGCAGTACCTCGACGCAAACAACCTGTACGGCTGGGCGATGCGTCAAGACCTGCCCACGGATGGCTTCAAATGGGTATCGAACGTAGAGGCCTTTACCAAAAAGCGGATTGAGAAGCTCGTTGAAGACAACAAGCATGGGTACATCCTGGAGGTTGATATCGACTATCCGGAGAGACTACACGACAGGCATAACGAGCTGCCATTCCTACCGGAACGCAGAATGATCCACAGGGTCGAGAAATTAGTACCAAATTTGGAGGACAAGCGAAAATATGTAGTACATATCAGAGCCCTTCACGAGGCTATAAAACATGGGCTTGAGCTCAAGAGCGTGCGCAGGGTCATCAGGTTTAATCAGAAGGCGTGGTTGAAGGGTTACATCGATCACAACACAAGGCTTAGAACGGCTGCCAAAAATGATTTTGAGAAGGACTTTTACAAGTTGATGAAGTTTGAGTGTGTTTGGCAAGACCATGGAGAATATTAGAAACCACCGCAACATCCCAACTGGTCACAAACGAAGACAAGTACACGAAGCTTGTGATGAAGCCGAATTTCAAGGGTGTAAATCGGTTTAGCAAGCACCTCCTTGGTGTAGAGATGGGTAAAACAGAGGTTAAAATGAATAAACCCGTGTATATAGGTCAGGCTATATTGGATATGTCGAAAATGGTGATATAAATTCCACTATAACTACATGCAGCCCAAATACGGTAGCAAGCTCCAACTCTGTTACATGGACACGGACAGCTTCGTTTACCACATCAGAACGGAGGACGTTTACAGGGATATCAAAGACGACGTCGAAAAAAGATTCGATACGAGTGCCTATAATCCTGATGATGGAAGGCCTCTCCAATAGGCAAGAATAAGAAGGTGGTAGGCCTGATGAAGGATGAGCTGGGTGGTAAAATTATGACCGAGTTCATCACCCTGAGGGCCAAGGCATACGCCTATAAGAGCCTTACACCGGATGGCGGGGATCGTAAGGCCAAAGGTGTTAGGAGATGCGTCACTAAAAAATCCATCACCTTCGACGACTATCAGCGATGCCTGGAAGAGGGCGTTGATATATACAAAACCCAAGTCTTGATCCAAAATAAGAACCATAAGGTCTATACCCAGGAGGTGAACAAGCTGGCATTCAACCGGGCAGACGATAAACGGATCATACAACCCGATCAAATTTCAACGGTTGCTAGGGGCCATTACCGCCTGGTGCCTGCCGAAGAATAAAATGGAGGTGTGTTTGTATATTGCTATACTCCTACCGTATGCCCTGATCGCCTACATACTTTTTCGATATCGACGTATAATAAAGATGTCTTTCCGATATTGCACAAGTATTCGACACAGCCTCTGCAGAAACCTATGAGCAGATAGAGAAACCTATCGATAAGCGCCAAATTTTAAAGGAGGCCCTACGTAAGGGCAAGGGGCATCTCCTACCTAAAAAATGTACAGAAGGGTTTGTTGACAAGGCTCCTGAGGAGGCCATCGATAAGTCCATACAGAGTATGTACAGCGGGAACTCCAGGAGAAGGGGGAGAAGACGGCCAGGGCATTGTCTACCCATGTTATTAGCCTATATGCTAGCATGATTGGGAATTTTGTCGACATCGACAGCGTCGACGAGCTACGTCGGGATATCGAAGAAGACCCTATAATCCGGGACTCTATGACCGATCTAGATATCCTTGTATACTGCACTGTTGGGAGATGCTTAGCTCCACTCCTTGTAGCAGGACATACGGCGAGGCATATGGGTAAAAAGAAGGATGAGGTGGTGGAGGATAAGGAAGAGCCTAAGACGACGGTACTATAATAAAATGAGTGAAGAAGAACCAAAAACAAGAAGAGAGGGTCCATTACAAAACCAGTAAAACATCCAGGGCGTGTGGCTCAGGGTTCACAAGTTGGCAGCACTTGATGAAGAAGAGGAAGGAGGAAATGAAGCAACAAGAGGCTACCGTAGAGCCTGCAGTC
Organism: Hydractinia echinata; assembly: GCA_030067915.1. Classification (NCBI taxonomy): domain Eukaryota; kingdom Metazoa; phylum Cnidaria; class Hydrozoa; order Anthoathecata; family Hydractiniidae; genus Hydractinia; species Hydractinia echinata. The sequence goes on from JASGCC010000124.1 coordinate 3,331, forward strand.
AAAGCCTCTTCTGGGACTAGTTCCGTACAGTCGATGAAAAGGCCTTGGGGTTTCTAGACCCGGGGCAAAAATGGACCTCGAAGATGGTCTGAAGCTTGCCGGGTATATGACGGCAGCGATCTTATTCGACGAATACGCCATTAAGCAGGGATGGTACAAGAAATCTTTGATACCTCCAAAATAGACCACATTGTAAAATTTTATATTTGCCTTAAGAGGTAAATATAAAATGGAGGAGGGTAAGAAATGCTCAAAATGCAAAAAAGTCTTAACCCTTGATAATTTCGGGGTTAAGACTTGTGGTCAGCTAAATCAGCAGTGCATTAAATGTCTAAATATTAGCAAGACATCACGCAACAAACATCGCACAAAATGTGAACATATAGGGACTCAGTCTCTATATGAGTTAATGAATATCTGTAGGGCCCATATGGAGGCCCAATTTTCAGAGGGCTACACCTGGGAGCTCTACAAATATTTGCATATTGACTACAAGATACCTTTTAGGTATCTTGAGACCGGTAAGTTCCCAACGCTTGCTGATGTTTCCCAGGGCATTACACAGGGCGAGTGCATTCAAGTAAATGAATAAAATCTGTATAAAATGTAAAAAACTGTTAACCCTGGACAGGTTCAAAATTAGAGGAAATAGCCGAACAAATAGCTGCATAGGTTGCCTCGATAATGCCAAGGCTAGGCGGCGTATAAAATGTAAGGACCTTGTTATCGAACAAAAGGTAGACATTCTTGCCACTGATGAGGAAATTAGAGGGTTGCTGAACAGAATGAAAATTACCTAATGTTGTATACCTTGTTGACATACAACATCATACCCCGGTACATCGAGCTCATCGAAGCACCCCCCTGAGAGCCAATTAAAGGAACTGCTAATTGAGAGATATCGCAAGGTACTGAGATGCCTACAGGGTAAGATAGTATTTAATCCACTACCCCTTGAATATAAGACCCAAAATACCAAGATCTGCCCTGCCTGCCGGGGTTGTTTGGTGAACAATCACGGTGGTGTGTTGATATGTTTAAGTTGTGCCGGGGTATATTCGAAGGTACACAATCAAAAATGGTTGTATTACTAAATGACGATAGATATTATTACAAGTCCCCATACGGCTATTTTTACAGGTCCGACAAGTTGTGGCAAGACACAACGCGTTTTGGACCTGCTTGAGCAGGAGTATAAAAAGCACTATCACAATATAGTGATACTTTGCCCCACATTGCGGTGGAATATGACATACCTTATTACATAGAGAGCCTCACTTTGGAAAGACCCCTATGTATTTCTGATAGACCCCAAGGACCAGCTGTTCGAATGGATCCAAAAACTGTCGTCATTGCTGGCAGGGGAGGATAGTATTTTCGTGATTGATGATATTATCTCTGACGAGAGCCTCGATAAAAAAGGCAGCCCTTGCTTGAGCTGGCTATTTCTGGAAGGCATCGCAAGCATAGCATGTGGCTCTTAACGCAGTCATATACCGCTTTGCCCAAGAATTTGAGGAGGCAGAAAAAAGCCCTGTTTTTATGGTTTCCTCATGAACGCTCTGATTTGAAGCTGATCGACGAGGAAACCAACCTTATTTCGGACTGGAATCATATTAAGGCTGAATTGAAAAAATCCAAACATGCCTGCTTTTATATCAGATTGGAACACCCTAGGACCTGGAAGATTATCGAATGAAATCCTCCGGCCGGGCATCGATATAATAAAAAAGATGCAAGTTTCGCTATTCAATGCAGTGCCCGCAGGAGTCATCGAGACTTTGTTTGATGAACAAAATCGGCCTTTTTTTAGACGTGCTGATCTTGGTAGGTTTCTAGGGATTGCCGATATAGTGCGCAATTTTCAACATTTGGCCGAAGAAAATACAACAAGGCAAGAAATTGTAGGACAGAAGGGTGGGGGTGCCACCCCCATACGTTTTAGGGGGTCAAATCAGTATGACGTCTTCGTTACGTTAAATGGGGCCATCGAAATTGTTGTAAAGTCAAAAAAGCCTAGGGCCGTAACCTTGACAAAATGGTTGGCTGGGAAGGGTGTGGAGAGATTACAGGAAGAGCTTGCTGCGGCAATCGAGGACAGAGATACTGCCGTCGCCATACTCGAGGATGATCTAGAGGATAGGGACAACCAACTCATGGTACTGGGGGATGAACTCGAGGCACAAGCCCGGGAAAATGCAAGGCAATATTAGCAAAAAGCGATTATGGTTCAATGACAACTACCCGGGCGCGGAGGAGATTGTTGTCATCGACAACCCCAAAGGTATACACGCCTTTAATACGTTTGAAGAGGAGGGGCATGTAGAGCGTTATGGCAACCATTTCAGACTTATAGATAATACCAGGGATGACCTGTACGATTTGGGTGTTCCGGCAATATGGGACTAGGCAGACGGTAAATTTTAACTACTTACGGGGTAGTTAAAATTATTAGGGGAGGGGCTCTGAACCCACCACCTATCGACGTTAATTTCACTACCCGCAAGAGTAGTGAAATGACCACGGTGAAAACCTCCGGCTGAGCAGTGTATATAGAAAAATGTCTTCACAACTCGCCTTATTCAACACAATACCCGCAGGATCAATCGAGACCTTATTTGACAAACAAAATCAACCTCTCTTCAAAAGGGCAGACCTTGAGAGATTCCTGTGTATTCCAAATGCCAGGCAGTATGGTCTTGATCGCCATATGACAATATCAAGGGGAGAAATAGAGGGTATAACAACCGTAGTCGGCGACTACAGTTGCTCAGATATGTCAGGAGGGGTTAAAAAACGCCATGAAATATTCGTAACGCTAAGGGGGGCGTTGGAAATTACCGTCAGGTCAAGAAAGCCCAAAGCCGTGTCTTTGACAAAATGGTTGGCCGGGAAGGGGGTGGAAAAAATTATAGGATGAACTCAAGGAGCATCGCCGGGCCCTTGAGGATAAGGATATTGCCCTGGCCATACTCGAGGATGATCTAGAGGATAGGGACAATCAACTCATGGCATTGGGGGATGAAATTGAGGAGCTACAGCAACGTGCCGTGCCCCATCTCGAGGATCCTGGAAAGGATAACATCATGGTGATTATCCAGAAGAACAATGACGATCCCTGGCCATACCTTGCCATCTGTGGTCAACAGGGTTATGCAGCACAAAAAATTAGAAATAAGCTTGTTGATTACCCCAAGGGAGAGATTGTGGTATTGGCGGAGACCCCTAATTCCATTGTCCATTACAATTGGCTTCGAGAACGTGGATGTATCGAGGTAAACCCCGAGCGTGTGAGACATTTCAGGCTTGGCGAGCATTACACACATGAACGTCTTCTGGAGCTTGCCGAATGAATGTCGCCATAACCGGTTCCCCCGCAGCGGGGGAACCGGTGAGTACACCCAACAAACACGATTTTTACTACTTCTACAGGTATTAAAAATTATCCTCACATCATATATTGGTTACTAGCCAACCACCTTTGGGGGACCAAATTAGGTATGTCCGAGTAGGCATCTCCCGCGGGCTATTACCAAGCCTTCACATGTTCCGGAGGTACCTGAACGTCTTCAGGAATAAGCATTAGCTCCTCTGAAACGAGGCTCCTTTCGGGACCATCCTTCAAATAGTACAACATGCGACTACCCGCCACAATACGATACAACCTGTAAGGATGTTTGCACCAAACGGCGTAGGTGGCGCGTCTCTTTTGATCATCGTGCTCCTCTCCTGATTGTAGGAGGTACAAGTACAGCCCATCCTCAGGTAGAGGCTTTTCCTCGGGATATTCCTCGTCTTTCGCGAGCGATATCTCCTCGAGCTTGATCGCCTTGTTGGGTTTTAGGCCGATCATGGTGGTTTTAGTATTATTGAGATTTTTGACGATAGTGTACAGGTGTTTCACCCATATGCTACTAGGCTCCCCGGAAATTAATCCTGTGCATCCTGAGGCTTGAATAGCCTCTCGGCAAGGCTGTAAACGTATGATGGTATTTGGTGGCGGCCCTCTTGATTTTAACCCCCTTGTCCTCCAGCAGCTTCGTTACATCTGATTTGAATTCGGAACCATTGTCACATTGGAAGGTTTTGGGGTAGTGTAAGGGTCCTGCCTTGTAGATATCCTTGATCATCTCGGCAACCTCACCGGCTTTTTTGGTACGTAGGGGTCTCGCTACCTTGTAACTTGAAGCTACGTCAATACCTGTGAGAATGTACTTGTAGGTGCTTCCATATACCTTGTCATATGGCATATAGAGTAGATCAAACTGATGCATCTCATTGGGCCTCGTAACAATAAAATGGGGGTAGTCTATACGTTTTGGGCCTTTGATATGTCGTAGCCATAAGAGTTGACGAGAAATCCAGTGGGTGGCCTTCTTTTTTGACACACCGCTCTCTTTCGCAAGCAGTCTGATAGCTTTGCGTCCGGTCCACAAATGTTCTGGGGTATAGTATATTTGGCTTAGTTTTTCAGCCTCCTCCTTGGTAATACTATGTGATGCTTTTTCTGACATATTTATTATATGTAAGAAAACGTTGTTACAAATACTTATATGCCGCAAAGCCTAGCAGTGATAGGGAGCCAACGATGAAAGTGAGTTCCCCATCCTGTTGGGGTTTGGAGGGTGTATAATAGTCAGATAATTGTGGGGCCTTCTTGCTCGAAGCAATATAGAATTTGTACATGTCGTCATCCAATTCACGAAGGCTCTTCCCTGCCTTTATTTGCAGTTCCCGCTGCTCACTGAACCAGTCCAGTTTAGCCTGCCTATCTCTGATCCATTGGGCCTGGGCATCATTGACCTTTTCCATAGCTTCATCATGCCGTTTTCTCTCCGCCTCACCATGCCCCGAGAGCTTGTTAAATAGATAATTTGATCCCGAAAACGCCAGGGCGTTAATCGCGGCACCAGCCACCAATACAGCTATTGTCGCCATTTATTAATATTCCACAGAATGATAACGCCCATCGAGTATATTCAGTTGAGCATCCATCAGTAAGTAGACATAGCATCTAAAATCCCCGGTTCCGTCGGCCTTTTTGGTCATATGGAGAGTAATCCCATCGCTCAAACGCTGTAATGGTCTTCCAGAGCCATGCAGGGTATTGTCATTAGAGGCTCTGAAATCAACGAAGAGCGCATATCTCTCGTTGAAGAATTGGCCAATCGTTACCGAAGAGTCGTGACTAGCAAAGAGGTTGGTAATCTGCTCCAGGTGATCCTTGGGTAGCATCGCATGTGAATACAGTTCGTTAGGCTCACCTTCTACCGTGATGGATATCTTTTCAATTTTTGGATTATAGAAGACCTCGTTGATACCAGCGTAAGCCTTCACTTTCCCAGGGTCTATAAAGAGTAACAAGACACCTTTGAGACTCTTTGCGGGGGTATCGATTTGAAGATTGTAACTTGTATCGGCTTTTTTCATTGTCACCACCTTGCTTCGCAGGATCCGTTCATAGGGCAAGGCGAGACGGGCATACCTTGACATCATGGCACTTGCGAGACCTTCATGGGTGATCTTGTCGAATTCCAACTTGATATTGGTGATTTTATAGGTGGCATCTGCTGCCTTGGCTGCCGTAGATCCCACGGCAGCTGTACCTGCATCTTTGATGACATCGCTGTGCTGTGCGAAATGTAGAACAAATTGCAGCCTGTCATGTAGCTCTGCCGGGTAAAACGGTAAGTCCCTCGTCAGTTCAAATATCTTGCCCAATGGCACGCAAAAAGTGTTGCCATACGCCGCAGCGATAGCTTTTTCTTCATCAGTCCCAACGTACTCAGTAGCTTTGACCTGCAGAGCCCTTATGGTACCGTCATTGGGGTTGATTCCCTCTAAAATCAGGTTGTTCTCCCGATCAAATTTGGGCAGCCAAGTCTCTGTACAATGCCAGGATATTGTAATCAGATATATTTTGTACCTCATTGCCATCCAAGGTTACTCGCAGATTTTTAACCAGGCTTTGCCTATGTTGCTGACCAGGGTACGCTTCGTATTGGTCCCCGTCAGCGTCAGGTCAAATAAGAGCTTGAGGCTGCCGGGAAAAATGACATCGTTCTGAGACATGTTGGGTATGTCAACGTAGAGGTCCTCATTTTGATTAATCGTAGAGGGTATATGGCTTATCTGAACTCGCTGCTTTCGTCCTTTGACACCAAAGAGTTGTTTAGTCTCTGCATATGGGTCTAGGGTTGTTCCAAATCCACTCATGTTTATTATATATAGGGAAATGTTCCTAATAAAATGGGCGATAATCCTGTATTTACACACGAAGATGATATTGGAAAGGCTGGTGGGGATGATAGGCCTGATGATGGTACACAACAGCCTCCATCAACACATCAGCTTCCATCAACACCAGGGCCTTCAACCCAGGGCCTTCAACAGGGGGCCCCAGGGTCTAGACTTTCGGAGCAGAGGCAAAAATTGCTGGAGGATAAGGTTAATAGCCTCTACGCTCATCTTAGTCGGGATACGAGGCTGGGGATTCATATTACGATACCCTACAACGATTTTAGGCTGGAGGGGAAACGTCTTTTTTTCAAGGGTATAGACCTTACGCCATTAATCACAAAAGATAAGGGTGGGTTGCGGGCTGCCGGTGAAATCATCAAAAAAATTAAGGCAGATCTCGTGCGGGATTTAGGCTTTCCCGATTATGTTACTGCGCCCAATTAAAAGGAACTGCACCTAAACTCGCGATAGAGGTTGATGCTATTGTTAATGAGGGTGGAGAGGAGGACCCGGGTGAGATCATTCAGATGAAGACTTTAAATAATATCAAGAAGGTTATGCATGATGTAGGAACTATGGTAGATGAAACTTCATTCACTGGATTCACCCAACGCGAATTGAAAGGACTTGATACTAAACTTCAAACCTATCAGGGTCACATTAAAGGTATGGAACATGAAGTAGTTTCATATGACAAAAAAATTAAGAATGCAGAGGACAGTATTAAACGGATTAATAATCAGGTAGATGCCGACGGCGAGATTTCCGAATACAATAAAGGATTAATAGAACAGCTTGAGAAAAACATTAAAACTATGAATGAGGAAAGGAATGCCTTACAGGAAAAGGTGAAAGAATTAAACCGTGATATTTACAGCCAGCTGAGGCATATTAGGGATACGCTATTAAAAATATCAGGTAATGATACATCCCTCCTTGAAAAGCTTAATATTCTGTTCAAGGAGCAGGGTTTAACTATAGCTAGCATCGTTTCAGCTATTGGATTGTTGATAAGCACCATCGTGCTCTCCGTTACGGGAGGTTCTGCCGCGGCAGGCGCCGCAGGAGGAAGTGCTGCCGGTAGTGCAGGAAAGGAGTTTGTGGAGAAGCAGCTGGAAAGATTGGGAAAGTTCCTCAAATATCTTGCGGGTAAGGCAGGTGCCGCATTGCCGGGGATTACTGGTACCGTTGTTTCCTTCCTTCTAAGGGTAGTGTCAACAGTTGTGGAATATGTTGCAAAACATCTGTACATGGCGATTGCTGCCGCTGCCGGGTTTGTTGTTCTCTATTTGAGGAAATAGGTTACTTAAGCCATGTATAGGCAATGATTATACCTACTCCTGTTGTGATTAATGCGGCCTTCGTATCCTCGTGTTGGTTTTGTGGGGGTTGTTCGGTGGTATGTATAGGAGGTGTGGTATGTTTGGGGGGTGTAACATGTTTGGGGGATAGTTTGATATCTGATATATGTCTTATGGTATGCTCTGTATGCCTAAGGGGTATAGTATGCCTAGGAGGTGTGGTATGTATAGGTATTTTGATAGTATGCTTGAGGGGTGCGGCTGCCGCACCCCTAGCAAGAGGCTTGTTATTCAAATCAACTTGGGCTCCCACATTTACATTGGTGGGTGCGATCAAAATGTTGTTGTTATACCCTACAATCTTACCTATGCGCAAATTCATGTCGGAGGGCAGCATGTAGACGCTGGCCATGACGGCGAAATTCTCTGGCGTCCTGGCATATTGCAGGACTTTTTGGAACTCAGTTATATCATGTCCTACATTTTCCTGACGCTGGACAATAGCCTCAAACCTTTGCATCAGAATTTGCCTTGCCGTGTAGTTATCCGCACCTGAGCCGAGTAAAGAGGCTTTCGCACCCGCCTGTGATCCAAGCAACAAGACCACGTAGACGCGAATACTGTCACTCAGCTTGGTCAGACCTTCCGATGTCAAGCCCTGACTTGCTGGTATAATGAATTTGGCCCAATCACCCTCAACTTGTGGCCACCATCTACCGTTAGTCAATGATGCCGATACTGATTTGGTCTTGTATAAACCGTTAGGATCCGCACCATATTCTCGACATACCTGCCCATACCCAGAGGTTGAGTAGGGGTTTGAGTACCGTGAAAAACCGTCATTGAAAGACATAGGTACTTTCATTATTGCCAGAATACAAAATTTTTTTGACATTTTGCATCTTGTCCTTACCCATTAAATCTTACACAAAATTTAAAAACTACGATTTGGAACACATCAAATTTAAATCGAGAAGGATCAGTCATTTCGGTATATTGCACACTATAGCTTACAAAGAGTATGAAATTGAAATCAACAAAGTAGCTCTTTTGGTGTATTAAATATGGCCATACACACAAAAGTTTACACTAAATGTAAAAAAATGGTTGTGTTAAGTAATTCTAAATTAAGAAAAGTCAGTTCTTTTAGCATGCTGATTTATGTCTTTGCCCACAAACTATTACATGAAAATGTAAAAACCACAATTTGAAACAAATTAAATTTACATTTTAAAAATAAGTAATTTTTGAACTTTATTTTCAGAATATTTGCAGGAAAAGAACTTCGCAACCTAAAAAAAGAACCAGGAAAGTTTTTAGGGTTAATAACGTTTGATGGGTTTTGTGGGAATTTATATATATAACGTGGGAATATATATATATAATGTCAGAGTTGAATTTCTTATTTTAATATAAAAACATGAAAGGCTTGCAAGGTGTAAAGTCAAATTCTACAAAAATTAGTTCTTTCGGTATATTGCATGATCCTTGTGCCACAAAAGTTAACACAAAATTTCAAAAGAAAAGCAAAACAGTTTGTATATATTATATATACCATGTATATAAATGGAAAGTCACCCCAGTCTTCCCTGTACATTTTTTCCCTAAATGTAAAAAAACATGTAAATCCTTCCCCCGCCCTCCCCCCAAAAATAAATATATAAATAAAATAATCAAAAACCCATGTATATAAATACTGCAACAAAATCAAAATATGTGAAAAAAGCTACGTAAATTTTCCCCATAATGTCAAAAACCTCTATCAAATAAGAATTTAATAAACACAGGTTTTTTCGGTGTTAGCATGTAGTAACTCTCTCGAAAAGGTTTAAAGTTTTCTTAAATAACACGAAATGTCATAAACAAAAACATTTGAGTAAGAACATCTAGAACATCAGAATTACTACATGTTAAATAAAATTCCTTTTGTCATATTGCATGCAACCGATGTAAGTTTAGTTACACAAAATGTGAAAAATACATTATATATTTGCATAAAAAATAGTCCTTAAACTATCCTTAAATATTATAAATACTTTCTTAAAAGGTGTTGTAGCTTCTTATATCTTCTTATTTAGGCTTAAAAGGTCAAGTCAAATAAGTTACAGCCATATTCCTAGCAAAGACCACTAAGATAAACTACAGTACCTAGCTACATCATGTAAAAGCAACATAAAATTCACAGGTTAGCTAGGTATACTGGGAATCTTTAGTTTAAAGCTAACATTAGCTAGCTACAGCAGCTAATAGCTGGTCACTTAAACTGGAGACTTAGCTAGGTATAAAGAACATGGCTACATATATATAAATTCCTAGCTAGCTAGTTGTTGTTGGTGGTTGGCTTTTTATGATGCTAACTATAAAACATGTCTGGCATCAATAATATCATCAAAACTGAAAAAAAAAACATGAACAGAAACATTACAGAAACCTTGCTATGATTAATTTATAAAACCATGCTCTTCTTCAAATGTTTTTTTAAAGATTTATGTTGATTGAAAGAGTAGAGAATACTCAAAAAGAACAGCCATCTTTTTCGTAAACACAATTTCCGTTTTATGCTAGGAACTCCATTTAACAGTCCGTATGCTTTGTGAATATTTAATACCGTTTTATATGTAACGATACCTATATATATATGCTCATATAGATTTTTTGGCATAAGGGTATATATATTTATATCGTTATTAGCAGCGGGTTATATAATTACACTTTATGTGCGATTTCTATGAAGTACATCCCTTATTTTTTTTTGTTAAATTTTAGCGTACAGCCACGTCATAAGAAAGTGACCCGTGATTTCCGTGTCGTGGACTCACAGTTTTACTCACGCAAGGGAATTAATATATAAGACTAGCTGTTTCCCGTGGAAGAATCCACTGTATTCTCATTTAATTTATGTAGCAGATATACGTCCACCAAAAAACAAACAATACAGCAGTGCGCATCTTACATCTGCATTATTATATAAATGACCAAAAAAATTAAAGGTGTCCAACAACTGCAGTATATATGTGACACTTAAAATCTAAATCTACTAAAATTACTTGCTGTGACCTTCTGACAAATGCGAAAATTATTCGGATAGAAGTTTACCAAAGCATTTCAAAATACATCTCACCCATAAAATTTAAATCACTCAAAATGTCACATACAAAAATCGCTGATCAATGTCAAACACAAATCTCTCTCAATGTATATATATATCTTAAAATCAGTTAGTTTATTGCAAACCCTGCCAAAGGTTGACACAAAATGTGAAAAAATAAACAATAAATTGTGCCTCTGGCAGAATTTTTTATCTAAGGTGTAAAAAAATGGATTGCAAGGATAAATTATAATGCAAAAAAACGTTTTTTGATATTTTGCATACAGTCTTTCCTCACTAAACTTTAGACAATATGTCAAAAAACAATTTGTAAACCGGAACTTAATAAAAATCAGTCTTTAGCAACTTGCATGCTGTTTTACCATCAATAAAGTCTTACACAAAATTTCAAATCTCACATAGTAATCGGTTACAAATGTTTACATAAAATATATATAAAAAACAGCTTGTATGGTGTGAAACTAATTGGCAAAAAAATTTTTTGGCTAATTAGTCAAATAAGAATTGCAAAAAAAAAAGTTTCAGTTATATATAATGAGTCATGGTTAAACAACAACAATCAATCTAACAGTTCATTTTATGTCAATTTTTGCACCAAATTTGCAACACAAAATACAAATTCTAAATAATATTAAATTATCTTATTTTGGACCAAAAAAGTTTGATCAAAATGTAAAAGATTAGAGGTTAATAACAAAATCAAAGTTTGAAAAGGTTTGCAACAAAAATCAGTTATTTCGATGATACTGCATACACTCTTTCCCCACAAAAGCTTCACAAACTGTAAAAAAAAGAATGGTTGTAGGGAGTGCTTCTGATTCAACAAAAATCAGTTTTTTTGACATTTTGCATGTTGTCCTTAACCATTAAATCTTACACAAAATTTAAAAAAAATACGATTTGGAACACATCAAATTTAAATCGAGAAGGATCAGTCATTTCGGTATATTGCACAGAGTCCTTCGCGGTAAGAATTTATACAAAATATAGAAAAACACAGCTTGCAAGGTGTAAAATCGAATTCTTCTTCTGTGTATATATGGAGTTTCCTCGCAAAATTAACATAAAATGTCAAAAAGGTTCAGATATAACATCTAACACAACAAAAATCAGTATATGTCATGCCATTGTTATTTTGGTCTATCTCATACCATTCTGTCCCAAATAATTTATATAAAATGTAAAAATTGAGTGGTAAAACAGAAATTTGCAAAATTCCATTTTTTTATATGCATATATTGTATATTATATGCCTTCTACAACAATAAGATTCAAAATGTCAAAAAGAAGAAAAAAATAAGCTTACAAAGAGTATAAAATCGAAATCAACAAAGTAGCTCTTTTGGTGTATTAAATATGGCCATACGCACAAAAGTTTACACTAAATGTAAAAAAATGGTTGTGTTTAGTAATTCTAAATTAAGAAAAGTCAGTTCTTTTAGCATACTGATTTATGTCTTTGCCCACAAACTCTTACATGAAAATGTCAAAACCACAATTTGAAACAAATTAAATTTACATTTTAAAAATAAGTAATTTCTGAACTTTATTTTCAGAAATTTTTGCAGGAAAAGAACTTCGCAAACCAAAAAAAGAATCAGGAAAATGTTTAAAATTTTCAGGGTTAATAACGTTTGATGGGTTTTGTGGGAATTTCACTTTTTGTATATATATATATATATATATATATATATATATATATGTAAACAAAAACAGCTCTGTCAGGATATGTGGTAGCGATTTCATCAACTAACTGCTTTGACTGTTACTATTAACAGTTACTATTAGCCGCCAAAAATAAATAAATAAATAATCAAAAACACATGTAAATACTGCAACAAAATCAAAAAATGTGAAAAAGCTACGTAAATTTCCCCCATAATGTCAAAAACCTCTATAAATTAAGAATTTAAAAAAACACAGGTTTTTTCGGTGTTAGCATGCAGTTCGAAAAGGTTTAAAGTTTTCTTAAATAACACGAAATGTCATAAACAAAAACATTTGAGTAAGAACATCTAGAACATCAGAATTACTACATGTTAAATAAAAATCCTTTTGTCATATTGCATGCAACCGATGTAAGTTTAGTTACACAAAATGTGAAAAATACATTATATATTTGCATAAAAAAGAGTCCTTAAACTATCCTTAAACATTATAAATACTTTCTTAAAAGGTGACCCCCTGACAAATGCGAAAATTATTCGGAAAAAAGTTTACCAAAGCATTTCAAAGAACATCTCACTAAATGTCTTCATGAAATGCGTGTAAGGGATACCAAACAAAAAAATAGAGCATGGTAATTTGAATTTTTAAAACTCACAACCCAACCTCGGCCCTTCGTCTCTTTTTTATAACGGGACGGAAAAAAGAGAGAAAAAAACCTGGGATCGAGGTTGCTCACAGTCTGCATTACTTTATATTTAATAACCGCTGAAACAAAACGTTGAAAATATAAGCACGTGCAACAAAAAAAAATTAATAAATAAAAATACAAAATGCAAAATGTCCAACAAAATCACGCATAAAATCAAAGAAGATAACAATGCAGCGTTTTCGAATTTAAGAATCGAATATAATTCAAACGATCGTAACGTAACAGATGTAAACATTGATTTAGCTTTGTTTAAATTAAGGCTTATTATAACGACATCTCCCACTTCGTAGCGTTAAAAACAATAACAACGGAATTACTTTTTACATTTTATATAAATTATTCTCTAAGATATACACACTGTATTTTATAAGAATAGTGTTTTTTTCGTTTCAGCCTTCATGTTCTTAACTTTCTTGACAAATCCTATCCTCATTATTCTTAATATTTTCTTAGCCTCAAAATAAAAATAAATAAAAATAAAGCCTGCTATAAAGTTACTATTGCTAATGCCAATTTCTACTACATGTAACAGCCCATTGCGTTGAACAGAGAAAGTTGAGTTTGTGAGATACGCAATAAAAAAGTAAACTTCTAATTAAATTTGTGCATCATACAAATTTTTATATTAGAACAAACAATCAAGCTTAGACATATTCTTAGGATATTCTGACCCATTGTTTTGAGTATATTCTTACAAAAAAAGTTCTTAACATTCTTGACAAATACTATCCTCGTAGCCTAAAAATATATAATGCCTCAATAAAATAAAGCTTGCTATATATTGCTATAGCTATTGGCAATTTTTTTTTTATATTTAGAACAAACAATCAAGGTTAGACATATTCTGACCCTCTGAACTTCTGACGCATTGTTTGAAGTACATATATTCTTACAAAAAAAGTTCTTAACTTTCTTGACAAATACTATCCTCGTTATTCTTAATTATATTGTTAGCATGTCCATGTCCTGAAAATATATAATGCCTTAATAAAATAAAGCTTGCTATAAGTTGCTGTAGCTATTGGCAAATTATTTTTATATTTATAACAAACAATCGAGGTTGGACATATTCTTAAGATATTCTTAACTGACCCTGGGTATATTCTTACAAAAAAGAATATGTTCAGGCGCAAGACAAAACATATTTCACTTCATATTTAAGGGAAAATTTAGCTTTGAAAGTGTAAACGGCTGAAATATCGTTATTCAACTAAATTCATTTCTCTACCAGATAATCTAAACAACACACCTGGTTTTCTTTCGCTTTCTCAGTAGGCTGCTAGCTAGCGTTCTCTGGATAAAAGTCCAATAAGTTTTTTACTTCGATTACTAAACTTCGCTTCATCCCAAAAGAAAACAAATTGAAAATGTATAGCTAGCTAAATTGTCTGATATATTTCCAATCACTTCTCTTTTTGACGTTATATCATTGTACATTTTTCTTCTTTTTAACAAATATTTCTTTTATTTCTTTTTGAAAATTATTTAACAAACATAAACTTTTTATACTCGCTCGACAACAACAGTCGCTCTGCTCTACAACAGCAGTTTTGTTTTTCTTACATTTTAGATTCGAAATATCATTCGAATTCGATAGTTTTTTAAAAAAGAAACCAACCTCGGTCCCAGAACACAAAAATGGAAAATATTGAAGAAACAAATAAGCTTTAATCTTACCTCATGATGAGTAACATTGTTTGAAATAACTTTTTTCAGGATTACTTTGAAAAAGAGACAGCCTTCTTCGCTTCGGTTTTCTTTTAACGGTTGATAAAAACTTGTCTCCGTGAGATACGGCGCGCACATTGTAAACCGGCGGTAAAATTAAATTATTCTATCTTTAACGAACCCGTGAGGCTTTTAAAACAAAAAAACAAAACAAATCAAAACGTTTTAAAATAAAAGAATAGTATTAATAAAATAACAAAAGAGTTTTATATCTTAAACTAATAAGAAAAGAGAATTAAATATTTAAATAGTAACGCCCTGATTCGCGTTTTTTTTAACTTGGTAAATTTTAGCGTAACGCCATGTAATAGAAAAGTGACCCGTACTTTGCGTGTCGTGGACTCACATGGCTACTCACACAAGCGTATTATTATATAGACTAGCCGAATTCCCGTCGAAGAATCCACTGAATCTCTCATTGAATGCATGTAAGGGATACCAAACAAAAACATACAGCATATGGTAATTTGAATTTTTAAAACTCGCAACCCAACCTCGATTCTTTGTCTCTTTTTTATTACGGGACGGCAAAAATACAGAAAAAAACCTGGGATCGAGGTTGCTCACAGTCTGCATTACTTTATATTTAATACCCGTTGAAACTAAAACGTTGAAAATATAGCACGTGCAACAAAAAAAAATAATAAATAAAAATACAAAATGCAAAATGTCCAACAAAATCAAAGGCGTCTAAGAACCGTTACTTAAAAAGCGAAATCTGCTAAAATTTATATTTGCTTTGCCATGCCAGAATTACACCAGGGAAAAAAAATTTATCAGACATTTAAAAAACCCAACATATTTTGCCAGGTGAGTTATACAAAAAAAGTTATTACAAAATTTCCACACAGTACAGTTTGTAACACGTCATACCAAAATCAGATATTCAGTCTATTGCATACAGCAACCCTTTCAAAGTCTTACACAAAATATAAGAAATTAACAGTTATCTGAATTCCCGTGGAAGAATCCATTGAATCTCTCATTAAACCTATGTAAGGGATATCAAACAAAATAATACAACACAGTAATTTAAATTTTCACAACTCACAGTTCAACCTCGACCGTCTCTTTTGTAACGGGATGGCAAAAAGAGAAAAAAGCCCTGGGATCGAGGTTGCTCACAATCTGCATTATTTTATGAGTATAACCGCTGAAACAAAACGTCTAAAAATATAAGCATGTTCAACAAAAAAAAAAAAATAATAATTTAAAATAGAAATGGAGAATGTCCAAAAAAATCAAAGGTGTCTAACAACCGTTCATAAAAAGCTAAAACTATATACTTGCTTTGCCATTCCAGAACTCAAAATATAAGAAATTGATAGTTAAAAACAAATAAAAGAGAAATATAGAAACTTGAATCATTTGGTATATTGTATATCTACCGAAATATTTCAATCCAAAATATTAAAAGAACTGACCCAAACTTATAATCAACAAAATCAAGCATAAAATCAAAGAAGATAACAATGCAGCGTTTTCGAATTTAAGAATCGAATATATTTCAAACTATCGTAACGTAACAGATGTAAACATTGATTTAAATTTAGGTTTTAGGTTTAGGTTTTTTAAAACGACATCAACACTGAATTACACAGTCTGTAGTGTTAAAAACAGTAACAACGGAAAAATTACTTTTTACAGTTTATGTAAATTCTTCTCTAGGATATACACGCTGTTTTTATAAGAATAGTGTGTTTTAGTTTCAGGCTGATGTTCTTAACTTTATTGACAAATGCTATCCCTCATTATTCTCAATATGTTCTTAGCATGACTATGGCCTGAAAATATATAATGCCTTAATAAAATAGAGCATGCTATAAGTTACTATAGCTAGCTAATGGCAATTTCTACTACATGTAACGGCCTATTGCTTGGACACAAAAAGTTCAGTTCGTTTGATATACAATAAAAAAAGTAAACATCTAATCAATTTTGTGCGTCATACAAATGTTCATATTTAAAACAAACTATCAAGCTTAGACATATTCCTAGGATATTCTAAACTTCTCACCCATTTTTCAGAGTATATCTTGCAAAATAAGGGCTTAAAGAAAATATTTTCCGGCGCAAGACACAACAACAAACTTAATATTTAAGGAAATATTTAGCTCTGAAAGAAACGGCTAAAATATCGTTATACACCCAAATTCATTCCTGTCCTAAATAATCTAAACAACACACCTGTTTTTCTTCTGCTTTCTCAGTAGGTAGCTTGCTAGCGTTCTCTGGATGAAAGTTCAATCAGTTTTTTACTGCGACTACTAAACTTCGCTTCATAAATTGGATTACAATTATTTGATACATTTTCAATCAATTCTCTTTGTAATGTTATATCATCGTACATTTTTTATTTTTTAAAAAAAGTATTTCTAACTAACAACACCAACTTCGTTCGACAACAACAGTTTCTTCTTTTACATTTTAGATTCGAATTACATTCATATTCGAATTCGATAGATTTTTTATAAAAGGAAGCAACCTCGGTCCCAGAACACAAAAATGAGGTTTAAGCTAACCTTATGATGAGTAAACATTGTTTGAAATAACTTTTTCAGGATTACTTTAAAAAAAAGACAACCTTCTTCGCTTCGGTTTCCTTTTTCAGTTGATAAACAACTTGTTTCCGTTAGATATGGCGCGCACATTGTAAACCGGGGGGTAAAATTAAATTATTCTATCTTTAACGAACCCGTGAGGCTTTTAAAACAAAAAAACAAAACAAATCAAAACGATTTAAAATAAAAGAATAGTATTAATAAAATAAAGAAAAAGAGTTTTATTTTTAAGGTACTAAGAAAAGAGAATTAAACATTTAAATAGTAACTCCCTGATTTGCGTTTTTTTTAACTTGGTAAATTTTAGCGTAACGCCACGTCGTAAGAAAGTGACCCGTACTTTCCGTGTCGTGGACTCACATGGTCACTCACACAAGCGTATTATTATATAGACTAGCCGAATTCCCGTGGAAGAATCCACTGTATTTCTCATTTAATTGATGTAACAGATATGCGTCCATCAAAAAACAAACAATACAATCTGCATTACTATATAAATGACCAAAAAAATTGAAGGTGTTCAACAACTGCAGTATATATGTGACATTTAAAATCTAAATCTACTAAAATTACTTGTTCTGACCCTCTGACAAGGCGAAAATTATTCGGAAAGAAGTTTTCAAAAGCATTTCAACATACATCTCACCCATAAAATTTAAATCACTCAAAATGTCACATAAAAAAAAAGCTGATCAATGTCAAAGACAAATCTCTGTCAATGTAAATGTTAAAATCAGTTAGGTTATTGCAAACCCTGCCAAAGGTTGACACAGAATATGAAAAATAAACAAACAATTGTGCCTCTGGTTAGCTGGTCAGTTAGTTTATTGCAAATCCACAGAATCTCTCATTGAATGCATGTAAGGGATACCAAACAAAAACATACAGCATTGGTAATTTGAATTTTTAAAACTTACAACCCAACCTCGGCTCTTTGTCTCTTTTTATAACGGGACGGAAAAAAGAGAGAAAAAGCCCTGGGATCGAGGTTGCTCACAATCTGCATTACTTTATATTTATACCCGTTGAAACCAAAACGTTGAAATATAAGCAGGTGCAACAAAAAGAAAAAAAAATGCAAAATGGAAAATGGAAATGTGTAACATAATCAAAGGCGTCTAACAACCGTTACTTAAAAAGCGAAATCTGCTAAAATTTATACTTTCTTTGCTATGCCAGAAGTACAGCAGGGAAAAAAGTATATCAGACATTTAAAAAATCCAACATATTTTGCCAAGTTAAACAAAAAAAGTTATTATAAAATTCCACACTGTACAGTTTGTAACACGTCATATCAAAATCAGATATTCAGTCTATTGCATACAGCAACCCTTTCAAAGTTTTACACAAAATATAAGAAATTACCAGTTATCTGAAATCCCGTGGAAGAATCCATTTATTCTCTCATTAAACCGATGTAAGGGATACCAAACAAAAATACAACACAGTAATTTTAATGTTCAAAACTCACATTTCAACCTCGACACCAGGCTCTTTGTCTCTTTTATAACGGGAGGGCAAAAAGAGAAAAAAGCCCTGGATCGAGGTTGCTCACAATCTGCATTATTCTATGTGTATAACCGCTGGAACAAAACGTCTAAAAATATAAGCATGTGCAACAACAACAAAAAAAAATATTGTAAATGTCCGAAAAAATCAAAGGTGTCTAACAACCGTTCATAAAAAGCGAAATACGCTAAAACTATATACTTGCTTTGCCATTCCAGAACTCAAAATATAAGAAATTAATAGTTAAAAACACTTAAAAGAGAAATATAAAAACTTGAATCATTTGGTATATTGTATATCTACCGAAATATTTCAATCCAAAATAAAGAACATACCCAACTTATAATCAAGAAAATCACGCATAAAATCAAAGAAGATAACAATGCAGTGTTTTCGAATTTAAGAATCGAATAATATTTCAAACGGTAACGTAACAGATGTAAACATTGATTTAAAAACCAGTAACAGCGGAAAAATTACTTTTTATAGTTTATAAAATTCTTATCTAGGATATACACCGTTTATTTTATAAGAATTATTCCGTTTCAGCCTAAATGTTCTTAACTTTCTTGACAAATACTATTCCTATTGTTCCTAATAAATTTTTAGCAGGGCTATGGCCTCAAAATATATATATGAAATGACTTAATAAAATAAAGCTTGCTATAAGTTGCTATAGCTAATGGCAAATTCTGCTACATCTAACGGCCCATTGCTTTGGACAGAAAAAAGTTCAGTTTGTGAGATACGCAATAAAAAAGTAAACTTCTAATTAAATTTGTGCGTCATACAAATTTTTATATTAGAACAAACAATCAAGCTTGGACATATTCTTAGGATATTCTGACCTATTGTTTAGAGTATATTCTTACAAACAAAAGTTCTTAACCTTCTTGACAAATACTATCCTCGTGGCCTAAAAAAATATAATGCCTCAATAAAATAAAGCTTGCTATATGTTGCTATAGCTATTGACAATTTTTTTATATTTAGAACAAACAATCAAGGTTAGACATATTCTTAAAATATTCTGAACTTCTGACCCCTTGTTTAAAGTATATATATTCTTACAAAAAAAGTTCTTAAGTTTCTGGACAAATACTATCCTAATTATTCTGAATATATTCTTAGCATGTCCATATCCTGAAAATATATAATGCCTTAATAAAATAAAGCATGCTATAAGTTGCTATAGTTAATGGCAAATTCTTTTTATATTTATAACAAACAATCGAGGTTGGACATAATCTTAAGATATTCTTAACTGAAGCTGAGTATATTCCTACAAAAAAATATGTTCAGGCTGAAGACAAAACATATTCAACTTCATATTTAAGGGAAAGTTTAGCTGGAAGCGTGTAAACGGCTTAAAAAACGTTATTCACCTAAATTCATTTCTCTACCAGATAATCTAAACAACACACCTGCTTTTCTTTCGCTTTCTCATATAGCTAGCTACAATTGTCTGATACATTTCCAATCAGTTCTCTTTTTGACGTTATATCATCGTACGTTTTTCTTCTTTATAACAAATATTTCTGACAACAACATAAACTTTTTTTATTTTCGCTCGACAACAACAGTCGCTTTACAACAACAGTTTTGTTTTTTACATTTTAGATTCGAATTATCATTCGAATTCGATAGTTTTTTTTAAAAAGAAAGCAACCTCGGTCCCAGAACACAAAAATAGAAGAAACAAATAAGCTTTAATCTAACCTCATGATGAATAAACATTGTTTGAAATAACTTTTTTCAGGATTACTTGGAAAAAGAGACAACCTTCTTCGCTTCGGTTTTCGTTTTTCAGTTGATAAACTTTGTTTCCGTTAGATACGGCGCGCACATTGTAAACCGGGGGTAAAATTAAATTATTCTATCTATAACGACCAACGGGGCTTTTAAAACAAAAAAACATATAAAAACATTTAAAAATAAATTAAAAATTAGTTTTAATAAAATAAAGAAAAAGAGTTTTATTTTTTAAAGTAATAAGAAGAGAGAATTAAATGTTTAAATAATAACCCCCTGATTTGCGTTTTTTTTAACTTGGTAAAATTTAGCGTAACGCCACGTCGTAAGAAAGTGACCCGTACTTTGCGTGTCGTGGACTCACATGGTCACTCACACAAGCGTATTATTATATAGACTAGCTGTTTCCCGTGGAAGAATCCACTGTATTCTCATTTAATCTATGTAGCAGATATATGTCCATCAAAAAACAAACAATACAGCAGTGCGCATCTTACATCTGCATTATTATATAAATGACCAAAAAAATTAAAGGTGTCCAACAACTGCAGTATATATGTGACATTTAAAATCAAAATCTACTAAAATTACTTGCTCTGACCATCTGACAAATGCGAAAATTATTCGTGAAGAAGTTTTCAAAAGCATTTCAACATACATCTCACCCAAAAAATTTAAATCACTCAAAACGTCACATATATACAAAAAAAGCTGATCAATGTCAAACACAAATCTCTCTCATTGTATATGTTAAAATCAGTTAGTTTATTGCAAACCCTGCCAAAGGTTGACACAAAATGTGAAAAATAAACAATAAATTGTGCCTAAGTAGAAATTTTTATCTGAGGTGTTAAAAAGGGATTGCAAGGATAAATTATAATGCAATAAAACGTTTTTTGATATATTGCATACGGTCCTTCCTCACTAAACTTTAGACAAAATGTCAACAAAAAAAACGGTGTTTAAACCTGAAATTAATAAAGTCCTTTTAGCAACTTGCATGCTGTTTTACCATCAATAAAGTAAACAAAATTTCAAATCTCACATAGTATTCTGTCACAAATGTTTTCATAAAATATATATAAAAGTCATAATGAGTCATGTTAAACAACAGCAATCAATCTATAAGTTCATTTTATGTCAATTTTTGCACCAAATTTGCAACACAAAATATAAATTCTAAATAATACTAAAATCTCTTATTTTGGTCCTTCGCATACCGACAGTCTCCCACAAAAGTTTAATCAAAATGTAAAAAATGAGAGGTAACGACAAAATCAAAGTTTGCAAAATTTAATTATTTCGGTACATATATCTACTGCATATGCCCTCTAAAACAATATTTTAATCCAAAACGCCAAAGAAAAACAGTTTGCAACAAAAATCAGTTATTTCGACGATACTGCATACACTCTTTCCCCACAAAAGCTTCACAAACTGTAAAAAAAAGAATGGTTGTAGGGAGTGCTTCTGATTCAACAAAAATCATTTTTTTTACATTTTGCATCTTGTCCTTACCCATTAAATCTTACACAAAATTTCAAAAAACTATATACGATTTGGAACACATCAAATTTAAATCGAGAAGGATCAGTCATTTCGGTATATTGCACCCACAGAGACCTCCCTGGTAAGTATTTATACAAAATATAGAAAAACACAGCTTGCAAGGTCTAAAATCGAATTCTTCTTCTATGTATATATGGTCCTTCCTCGCCAAATTAACATAAAATGTCAAAAAGGTTCAGATATAACATCTATTAACACAACAAAAATCAGTTCTATCAGTATATGTCATGCCATTGTCCTCCACAAAATGTTCACCTTAAAGTTTCACAAGAAACAGCATGTAAATTAAAAACAATTAAGATCAGGTATTTTGGTCTATTTCATACCATTCTGTCCCAAATAATTTATAAAATATAAAAATTGAGTGGTAAAACAGAAATTCGCAAAATTCCATTTTTTTATATGTATATATATATATTATATATTATATTCCTTCTACAACAATAAGTTAATTCAAAATGTCAAAAAGAAGAAAAAAATAGCTTACAAAGAGTATAAAATTGAAATCAACAAAGTAGCTCTTTTGGTATATTAAATATGGCCATACGCACAAAAGTTTACACTAAATGTAAAAAAAATGGTTGTGTTTAGTAATTCTAAATTAAGAAAAGTCAGTTCTTTTAGCATGCTGATTTATGTCTTTGCCCACAAACTCTTACATGAAAATGTCAAAACCACAATTTGAAACAAATTAAATTTACATTTTAAAAATAAGTAATTTCTGAACTTTATTTTCAGAATATTTGCATGAAAAGAACTTCGCAAACCAAAAAAAGAACCAGGAAAATGTTTAAAATGTTCAGGGTTAATAACGTTTGATGGGTTTTGTGGGAATTTATATATATAATGTGGGAATATATATATATATATATAATGTCAGAGTTGATTTTCTTATTTTAATATAAAAACATGAAAGGCTTGCAAGGTGTAAAGTCAAATTCTACAAAAATTAGTTCTTTCGGTATATTGCATGATCCTTGTGCCACAAAAGTTAACACAAAATTTCAAAAGAAAAGCAAAACAGTTTGTATATATTATATGTGACGATTCCAGGGAATTTGATAACAACCTATAATTATCGATCACTATTTAGCGATAATTCATGAAAAAAAGAACAGAATTATCGATAAATAAAATGGATTAGCGATCAGGTCATTAGCGATAAACAATGCTGAGCTATAATTATCGCTAATTTGATTTGCTTTGTCAGCAGATTATCGATAATAGTGCAATATGGCCGACGCATAAATTTTTTAGCTTATTATGCGAAAAGCAAGCTAGACAACATTCTTTTAATGTTTGTCGATTAAATAACTTGCAAAACAGCAAAAACGGTTTGCTTGATGTTTTCATAAAGCGTATTAATATTCTTTTAAGAATCGTAAATATAATTTGTTTGATCGCTGTAAAGAATAAAAAAATAATTTAGTTAGTCTCTTTTAATTTTTTTTGTTCTGCAAAATATCGCACGCTGTAAACATGCGGCGCTGTCCAGACCCATTTTATTTTAGATTCTTTTTTTGGACGTAATGGCTGCGCTGGAACAAAACGTTATTAAATTAACTTACTACTTTATAACAAGTAAGAAACAAGTTTCTTTTTGTATAAAAGTCTACGCCAATAAATTTACAGCTTTTTCAAAACTAAAACAAGTCTGAGTTACGGGAGCTAGCTAGCCTCTAACATTTGCATTGGAATAATTTTAATTGTGATCGTTTATAATTTGCCAAACTTTCAACAAATAGCAGGAACAAAACCTTATTGAATTAGCTAGCTACTTTATGACAAGTAAGAACTTCTTTTTGTACAAAAGTCCCCACACCAGTGAATTTATAGCTTTCTTGAAACTAAAACAAGTCTGGATCAAGGGAGCTAGCTAGCTAGCCTCAGGCTGTTGCTTTAGAACAATTTTCGTTGTGATCGTTTAATTTGCCAAACTTTCAGTCTGAAAAATTATATTATATCGGCAAATAAAATAAGAAAATCTGCTTAAATGCAAATTGATACAGCCAAATTAGGGGGTGTTTTTCTTTGTGCCACTTAAAGCCCTGTTTACACAAACCTCACAACACTACCTGGAAAATCCTGTTTTTAACCATGTTAGATTTTTTTCACTGCTTGCATGCCGGGAGATTTCTTTATATTACACAAAATTGCAGTACCAAAAATATCATTTTTAGACACTGACACAATAAAGCTAGTGCGTGGTCATTCTGTAACTAATTTTTCCCACACCTGTTGAATTACGTAACTTTTTGTTAATATTTTTTTTGGAGTGCCAGTAAAATCCTGTATCGGACATTTCATTTATGGGAGATGGTGTCGTCAGAAATTTGATATTTTGATACCCAATTTTTGGGCGAAAATTTGCATTGCATATTCCTTTATATTTAGAATTATGGTGTTACATGGTGGAGAAGAGTTTTGTGTGCTTCAGAAATCTTGATGGTTCCCATGGTCCACTCCTGAGTTATATATTTATAGTAATGTATTTTACCCAAAAAATAAATTTAGCCTCTTATTTTTGGTCACACGCGATTTTCTGATTTTTTACACAGTTATTTATAAATAAATACTAGGAAGTAACATTTTTGGATTTAAGATGATTATCATTACTTTTTTCTATAAATGGTTTAAAATATTATTGCAGATCATTATCTAGTCCCACATGCGGCCTCTGGTTTCAATTTTTTTTTCACATTTTCTTAAAATTGATAAAATATAACTTGAGAACAAGATTATTTACCAATTTCAGTTGATTTAATGCTACCACCCAAAATTAACCGTAAATAAGGTTTTCATGTTTGTCTAAAAATTTCATTATTTATTCTCATGTTTGATAATCGCGTGTGAGCATTAAGATGTAAAGTTGTTTCACTGTACAGAAATAATTTTGATATGGTTTACATTATTAGTAAGTAGCACAATTTAAATTTTAGAAAATTTCTTTGTTTATATATATATATATATATTTATTTTTTTTAAATGTTAAACTTTGAAATTGTTGTTAACTATAAATTATAATATATCATGAGGAAAGTATTTACATCCGTAGTTTCTACATTTTACGTTGCAAAATAATATGAAATGGAAATGTTTATGTATTCATTTTAGTTTTACCTTGTGTTACCAACAGGTCGTTGGTTAAAACACGTGTTTAATTGCCTATGTTGTCATGAACATGTAAATTTAAAACAAATGTTGCTTAACACTTTTAGTGCTAAAAAGTCAGTGTGTACTTAACTTTTATCTTCAATAAGGAGGAAAGCATTTCTTTTATTTTTACCATTAGAAAGAGACATGTTCAGTCAAAAGGACGTTAAGTGTCAGTATTGTGTTCTTTATAAACGTGTTTCTTAAATTAGAAAAACAACTTCTTGATATGGTCTTCCATTCTTGAAGTTAAGCAGAAAAATTCCCTGGATAAAAAACACACTAAGATTTCCATTTAAAATGCTTCTCATGTAAATTGAGAACAAAACGACTTGTATGTATAATCCTCTATTTTCCCCAAAAAGACAACGAAATCAATAAAAATACAAAGAAAATTTGGACGTCCTTTTAAGGATGACTCTATGCATTATGAAAGAAAAATAGCCAATGACCCCTTCACCAGCCTTGTTACAAAATTTGTCTGGGATAGAAAGTGACACATTTTATTTATTTGTAACAAAGAGTACATGAAACGCGCGCCCTATTAAATTCCTTGGTTTACTGATTTTGTAAAAACTTTGTTTTGAAAAGAAAAAGTGATACAGTTTCCTAGAGCAAGAACTACATGAAAACGCGCTGTTGAAGTAAACAAAACATATAACTATCCACATGTTCGACGGCTATCCTCTTGCTTTATTCTCTAGATTATGATCCTATAAAAAATAAAAGTTATCCTGACTAAAAATCAAGGTAATTAGCTAAACTTTCTTGGTCAATTTTGAATCTTCTGATTGCTTTCCTTATAATAATTATCTAAAAAGAAGAAAATAACACAGATCAAATATCCCCAAAGTCCCTGATTCGCTACATAGTTTTATTCTGAAATTTTTACTTCCATTTCTACTAATGTTAGTAAGGGTTGGGGGCAATTATATTATAAAATTATATTGCAATTTAATTATATTATAAAAAAAAAATAAAGAATTATTTAGCTTTCAGACACGGTGTTTTTCCCCAAGGGATCAAAACTCGGCTTCCTTAGCTCGCTAGCATTTATCAAGTACCGCTGTCATTATTATTTTAGCAAAATAGCGATAAATAGCGATAAATAAAAAAAGAAAATCCCTTAGCGATATTTATCGATAATTTTATATTTTTAATCTACATTATCGATAAAACTTTTTGCTTAGCGATCAGGCGCTATAAGTGATCGATAATGAAAAATTATCGCTAAATAGCTTGTTATCAAATTCCCTGGAATCGTCACATATATACCATGTATATAAATGGAAAGTCACCCCAGTCTTCCCTGTACATTTTTTCCCTAAATGTAAAAAAACATGTAAATCCTTCCCCCGCCCTCCCCCCAAAAATAAATATATAAATAAAATAATCAAAAACCCATGTATATAAATACTGCAACAAAATCAAAATATGTGAAAAAAGCTACGTAAATTTTCCCCATAATGTCAAAAACCTCTATCAAATAAGAATTTAAGAAACACAGGTTTTTTCGGTGTTAGCATGTAGTAACTCTCTCGAAAAGGTTTAAAGTTTTCTTAAATAACACGAAATGTCATAAACAAAAACATTTGAGTAAGAACATCTAGAACATCAGAATTACTACATGTTAAATAAAAATCCTTTGGTCATATTGCATGCAACCGATGTAAGTTTAGTTACACAAAATGTGAAAAATACATTATATATTTGCATAAAAAATAGTCCTTAAACTATCCTTAAATATTATAAATACTTTCTTAAAAGGTGTTGTAGCTTCTTATATCTTCTTATTTAGGCTTAAAAGGTCAAGTCAAATAAGTTACAGCCATATTCCTAGCAAAGACCACTAAGATAAACTACAGTACCTAGCTACATCATGTAAAAGCAACATAAAATTCACAGGTTAGCTAGGTATACTGGGAATCTTTAGTTTAAAGCTAACATTAGCTAGCTACAGCAGCTAATAGCTGGTCACTTAAACTGGAGACTTAGCTAGGTATAAAGAACATGGCTACATATATATAAATTCCTAGCTAGCTAGTTGTTGTTGGTGGTTGGCTTTTTATGATGCTAACTATAAAACATGTCTGGCATCAATAATATCATCAAAACTGAAAAAAAAACATGAACAGAAACATTACAGAAACCTTGCTATGATTAATTTATAAAACCATGCTCTTCTTCAAATGTTTTTTTAAAGATTTATGTTGAATGAAAGAGTAGAGAATACTCAAAAAGAACAGCCATCTTTTTCGTAAACACAAATTCCGTTTTATGCTAGGAACTCCATTTAACAGTCCGTATGCTTTGTGAATATCTAATATTTATATACATGGGTTTTTGATTATTTTATTTATATATTTATTTTTGGGGGGAGGGCGGGGGAAGGATTTACATGTTTTTTTACATTTAGGGAAAAAATGTACAGGGAAGACTGGGGTGACTTTCCATTTATATACATGGTATATATGTGACGATTCCAGGGAATTTGATAACAAGCTATTTAGCGATAATTTTTCATTATCGATCACTTATAGCGCCTGATCGCTAAGCAAAAAGTTTTATCGATAATGTAGATTAAAAATATAAAATTATCGATAAATATCGCTAAGGGATTTTCTTTTTTTATTTATCGCTATTTATCGCTATTTTGCTAAAATAATAATGACAGCGGTACTTGATAAATGCTAGCGAGCTAAGGAAGCCGAGTTTTGATCCCTTGGGGAAAAACACCGTGTCTGAAAGCTAAATAATTCTTTATTTTTTTTTTATAATATAATTAAATTGCAATATAATTTTATAATATAATTGCCCCCAACCCTTACTAACATTAGTAGAAATGGAAGTAAAAATTTCAGAATAAAACTATGTAGCGAATCAGGGACTTTGGGGATATTTGATCTGTGTTATTTTCTTCTTTTTAGATAATTATTATAAGGAAAGCAATCAGAAGATTCAAAATTGACCAAGAAAGTTTAGCTAATTACCTTGATTTTTAGTCAGGATAACTTTTATTTTTTATAGGATCATAATCTAGAGAATAAAGCAAGAGGATAGCCGTCGAACATGTGGATAGTTATATGTTTTGTTTACTTCAACAGCGCGTTTTCATGTAGTTCTTGCTCTAGGAAACTGTATCACTTTTTCTTTTCAAAACAAAGTTTTTACAAAATCAGTAAACCAAGGAATTTAATAGGGCGCGCGTTTCATGTACTCTTTGTTACAAATAAATAAAATGTGTCACTTTCTATCCCAGACAAATTTTGTAACAAGGCTGGTGAAGGGGTCATTGGCTATTTTTCTTTCATAATGCATAGAGTCATCCTTAAAAGGACGTCCAAATTTTCTTTGTATTTTTATTGATTTCGTTGTCTTTTTGGGGAAAATAGAGGATTATACATACAAGTCGTTTTGTTCTCAATTTACATGAGAAGCATTTTAAATGGAAATCTTAGTGTGTTTTTTATCCAGGGAATTTTTCTGCTTAACTTCAAGAATGGAAGACCATATCAAGAAGTTGTTTTTCTAATTTAAGAAACACGTTTATAAAGAACACAATACTGACACTTAACGTCCTTTTGACTGAACATGTCTCTTTCTAATGGTAAAAATAAAAGAAATGCTTTCCTCCTTATTGAAGATAAAAGTTAAGTACACACTGACTTTTTAGCACTAAAAGTGTTAAGCAACATTTGTTTTAAATTTACATGTTCATGACAACATAGGCAATTAAACACGTGTTTTAACCAACGACCTGTTGGTAACACAAGGTAAAACTAAAATGAATACATAAACATTTCCATTTCATATTATTTTGCAACGTAAAATGTAGAAACTACGGATGTAAATACTTTCCTCATGATATATTATAATTTATAGTTAACAACAATTTCAAAGTTTAACATTTAAAAAAAATAAATATATATATATATATATAAACAAAGAAATTTTCTAAAATTTAAATTGTGCTACTTACTAATAATGTAAACCATATCAAAATTATTTCTGTACAGTGAAACAACTTTACATCTTAATGCTCACACGCGATTATCAAACATGAGAATAAATAATGAAATTTTTAGACAAACATGAAAACCTTATTTACGGTTAATTTTGGGTGGTAGCATTAAATCAACTGAAATTGGTAAATAATCTTGTTCTCAAGTTATATTTTATCAATTTTAAGAAAATGTGAAAAAAAAATTGAAACCAGAGGCCGCATGTGGGACTAGATAATGATCTGCAATAATATTTTAAACCATTTATAGAAAAAAGTAATGATAATCATCTTAAATCCAAAAATGTTACTTCCTAGTATTTATTTATAAATAACTGTGTAAAAAATCAGAAAATCGCGTGTGACCAAAAATAAGAGGCTAAATTTATTTTTTGGGTAAAATACATTACTATAAATATATAACTCAGGAGTGGACCATGGGAACCATCAAGATTTCTGAAGCACACAAAACTCTTCTCCACCATGTAACACCATAATTCTAAATATAAAGGAATATGCAATGCAAATTTTCGCCCAAAAATTGGGTATCAAAATATCAAATTTCTGACGACACCATCTCCCATAAATGAAATGTCCGATACAGGATTTTACTGGCACTCCAAAAAAAATATTAACAAAAAGTTACGTAATTCAACAGGTGTGGGAAAAATTAGTTACAGAATGACCACGCACTAGCTTTATTGTGTCAGTGTCTAAAAATGATATTTTTGGTACTGCAATTTTGTGTAATATAAAGAAATCTCCCGGCATGCAAGCAGTGAAAAAAATCTAACATGGTTAAAAACAGGATTTTCCAGGTAGTGTTGTGAGGTTTGTGTAAACAGGGCTTTAAGTGGCACAAAGAAAAACACCCCCTAATTTGGCTGTATCAATTTGCATTTAAGCAGATTTTCTTATTTTATTTGCCGATATAATATAATTTTTCAGACTGAAAGTTTGGCAAATTAAACGATCACAACGAAAATTGTTCTAAAGCAACAGCCTGAGGCTAGCTAGCTAGCTCCCTTGATCCAGACTTGTTTTAGTTTCAAGAAAGCTATAAATTCACTGGTGTGGGGACTTTTGTACAAAAAGAAGTTCTTACTTGTCATAAAGTAGCTAGCTAATTCAATAAGGTTTTGTTCCTGCTATTTGTTGAAAGTTTGGCAAATTATAAACGATCACAATTAAAATTATTCCAATGCAAATGTTAGAGGCTAGCTAGCTCCCGTAACTCAGACTTGTTTTAGTTTTGAAAAAGCTGTAAATTTATTGGCGTAGACTTTTATACAAAAAGAAACTTGTTTCTTACTTGTTATAAAGTAGTAAGTTAATTTAATAACGTTTTGTTCCAGCGCAGCCATTACGTCCAAAAAAAGAATCTAAAATAAAATGGGTCTGGACAGCGCCGCATGTTTACAGCGTGCGATATTTTGCAGAACAAAAAAAATTAAAAGAGACTAACTAAATTATTTTTTTATTCTTTACAGCGATCAAACAAATTATATTTACGATTCTTAAAAGAATATTAATACGCTTTATGAAAACATCAAGCAAACCGTTTTTGCTGTTTTGCAAGTTATTTAATCGACAAACATTAAAAGAATGTTGTCTAGCTTGCTTTTCGCATAATAAGCTAAAAAATTTATGCGTCGGCCATATTGCACTATTATCGATAATCTGCTGACAAAGCAAATCAAATTAGCGATAATTATAGCTCAGCATTGTTTATCGCTAATGACCTGATCGCTAATCCATTTTATTTATCGATAATTCTGTTCTTTTTTTCATGAATTATCGCTAAATAGTGATCGATAATTATAGGTTGTTATCAAATTCCCTGGAATCGTCACATATAATATATACAAACTGTTTTGCTTTTCTTTTGAAATTTTGTGTTAACTTTTGTGGCACAAGGATCATGCAATATACCGAAAGAACTAATTTTTGTAGAATTTGACTTTACACCTTGCAAGCCTTTCATGTTTTTATATTAAAATAAGAAAATCAACTCTGACATTATATATATATATATATATTCCCACATTATATATATAAATTCCCACAAAACCCATCAAACGTTATTAACCCTGAACATTTTAAACATTTTCCTGGTTCTTTTTTTGGTTTGCGAAGTTCTTTTCATGCAAATATTCTGAAAATAAAGTTCAGAAATTACTTATTTTTAAAATGTAAATTTAATTTGTTTCAAATTGTGGTTTTGACATTTTCATGTAAGAGTTTGTGGGCAAAGACATAAATCAGCATGCTAAAAGAACTGACTTTTCTTAATTTAGAATTACTAAACACAACCATTTTTTTTACATTTAGTGTAAACTTTTGTGCGTATGGCCATATTTAATATACCAAAAGAGCTACTTTGTTGATTTCAATTTTATACTCTTTGTAAGCTATTTTTTTCTTCTTTTTGACATTTTGAATTAACTTATTGTTGTAGAAGGAATATAATATATAATATATATATATACATATAAAAAAATGGAATTTTGCGAATTTCTGTTTTACCACTCAATTTTTATATTTTATAAATTATTTGGGACAGAATGGTATGAAATAGACCAAAATACCTGATCTTAATTGTTTTTAATTTACATGCTGTTTCTTGTGAAACTTTAAGGTGAACATTTTGTGGAGGACAATGGCATGACATATACTGATAGAACTGATTTTTGTTGTGTTAATAGATGTTATATCTGAACCTTTTTGACATTTTATGTTAATTTGGCGAGGAAGGACCATATATACATAGAAGAAGAATTCGATTTTAGACCTTGCAAGCTGTGTTTTTCTATATTTTGTATAAATTCTTACCAGGGAGGTCTCTGTGGGTGCAATATACCGAAATGACTGATCCTTCTCGATTTAAATTTGATGTGTTCCAAATCGTATATAGTTTTTTGAAATTTTGTGTAAGATTTAATGGGTAAGGACAAGATGCAAAATGTAAAAAAAATGATTTTTGTTGAATCAGAAGCACTCCCTACAACCATTCTTTTTTTTACAGTTTGTGAAGCTTTTGTGGGGAAAGAGTGTATGCAGTATCGTCGAAATAACTGATTTTTGTTGCAAACTGTTTTTCTTTGGCGTTTTGGATTAAAATATTGTTTTAGAGGGCATATGCAGTAGATATATGTACCGAAATAATTAAATTTTGCAAACTTTGATTTTGTCGTTACCTCTCATTTTTTACATTTTGATTAAACTTTTGTGGGAGACTGTCGGTATGCGAAGGACCAAAATAAGAGATTTTAGTATTATTTAGAATTTATATTTTGTGTTGCAAATTTGGTGCAAAAATTGACATAAAATGAACTTATAGATTGATTGCTGTTGTTTAACATGACTCATTATGACTTTTATATATATTTTATGAAAACATTTGTGACAGAATACTATGTGAGATTTGAAATTTTGTTTACTTTATTGATGGTAAAACAGCATGCAAGTTGCTAAAAGGACTTTATTAATTTCAGGTTTAAACACCGTTTTTTTTGTTGACATTTTGTCTAAAGTTTAGTGAGGAAGGACCGTATGCAATATATCAAAAAACGTTTTATTGCATTATAATTTATCCTTGCAATCCCTTTTTAACACCTCAGATAAAAATTTCTACTTAGGCACAATTTATTGTTTATTTTTCACATTTTGTGTCAACCTTTGGCAGGGTTTGCAATAAACTAACTGATTTTAACATATACAATGAGAGAGATTTGTGTTTGACATTGATCAGCTTTTTTTGTATATATGTGACGTTTTGAGTGATTTAAATTTTTTGGGTGAGATGTATGTTGAAATGCTTTTGAAAACTTCTTCACGAATAATTTTCGCATTTGTCAGATGGTCAGAGCAAGTAATTTTAGTAGATTTTGATTTTAAATGTCACATATATACTGCAGTTGTTGGACACCTTTAATTTTTTTGGTCATTTATATAATAATGCAGATGTAAGATGCGCACTGCTGTATTGTTTGTTTTTTGATGGACATATATCTGCTACATAGATTAAATGAGAATACAGTGGATTCTTCCACGGGAAACAGCTAGTCTATATAATAATACGCTTGTGTGAGTGACCATGTGAGTCCACGACACGCAAAGTACGGGTCACTTTCTTACGACGTGGCGTTACGCTAAATTTTACCAAGTTAAAAAAAACGCAAATCAGGGGGTTATTATTTAAACATTTAATTCTCTCTTCTTATTACTTTAAAAAATAAAACTCTTTTTCTTTATTTTATTAAAACTAATTTTTAATTTATTTTTAAATGTTTTTATATGTTTTTTTGTTTTAAAAGCCCCGTTGGTCGTTATAGATAGAATAATTTAATTTTACCCCCGGTTTACAATGTGCGCGCCGTATCTAACGGAAACAAAGTTTATCAACTGAAAAACGAAAACCGAAGCGAAGAAGGTTGTCTCTTTTTCCAAGTAATCCTGAAAAAAGTTATTTCAAACAATGTTTATTCATCATGAGGTTAGATTAAAGCTTATTTGTTTCTTCTATTTTTGTGTTCTGGGACCGAGGTTGCTTTCTTTTTAAAAAAAACTATCGAATTCGAATGATAATTCGAATCTAAAATGTAAAAAACAAAACTGTTGTTGTAAAGCGACTGTTGTTGTCGAGCGAAAATAAAAAAAGTTTATGTTGTTGTCAGAAATATTTGTTATAAAGAAGAAAAACGTACGATGATATAACGTCAAAAAGAGAACTGATTGGAAATGTATCAGACAATTGTAGCTAGCTATATGAGAAAGCGAAAGAAAAGCAGGTGTGTTGTTTAGATTATCTGGTAGAGAAATGAATTTAGGTGAATAACGTTTTTTAAGCCGTTTACACGCTTCCAGCTAAACTTTCCCTTAAATATGAAGTTGAATATGTTTTGTCTTCAGCCTGAACATATTTTTTTGTAGGAATATACTCAGCTTCAGTTAAGAATATCTTAAGATTATGTCCAACCTCGATTGTTTGTTATAAATATAAAAAGAATTTGCCATTAACTATAGCAACTTATAGCATGCTTTATTTTATTAAGGCATTATATATTTTCAGGATATGGACATGCTAAGAATATATTCAGAATAATTAGGATAGTATTTGTCCAGAAACTTAAGAACTTTTTTTGTAAGAATATATATACTTTAAACAAGGGGTCAGAAGTTCAGAATATTTTAAGAATATGTCTAACCTTGATTGTTTGTTCTAAATATAAAAAAATTGTCAATAGCTATAGCAACATATAGCAAGCTTTATTTTATTGAGGCATTATATTTTTTTAGGCCACGAGGATAGTATTTGTCAAGAAGGTTAAGAACTTTTGTTTGTAAGAATATACTCTAAACAATAGGTCAGAATATCCTAAGAATATGTCCAAGCTTGATTGTTTGTTCTAATATAAAAATTTGTATGACGCACAAATTTAATTAGAAGTTTACTTTTTTATTGCGTATCTCACAAACTGAACTTTTTTCTGTCCAAAGCAATGGGCCGTTAGATGTAGCAGAATTTGCCATTAGCTATAGCAACTTATAGCAAGCTTTATTTTATTAAGTCATTTCATATATATATTTTGAGGCCATAGCCCTGCTAAAAATTTATTAGGAACAATAGGAATAGTATTTGTCAAGAAAGTTAAGAACATTTAGGCTGAAACGGAATAATTCTTATAAAATAAACGGTGTATATCCTAGATAAGAATTTTATAAACTATAAAAAGTAATTTTTCCGCTGTTACTGGTTTTTAAATCAATGTTTACATCTGTTACGTTACCGTTTGAAATATTATTCGATTCTTAAATTCGAAAACACTGCATTGTTATCTTCTTTGATTTTATGCGTGATTTTCTTGATTATAAGTTGGGTATGTTCTTTATTTTGGATTGAAATATTTCGGTAGATATACAATATACCAAATGATTCAAGTTTTTATATTTCTCTTTTAAGTGTTTTTAACTATTAATTTCTTATATTTTGAGTTCTGGAATGGCAAAGCAAGTATATAGTTTTAGCGTATTTCGCTTTTTATGAACGGTTGTTAGACACCTTTGATTTTTTCGGACATTTACAATATTTTTTTTTGTTGTTGTTGCACATGCTTATATTTTTAGACGTTTTGTTCCAGCGGTTATACACATAGAATAATGCAGATTGTGAGCAACCTCGATCCCAGGGCTTTTTTCTCTTTTTGCCCTCCCGTTATAAAAGAGACAAAGAGCCTGGTGTCGAGGTTGAAATGTGAGTTTTGAACATTAAAATTACTGTGTTGTATTTTTGTTTGGTATCCCTTACATCGGTTTAATGAGAGAATAAATGGATTCTTCCACGGGATTTCAGATAACTGGTAATTTCTTATATTTTGTGTAAAACTTTGAAAGGGTTGCTGTATGCAATAGACTGAATATCTGATTTTGATATGACGTGTTACAAACTGTACAGTGTGGAATTTTATAATAACTTTTTTTGTTTAACTTGGCAAAATATGTTGGATTTTTTAAATGTCTGATATACTTTTTTCCCTGCTGTACTTCTGGCATAGCAAAGAAAGTATAAATTTTAGCAGATTTCGCTTTTTAAGTAACGGTTGTTAGACGCCTTTGATTATGTTACACATTTTCCATTTTCCATTTTGCATTTTTTTTTCTTTTTGTTGCACCTGCTTATATTTCAACGTTTTGGTTTCAACGGGTATAAATATAAAGTAATGCAGATTGTGAGCAACCTCGATCCCAGGGCTTTTTCTCTCTTTTTTCCGTCCCGTTATAAAAAGAGACAAAGAGCCGAGGTTGGGTTGTAAGTTTTAAAAATTCAAATTACCATGCTGTATGTTTTTGTTTGGTATCCCTTACATGCATTCAATGAGAGATTCTGTGGATTTGCAATAAACTAACTGACCAGCTAACCAGAGGCACAATTGTTTGTTTATTTTTCATATTCTGTGTCAACCTTTGGCAGGGTTTGCAATAACCTAACTGATTTTAACATTTACATTGACAGAGATTTGTCTTTGACATTGATCAGCTTTTTTTTTATGTGACATTTTGAGTGATTTAAATTTTATGGGTGAGATGTATGTTGAAATGCTTTTGAAAACTTCTTTCCGAATAATTTTCGCCTTGTCAGAGGGTCAGAACAAGTAATTTTAGTAGATTTAGATTTTAAATGTCACATATATACTGCAGTTGTTGAACACCTTCAATTTTTTTGGTCATTTATATAGTAATGCAGATTGTATTGTTTGTTTTTTGATGGACGCATATCTGTTACATCAATTAAATGAGAAATACAGTGGATTCTTCCACGGGAATTCGGCTAGTCTATATAATAATACGCTTGTGTGAGTGACCATGTGAGTCCACGACACGGAAAGTACGGGTCACTTTCTTACGACGTGGCGTTACGCTAAAATTTACCAAGTTAAAAAAAACGCAAATCAGGGAGTTACTATTTAAATGTTTAATTCTCTTTTCTTAGTACCTTAAAAAATAAAACTCTTTTTCTTTATTTTATTAATACTATTCTTTTATTTTAAATCGTTTTGATTTGTTTTGTTTTTTTGTTTTAAAAGCCTCACGGGTTCGTTAAAGATAGAATAATTTAATTTTACCCCCGGTTTACAATGTGCGCGCCATATCTAACGGAAACAAGTTGTTTATCAACTGAAAAAGGAAACCGAAGCGAAGAAGGTTGTCTTTTTTTTAAAGTAATCCTGAAAAAAGTTATTTCAAACAATGTTTACTCATCATAAGGTTAGCTTAAACCTCATTTTTGTGTTCTGGGACCGAGGTTGCTTCCTTTTATAAAAAATCTATCGAATTCGAATATGAATGTAATTCGAATCTAAAATGTAAAAGAAGAAACTGTTGTTGTCGAACGAAGTTGGTGTTGTTAGTTAGAAATACTTTTTTTAAAAAAATAAAAAATGTACGATGATATAACATTACAAAGAGAATTGATTGAAAATGTATCAAATAATTGTAATCCAATTTATGAAGCGAAGTTTAGTAGTCGCAGTAAAAAACTGATTGAACTTTCATCCAGAGAACGCTAGCAAGCTACCTACTGAGAAAGCAGAAGAAAAACAGGTGTGTTGTTTAGATTATTTAGGACAGGAATGAATTTGGGTGTATAACGATATTTTAGCCGTTTCTTTCAGAGCTAAATATTTCCTTAAATATTAAGTTTGTTGTTGTGTCTTGCGCCGGAAAATATTTTCTTTAAGCCCTTATTTTGCAAGATATACTCTGAAAAATGGGTGAGAAGTTTAGAATATCCTAGGAATATGTCTAAGCTTGATAGTTTGTTTTAAATATGAACATTTGTATGACGCACAAAATTGATTAGATGTTTACTTTTTTTATTGTATATCAAACGAACTGAACTTTTTGTGTCCAAGCAATAGGCCGTTACATGTAGTAGAAATTGCCATTAGCTAGCTATAGTAACTTATAGCATGCTCTATTTTATTAAGGCATTATATATTTTCAGGCCATAGTCATGCTAAGAACATATTGAGAATAATGAGGATAGCATTTGTCAATAAAGTTAAGAACATCAGCCTGAAACTAAAACACACTATTCTTATAAAAACAGCGTGTATATCCTAGAGAAGAATTTACATAAACTGTAAAAAGTAATTTTTCCGTTGTTACTGTTTTTAACACTACAGACTGTGTAATTCAGTGTTGATGTCGTTTTAAAAAACCTAAACCTAAAACCTAAATTTAAATCAATGTTTACATCTGTTACGTTACGATAGTTTGAAATATATTCGATTCTTAAATTCGAAAACGCTGCATTGTTATCTTCTTTGATTTTATGCTTGATTTTGTTGATTATAAGTTTGGGTCAGTTCTTTTAATATTTTGGATTGAAATATTTCGGTAGATATACAATATACCAAATGATTCAAGTTTCTATATTTCTCTTTTATTTGTTTTTAACTATCAATTTCTTATATTTTGAGTTCTGGAATGGCAAAGCAAGTATATAGTTTTAGCTTTTTATGAACGGTTGTTAGACACCTTTGATTTTTTTGGACATTCTCCATTTCTATTTTAAATTATTATTTTTTTTTTTTGTTGAACATGCTTATATTTTTAGACGTTTTGTTTCAGCGGTTATACTCATAAAATAATGCAGATTGTGAGCAACCTCGATCCCAGGGCTTTTTTCTCTTTTTGCCATCCCGTTACAAAAGAGACGGTCGAGGTTGAACTGTGAGTTGTGAAAATTTAAATTACTGTGTTGTATTATTTTGTTTGATATCCCTTACATAGGTTTAATGAGAGATTCAATGGATTCTTCCACGGGAATTCAGATAACTGTTAATTTCTTATATTTTGTGTAAGACTTTGAAAGGGTTGCTGTATGCAATAGACTGAATATCTGATTTTGGTATGACGTGTTACAAACTGTACTGTGTGGAAATTTTGTAATAACTTTTTTTGTATAACTCACCTGGCAAAATATGTTGGGTTTTTTAAATGTCTGATAAATTTTTTTTCCCTGGTGTAATTCTGGCATGGCAAAGCAAATATAAATTTTAGCAGATTTCGCTTTTTAAGTAACGGTTCTTAGACGCCTTTGATTTTGTTGGACATTTTGCATTTTGTATTTTTATTTATTATTTTTTTTTGTTGCACGTGCTATATTTTCAACGTTTTAGTTTCAACGGGTATTAAATATAAAGTAATGCAGACTGTGAGCAACCTCGATCCCAGGTTTTTTTCTGTATTTTTGCCGTCCCGTAATAAAAAAGAGACAAAGAATCGAGGTTGGGTTGCGAGTTTTAAAAATTCAAATTACCATATGCTGTATGTTTTTGTTTGGTATCCCTTACATGCATTCAATGAGAGATTCAGTGGATTCTTCGACGGGAATTCGGCTAGTCTATATAATAATACGCTTGTGTGAGTAGCCATGTGAGTCCACGACACGCAAAGTACGGGTCACTTTTCTATTACATGGCGTTACGCTAAAATTTACCAAGTTAAAAAAAACGCGAATCAGGGCGTTACTATTTAAATATTTAATTCTCTTTTCTTATTAGTTTAAGATATAAAACTCTTTTGTTATTTTATTAATACTATTCTTTTATTTTAAAACGTTTTGATTTGTTTTGTTTTTTTGTTTTAAAAGCCTCACGGGTTCGTTAAAGATAGAATAATTTAATTTTACCGCCGGTTTACAATGTGCGCGCCGTATCTCACGGAGACAAGTTTTTATCAACCGTTAAAAGAAAACCGAAGCGAAGAAGGCTGTCTCTTTTTCAAAGTAATCCTGAAAAAAGTTATTTCAAACAATGTTACTCATCATGAGGTAAGATTAAAGCTTATTTGTTTCTTCAATATTTTCCATTTTTGTGTTCTGGGACCGAGGTTGGTTTCTTTTTTAAAAAACTATCGAATTCGAATGATATTTCGAATCTAAAATGTAAGAAAAACAAAACTGCTGTTGTAGAGCAGAGCGACTGTTGTTGTCGAGCGAGTATAAAAAGTTTATGTTTGTTAAATAATTTTCAAAAAGAAATAAAAGAAATATTTGTTAAAAAGAAGAAAAATGTACAATGATATAACGTCAAAAAGAGAAG
The DNA here is from genome assembly GCA_030067915.1 of Hydractinia echinata. Classification (NCBI taxonomy): domain Eukaryota; kingdom Metazoa; phylum Cnidaria; class Hydrozoa; order Anthoathecata; family Hydractiniidae; genus Hydractinia; species Hydractinia echinata. Next base: position 43,237 of record JASGCC010000124.1, read on the forward strand.
TGATTGGAAATATATCAGACAATTTAGCTAGCTATACATTTTCAATTTGTTTTCTTTTGGGATGAAGCGAAGTTTAGTAATCGAAGTAAAAAACTTATTGGACTTTTATCCAGAGAACGCTAGCTAGCAGCCTACTGAGAAAGCGAAAGAAAACCAGGTGTGTTGTTTAGATTATCTGGTAGAGAAATGAATTTAGTTGAATAACGATATTTCAGCCGTTTACACTTTCAAAGCTAAATTTTCCCTTAAATATGAAGTGAAATATGTTTTGTCTTGCGCCTGAACATATTCTTTTTTGTAAGAATATACCCAGGGTCAGTTAAGAATATCTTAAGAATATGTCCAACCTCGATTGTTTGTTATAAATATAAAAATAATTTGCCAATAGCTACAGCAACTTATAGCAAGCTTTATTTTATTAAGGCATTATATATTTTCAGGACATGGACATGCTAACAATATAATTAAGAATAACGAGGATAGTATTTGTCAAGAAAGTTAAGAACTTTTTTTGTAAGAATATATGTACTTCAAACAATGCGTCAGAAGTTCAGAGGGTCAGAATATGTCTAACCTTGATTGTTTGTTCTAAATATAAAAAAAATTGCCAATAGCTATAGCAATATATAGCAAGCTTTATTTTATTGAGGCATTATATATTTTTAGGCTACGAGGATAGTATTTGTCAAGAATGTTAAGAACTTTTTTTGTAAGAATATACTCAAAACAATGGGTCAGAATATCCTAAGAATATGTCTAAGCTTGATTGTTTGTTCTAATATAAAAATTTGTATGATGCACAAATTTAATTAGAAGTTTACTTTTTTATTGCGTATCTCACAAACTCAACTTTCTCTGTTCAACGCAATGGGCTGTTACATGTAGTAGAAATTGGCATTAGCAATAGTAACTTTATAGCAGGCTTTATTTTTATTTATTTTTATTTTGAGGCTAAGAAAATATTAAGAATAATGAGGATAGGATTTGTCAAGAAAGTTAAGAACATGAAGGCTGAAACGAAAAAAACACTATTCTTATAAAATACAGTGTGTATATCTTAGAGAATAATTTATATAAAATGTAAAAAGTAATTCCGTTGTTATTGTTTTTAACGCTACGAAGTGGGAGATGTCGTTATAATAAGCCTTAATTTAAACAAAGCTAAATCAATGTTTACATCTGTTACGTTACGATCGTTTGAATTATATTCGATTCTTAAATTCGAAAACGCTGCATTGTTATCTTCTTTGATTTTATGCGTGATTTTGTTGGACATTTTGCATTTTGTATTTTTATTTATTAATTTTTTTTGTTGCACGTGCTTATATTTTCAACGTTTTGTTTCAGCGGTTATTAAATATAAAGTAATGCAGACTGTGAGCAACCTCGATCCCAGGTTTTTTTCTCTCTTTTTTCCGTCCCGTTATAAAAAAGAGACGAAGGGCCGAGGTTGGGTTGTGAGTTTTAAAAATTCAAATTACCATGCTCTATTTTTTTGTTTGGTATCCCTTACACGCATTTCATGAAGACATTTAGTGAGATGTTCTTTGAAATGCTTTGGTAAACTTTTTTCCGAATAATTTTCGCATTTGTCAGGGGGTCACCTTTTAAGAAAGTATTTATAATGTTTAAGGATAGTTTAAGGACTCTTTTTTATGCAAATATATAATGTATTTTTCACATTTTGTGTAACTAAACTTACATCGGTTGCATGCAATATGACAAAAGGATTTTTATTTAACATGTAGTAATTCTGATGTTCTAGATGTTCTTACTCAAATGTTTTTGTTTATGACATTTCGTGTTATTTAAGAAAACTTTAAACCTTTTCGAACTGCATGCTAACACCGAAAAAACCTGTGTTTTTTTAAATTCTTAATTTATAGAGGTTTTTGACATTATGGGGGAAATTTACGTAGCTTTTTCACATTTTTTGATTTTGTTGCAGTATTTACATGTGTTTTTGATTATTTATTTATTTATTTTTGGCGGCTAATAGTAACTGTTAATAGTAACAGTCAAAGCAGTTAGTTGATGAAATCGCTACCACATATCCTGACAGAGCTGTTTTTGTTTACATATATATATATATATATATATATATATATATATATATACAAAAAGTGAAATTCCCACAAAACCCATCAAACGTTATTAACCCTGAAAATTTTAAACATTTTCCTGATTCTTTTTTTGGTTTGCGAAGTTCTTTTCCTGCAAAAATTTCTGAAAATAAAGTTCAGAAATTACTTATTTTTAAAATGTAAATTTAATTTGTTTCAAATTGTGGTTTTGACATTTTCATGTAAGAGTTTGTGGGCAAAGACATAAATCAGTATGCTAAAAGAACTGACTTTTCTTAATTTAGAATTACTAAACACAACCATTTTTTTACATTTAGTGTAAACTTTTGTGCGTATGGCCATATTTAATACACCAAAAGAGCTACTTTGTTGATTTCGATTTTATACTCTTTGTAAGCTTATTTTTTTCTTCTTTTTGACATTTTGAATCTTATTGTTGTAGAAGGCATATAATATACAATATATGCATATAAAAAAATGGAATTTTGCAAATTTCTGTTTTACCACTCAATTTTTACATTTATATAAATTATTTGGGACAGAATGGTATGAGATAGACCAAAATAACAATGGCATGACATATACTGATTTTTGTTGTGTTAGATGTTATATCTGAACCTTTTTGACATTTTATGTTAATTTTGCGAGGAAACTCCATATATACACAGAAGAAGAATTCGATTTTACACCTTGCAAGCTGTGTTTTTCTATATTTTGTATAAATTCTTACCGCGAAGGACTCTGTGCAATATACCGAAATGACTGATCCTTCTCGATTTAAATTTGATGTGTTCCAAATCGTATTTTTTTTAAATTTTGTGTAAGATTTAATGGTTAAGGACAACATGCAAAATGTCAAAAAAACTGATTTTTGTTGAATCAGAAGCACTCCCTACAACCATTCTTTTTTTTACAGTTTGTGAAGCTTTTGTGGGGAAAGAGTGTATGCAGTATCATCGAAATAACTGATTTTTGTTGCAAACCTTTTCAAACTTTGATTTTGTTATTAACCTCTAATCTTTTACATTTTGATCAAACTTTTTTGGTCCAAAATAAGATAATTTAATATTATTTAGAATTTGTATTTTGTGTTGCAAATTTGGTGCAAAAATTGACATAAAATGAACTGTTAGATTGATTGTTGTTGTTTAACCATGACTCATTATATATAACTGAAACTTTTTTTTTGCAATTCTTATTTGACTAATTAGCCAAAAAAATTTTTTTGCCAATTAGTTTCACACCATACAAGCTGTTTTTTATATATATTTTATGTAAACATTTGTAACCGATTACTATGTGAGATTTGAAATTTTGTGTAAGACTTTATTGATGGTAAAACAGCATGCAAGTTGCTAAAGACTGATTTTTATTAAGTTCCGGTTTACAAATTGTTTTTTGACATATTGTCTAAAGTTTAGTGAGGAAAGACTGTATGCAAAATATCAAAAAACGTTTTTTTGCATTATAATTTATCCTTGCAATCCATTTTTTTACACCTTAGATAAAAAATTCTGCCAGAGGCACAATTTATTGTTTATTTTTCACATTTTGTGTCAACCTTTGGCAGGGTTTGCAATAAACTAACTGATTTTAAGATATATATATACATTGAGAGAGATTTGTGTTTGACATTGATCAGCGATTTTTGTATGTGACATTTTGAGTGATTTAAATTTTATGGGTGAGATGTATTTTGAAATGCTTTGGTAAACTTCTATCCGAATAATTTTCGCATTTGTCAGAAGGTCACAGCAAGTAATTTTAGTAGATTTAGATTTTAAGTGTCACATATATACTGCAGTTGTTGGACACCTTTAATTTTTTTGGTCATTTATATAATAATGCAGATGTAAGATGCGCACTGCTGTATTGTTTGTTTTTTGGTGGACGTATATCTGCTACATAAATTAAATGAGAATACAGTGGATTCTTCCACGGGAAACAGCTAGTCTTATATATTAATTCCCTTGCGTGAGTAAAACTGTGAGTCCACGACACGGAAATCACGGGTCACTTTCTTATGACGTGGCTGTACGCTAAAATTTAACAAAAAAAATAAGGGATGTACTTCATAGAAATCGCACATAAAGTGTAATTATATAACCCGCTGCTAATAACGATATAAATATATATACCCTTATGCCAAAAAATCTATATGAGCATATATATATAGGTATCGTTACATATAAAACGGTATTAAATATTCACAAAGCATACGGACTGTTAAATGGAGTTCCTAGCATAAAACGGAAATTGTGTTTACGAAAAAGATGGCTGTTCTTTTTGAGTATTCTCTACTCTTTCAATCAACATAAATCTTTAAAAAAACATTTGAAGAAGAGCATGGTTTTATAAATTAATCATAGCAAGGTTTCTGTAATGTTTCTGTTCATGTTTTTTTTTTCAGTTTTGATGATATTATTGATGCCAGACATGTTTTATAGTTAGCATCATAAAAAGCCAACCACCAACAACAACTAGCTAGCTAGGAATTTATATATATGTAGCCATGTTCTTTATACCTAGCTAAGTCTCCAGTTTAAGTGACCAGCTATTAGCTGCTGTAGCTAGCTAATGTTAGCTTTAAACTAAAGATTCCCAGTATACCTAGCTAACCTGTGAATTTTATGTTGCTTTTACATGATGTAGCTAGGTACTGTAGTTTATCTTAGTGGTCTTTGCTAGGAATATGGCTGTAACTTATTTGACTTGACCTTTTAAGCCTAAATAAGAAGATATAAGAAGCTACAACACCTTTTAAGAAAGTATTTATAATATTTAAGGATAGTTTAAGGACTATTTTTTATGCAAATATATAATGTATTTTTCACATTTTGTGTAACTAAACTTACATCGGTTGCATGCAATATGACAAAAGGAATTTTATTTAACATGTAGTAATTCTGATGTTCTAGATGTTCTTACTCAAATGTTTTTGTTTATGACATTTCGTGTTATTTAAGAAAACTTTAAACCTTTTCGAGAGAGTTACTACATGCTAACACCGAAAAAACCTGTGTTTATTAAATTCTTATTTGATAGAGGTTTTTGACATTATGGGGAAAATTTACGTAGCTTTTTCACATATTTTGATTTTGTTGCAGTATTTATATACATGGGTTTTTGATTATTTTATTTATATATTTATTTTTGGGGGGAGGGCGGGGGAAGGATTTACATGTTTTTTTACATTTAGGGAAAAAATGTACAGGGAAGACTGGGGTGACTTTCCATTTATATACATGGTATATATAATATATACAAACTGTTTTGCTTTTCTTTTGAAATTTTGTGTTAACTTTTGTGGCACAAGGATCATGCAATATACCGAAAGAACTAATTTTTGTAGAATTTGACTTTACACCTTGCAAGCCTTTCATGTTTTTATATTAAAATAAGAAATTCAACTCTGACATTATATATATATATTCCCACGTTATATATATAAATTCCCACAAAACCCATCAAACGTTATTAACCCTAAAAACTTTCCTGGTTCTTTTTTTAGGTTGCGAAGTTCTTTTCCTGCAAATATTCTGAAAATAAAGTTCAAAAATTACTTATTTTTAAAATGTAAATTTAATTTGTTTCAAATTGTGGTTTTTACATTTTCATGTAATAGTTTGTGGGCAAAGACATAAATCAGCATGCTAAAAGAACTGACTTTTCTTAATTTAGAATTACTTAACACAACCATTTTTTTACATTTAGTGTAAACTTTTGTGTGTATGGCCATATTTAATACACCAAAAGAGCTACTTTGTTGATTTCAATTTCATACTCTTTGTAAGCTATAGTGTGCAATATACCGAAATGACTGATCCTTCTCGATTTAAATTTGATGTGTTCCAAATCGTAGTTTTTAAATTTTGTGTAAGATTTAATGGGTAAGGACAAGATGCAAAATGTCAAAAAAACTGATTTTTTTGAATCAGAAGCACTCCCCACAACCATTCTTTATTTTACAGTTTGTGAAGCTTTTGTGGGGAAAGAGTGTATGCAGTATCATCGAAATAACTGATTTTTGTTGCAAACTGTTTTTCTTTGGCATTTTGGATTAAAATATTGTTTTAGAGGGCATATGCAGTAGATATATGTACCAAAATAATTAAATTTTGCAAACTTTGATTTTGTCGTTACCTCTCATTTTTTACATTTTGATTAAACTTTTGTGGGAGACTGTCGGTATGCGAAGGACCAAAATAAGAGATTTTAGTATTGTTTAGAATTTGTATTTTGTGTTGAAAATTTGGTGCAAAAATTGACATAAAATGAACTTATAGATTGATTGCTGTTGTTTAACATGACTCATTATGACTTTTATATATATTTTATGAAAACATTTGTGACAGAATACTATGTGAGATTTGAAATTTTGTTTACTTTATTGATGGTAAAACAGCATGCAAGTTGCTAAAAGGACTGATTTTTATTAATTTCAGGTTTAAACACCTTTTTTTTTTGTTGACATTATGTCTAAAGTTTAGTGAGGAAGGACCGTATTCAATATATCAAAAATCCCTTTTTAACACCTTAGATAAAAATTTCTACTTAGGCACAATTTATTGTTTATTCTTCACATTTTGTGTCAACCTTTGGCAGGGTTTGCAATAAACTAACTGATTTTAACATATAACATGAGAGAGATTTGTGTTTGACATTGATCAGCTTTTTTTGTATGTCACGTTTTGAGTGATTTAAAGTTAATGGGTGAGATGTATTTTGAAATGCTTTTGAAAACTTCTTTCCGAATAATTTTCGCATTTGTCAGATGGTCAGAGCAGTAATTTTAGTAGATTTAGATTTTAAATGTCACATATGTACTGCAGTTGTTGGACACCTTTAATTTTTGTTGGTCATTTATATAATAATGCAGATGTAAGATGCGCACTGCTGTATTGTTTTAGAGGGCATATGCAGTAGATATATGTACCAAAATAATTAAATTTGCAAACTTTGATTTTGTCGTTACCTCTCATTTTGATTAAACTTTTGTGGGAGACTGTCGGTATGCGAAGGACCAAAATGCAGTTGTTGGACACCTTCATTTTTTTGGGCATTTATATAATAATGCAGATTGTAAGATTTGCACTGCTGTATTGTTTGTTTTTTGATGGACGTATATCTGTTACATGAATTAAATGAGAAATACAGTGGATTCTTCCACGGGAAACAGCTAGTCTATATATTAATACGCCTTGTGTGTGCGCACGGTGTGACCAAGGACAAAAATATACGGGTCACTTTCTTATTTCTCATGCATTGTGTCCCCAAAGCGTGGCGTTACGCTAAAATTTACTAAGTTAAAAAAACGCAAATCAGGGGGTTACTCTTTAAACATTAAATTCTTGTTTCTTATTACTTTAAAAAATAAAACTCTGTTTTTTTTATTTTATTAAAACTAATTTATTTATTTTTTAAATGTTTTTATTTGTGTTTTTTTTTGTTTTAAAAGCTCCACGGGGTCGTTATAGATAGAATAATTTAATTCTACCCCCGAATTACAATGTGCGCGCCGTATCTCACGGAAACAAGTTGTTTATCAACTGAAAAAGGAAACCGAAGCGAAGAAGGTTATCTCTTTTTCAAAGTAATCCTGGAAAAAAGTTATTTTAAACAAAGCATGCCAATGTTTACTCACATGAGGTTAGCTTAAAGCTTATGTTTTTCTATATTTTCCATTTTTGTGTTCTGGGACCGAGGTTGTATCGAATTCGTATATGAATTTAATTCGAATCTAAAATGTAAAAAAAGAACTGTTGTTGTCAAACGAAGTTAATGTTGCTGTCAGAAATATTTTTTTAAAATGAAGAAAAACGTACAACGATATAACATCACAAAAAGAATTGATTGGAAATGCATCAGACAATTGTAGCTATACATTTTCAATTCGTTCTCTTTGGGATGAAGCGAAATTTAGTAATCGAAGTAAAAAACTAATTGAACTTTTATCCAGAGAACCCTAGCTAGCGACCTACTGAGAAGGCAAAAGAAAAGTAGGTTTGTTGTTTAAACTATTTGATAGAGAAATAAATTTGGGTGTATAACGATTTTTTAGCCGTTTCTTTCAGAGCTAAATTTTTCCTTAAATATTAAGTTTGTTGTTGTGTCTTGAGCCGGAAAATATTTTCTTTAAGCACTTATTTTGTAAGAATATATATACTCTGAAAAATGGGTCAGAAGTTTAGAATATCCTAAGAATATGTCTAAGCTTGATAGTTTGTTTTAAATATGAATATTTGTATAACGCACAAAATTGATTAGAAGTTTACATTTTTTATTGTAGCTATATCAAAACGAACTGAACTTTTTTCTGTCCAAGCAATGGGTCGTTACATGTAGTCGAAGTTGCCATCAGTTATAGTAACTTATAGCATGCTTTATTTTATTAAGGCATTATATATTTACAGGCCATAGTCATGCTAAGAACATATTGTGAATAAGGAGGATAGCATTTGTCAAAAAAGTTAAGAACATCAAGGCTGAAACTAAAACACTATTCTTATAAAAACAGCGTGTATATTCCAGAGAAGGATTTACATAAACTGTAAAAAGTAATTTTTGCCGTTGTATCTGTTTTTAACACTACAGACTGTGTGATTCAGTGTTGATGTCGTTATAAAAAACCTAAACCTAAAACCTCAACTTAAATCAATGTTTACATATGTTACGTTACGATCGTTTGAAATATGTTCTTAAATTCGAAAACGCTGCATTGTTATCTTCTTTGATTTTATGCGTGATTTTCTTGATTATAAAGTTGGGTCTGTAAGGCAAACTGTTCTCTTAATATTTTGAATTGAAATATTTCGGTAGATATACAGTATGTCAAATGATTTAAGTTTTTATTTTTCTCTCTTATGTGTTCTCAACTATTAATTTCTTATATTTTGAGTATAACTTTGGAAGGGTTGCCGTATCCAATAGACCAAACAACTGATTTTGTATGACTTAACGAAAAATGTTGGATTTTTCTTTAATGTTTGGTATCCTTTTTTTCCCTGATGTACTTCTGGAATGACAAAGCAGTATATAGTTTTAGCGTATTTCGCTTTTTACGTAACGGGTGTTAGACACCTTTGATTTTTTGGACATTTATATAATAATGCAGATTGTAAGATTCGCACTGCTGTATTGTTTTTTTGTTTTTTTTATGGACGTATATCTGTTACGTGAATTAACAGTGGATTATTCCACGGGAAACAGCTAGTCTATAATGAAAGTCTGTATGTACTTTTTTATAGTACAAGCCTATAAGTAAAGTAGTTAACAACAAACAAGGATATTATAGTTTCTAATTTTATTTGCTTGATGCATAAGGAAAATATTATATGATCAAGGAATTATTAGTACAACAACAAAAAATACCGCAACAGCATTTTGAACAAGATTGAACATGTTTTCGACTCTAAGGAATGACTATGTAGATATTGGTTTAGACCAAAAAACAATTAACCAGAAAGAGAAATAAGATCCCATGTATAGACTTGACAGCTGTATAAGAAATTATTAATGCAACTAAATTAGAGAAAGATTACTGGCAAGGTGGAAGAACAATGCCAAGATAAGTTTCTTTCAAGTTTCCCTGCTGAAGGATTGTTAACGCCATTTGTCCTCCCCAACCAATCTATTATTAAAGAATTTTATTTTATTAAACACTTTCCGAGTTCCATAATCACAATCGTTCTTTTCCCTAAACATAGGATATAAAAATATTTAAAAAAAGTATGCACATATAACCTATCTATAACATAGTACCAAAAGTTCAAATAACAAGACCTGGAGAAAGGCCAATAGGCAGAATAAAAGCGCTCAAAAAGAACAAAATAATAAAAAAGTAGTAGACGCAGTGACAGTTGGTGGGACACGAAAGAAACGTCAATGGGCTAGACAGAGTGAAAGCTAGAAGAACAAGGATGAATCAGGAATCAATCAAAAAAGCAAGTAAAAACACAAATAAATCTGCAATTGTAGCAAGGTAAAACATCAATTTGAAGAGAGAAGTCTTATACACTGTGGATAACGGTGGGTGAATACAAACCATTATGAACTTTAAGAAATTCGCTATTAGTTGCCATTGATTTCAATTTGATCTTTTAAAGTTAAAATTTCCACTGCTCGGTGAATGTTTAAGAATATTTAGTGTTCATGACAATTCTTTCCTTAGTTTACTACATCGCACAGCATCGTCGTTTGCAAGATTTGTGCTAGAAAAGTTTTGGTGTAGCAGAACAAAACGTGAGGATGGTGAAGATCGAGTTTTTGGGTCATGTGAAAAACAATTTGATGAATAAGATATAATTTGTTAGATTATTGCTAGAAGAAAACACTATAGGTATAACCATTACAAAATTCGTCGAAAGTTTTTGTATTAATACCTGATACCTTGATATTATCAAATTATTAACATAAAAAAAAATATACATTTCGTTTTTCCGGAATATGTATACACATATCTTTACAGACAATGTGCGTTACCTAAGACAACACCAATCATTAAAAAATTTAAAAATGGCAGACACAGGTGGGTAAGACACACAGTAAACTAGCTTTATTTGTAAGAATCAGGGGATCATGATTCATGATGGCAGCCAGTACGATCGTGTTCTACGCTTTACTATTATTCTTGTGTTGTTTTCTGGAAATATTGAAACTGTTGAATACGAAAGAAAGAATGATTTAGTAGAACTGTTAAAGAGAAAAGGATTGAATGTATTACATCAAAATATTCGTGGCTTATTAGCAAATTTTAGTGGTTTACAGGCACTTTTTTCATCGCATCCAAACATAGATGTGTTTACGTTATCGGAAACTCATATTTCAACCGCGGAAGATGTCGATCAGTTGTATGATATCCCAGGTTATAATTTTGAAAAACGAAATCGTAATACTGGTAAAGGAGGAGGTGTAGCGGTTTATATAAATGACAACATAAACCATGTTAGGCGAACAGATTTGGAGATTGGTAAACTTGAAAGCATTGTTATAGAAATTGTCGTTAAAAATTCGCATAACGTTCTTACAGCAACACATTATAGGCCTCCAAACGGCTACAATGAGTTATTAGAGACATCATTATCGCTTTGTTGTGCGGAGTCTAAAGATGTTATACTCATAGGAGATATGAATGTTAACTATCTAAATTCACGAGATAATAGAGAAGTTAAAGTAATTATTCAACAGAAGGGTTTAACACAAATAATTAAAAAACCAACGCGTGTAACGCAGGACACAAAATCTTTAATCGACATTATAGCAACGAACAACCCTGGGTCAATCGCTGAACAAGACGTCATACCGACTAGTCTCAGTGACCATGATTTAGTAGGTTACGTACGAAAATTAAACAACAAAAAGTACACGTCAAAAGCAGTCAAAACCAGGAACTATGCCAAATACAACCCTGATAATATGAATCGTGATTTTGAACAAGTGAATTGGTTGTCGGTATTATCTTTATCAAACGTTAATGATGCTGTTAACACATTTAATGGCATTGTAAAAGATATTTTCGACAAACATGCGCCGATCATTCAAAAAAGAGTGAAAGGTCGCCCATGCGCTTGGCTTGCAGAAAACTGGGAATCAATAATGAACCAGCGTGATCAACTTATACGAAGGGCTAGAAAAAGCAACAGTGCAAGTGATTGGAGAAATTATAAGGACCTAAGAAATAAATGCAACAACATACAAAAAGGCTAAACATCACAAGAACTTAATAGACGAAAACCGCCCAAATCCCAAAGGTTTCTGGAAAGCAGTGAAAACTATATTCCGACAAAAGGCTAACACAAAAAATGCGACTAATAACGAGAAAGATAATCAAACTCGCGCCAATGCCTTCCGTGATTACTTATTTTTTTTTAATTTATTGTGCTTCTTATCACAACAAGGTTTGTTGATAATTTCATTAAAACCCCGTGGAAGAATCCACTCAAAAAATTTAAAAATTTATTGTTTCTTACCACAAAATGATTTGCTGTCTAATGAAATCAATAAAAACTTATGAACGAAATAGACAACAATAATAACAACGTTATCGCCTGTGATTTAAACTGTACAATAATTTATAACAATGCACCCATCACAGTAAATTTTAATTTATTTCATTTTATTTTATCACATGATTTGTTCTAGCCAATTAAAATCGTAAATAGAACGTTTATTAATTTTTCAGAAGATTTTTATAAGGGATGTTTTATAGACGCTTTTAGAGAAAATTGTAAAAAATGTAATCGACTTTGCCTGTTACAGACAGACAGACAGAGCTTTCCTATTAATATATAAGATTATCGTAAATATAGCTGGAAATAGAGAAAAGAAAAAGCTTCTAAAGGTTCAAAAGCTACTCGACGTGTCATTGATTTTTCTGTATAACGCCTTTAACCACGTCAATTACTCGTATTCGCTTATTGATACAGAAAGACCCAATTTATACTAACTAAAAACAAAGAAAATGCAGTAGATGACTAATAAAAATTATCCAGATTTTATCGGTGTATATATATTTACTGCTATTAACTACCTATTACAGGGCATACTCATCCTGCTTAAAAACCTTCTTATTCTGAATTTCAGACTTCTGTTAAAGTATGTATAAACAATCGGATCAATAATTGAGTTTAAACTCCACCAAGCATAAGTATACATAAAAGGATTTTCTCTCAAGCAAGCACCCATGAGAGCATACGCAGTAGCGAACAGACCTGTTAAAGGCAGCCATGCAATCACAAAGGATGACGTCAGCAATAAACAAATGCACATGGAACGTAACTGTCGTTTGAGTAATCGTTGTTTTTCCTGAATAGTTTCTCTGCTTGTATTTCCGACAGTAAGTTTAGCTATGCTTCGAAGCTGCGACCGCGTTTTTGCATAAACTACAGCATTTGCATAAATAATAAAACCTGGTACAAACGCCGTAATGACAGCGAATGCAAGACATGCTTCAATAGCTCCTTTTGTATAGAAGACAATGACAGTTATTGTAAAGGGAAAGTTGCCAATTAAAGCAGCATAAATAAATATTCTTCTTGTCTTTAAATCGTTATACAAGAATGGGAGGCGTACAGCTAAAAATCGATCTGTGACAACCAGGATCATGCTTACAAAAACTAAAACCACAAAAAATGCTGCCAATAAGCAGTAGTAAAATCGCCAACCTCTTTCAACGCGTTCGATTGTGTTTAGTGTGGATTCTCTTGTTAGAATTGTCAAGATGGATTCAATCGTACCACAAGCGCCATTCATGAAATGTGAAAAGAATAATAGACGAGCAAAACTATTTTGTCGCTTTTCTTTTTTTTCAGCTTTCATAAATGTTGCAAGAAAGACAAAACCATTTAATAAAAGTATAGGAACAAGTTCGAACCAGCAGACGTATTTAAAATACACCAGATATACTTTGTCCAAAGAATTGTTTTTATTATTCTGACTGCAGTTCATTGTTTTTTGGTTATATTCCTAGCTTTTTTCTACCGAATCTTTTCTTCGAATTAACGCTGTAACATGTTTGCAAGCTTTTTGGGTAACATATTGTATTAAAAAAACGTTTTTCCTTTATTCCAGTTTTTATTTCAAAACTTGAGAAGGATACTACAATAGGCAATTTATACAGCTGTTCTTTTTTCCTCGTTACTTTTCAAATTTCGCAGTATGAAATAATTGTTCTCACTTATCATGAATTTACAATCTCTTTGTTGAAAAAAAAAAAAATTCTATTTCTTCGCCACCTTAGCAGCCGTCTATTTTAAACCTCAGATTTATATAGATTTCAACGTAGCTCTTAGAATACCTCGGCTTGTGTTTTCTTTGTTAGTATTCTCGTCCAATAGCCGCTTTTGTGTGTCAAAATATTTTTAGAATTAACTATAGATTTAAAAAAGATTAAAGTCATTGTTTTGAGTATACAGTTCACTTTCTTTTTAACTCGATATTAGATAGCATATTGTTTAGAAATACCACAATTCTTACCTTTATCCATTTTTAGAATGACTATTAATTAACAGTTTCGTAAAAATCAAAAAATTTTATGGAATAAAATTGTGAAATAGTTTATCAACAAGTATGTCCACCTGTTGTGTCCTGCAGCTTAAATTGCGGGTTGTTCTGCAGGCTGTTGTCGTAGTTTATAACAAACCCAACTTATCTATGTAAACGACAACCGGAAGTAACATCTTATAACCTTCGTCTAAATTTCTCTGAACTTATTAAGAAATATCTGTCATGACCAACAACAATATTTTTTTCATGCTTTGAGTCTCTTTTCCACAACATACTACGAGCTTTGAACGATGAAGTTTGTTATGACGAGATGACGCCAAATTTTAATAAATATACAGACCGGAAACATTCAACACCAATTCGAACGCGCAAAACGGTGGCTTCATCGTTAGTCACGAATCTTCACTTTCTTTATCTTTACTCACAAAGTAAATATCAATTAAGTACGTTCAGTAGCTATAGTATAAATTGTAAAAATATGTTCGTCACATGTTGTTCAACATTTGCTATTTTGATTTTAAACTTTTTCTTGTTACATTATTTTGTGCGCATTGACACGTGACCATCACAATAAGGAGAAATATATTCCATTGTTTTTTAATTTAGCCACATGTTTGGCAGATGCGTAAAAATAACTGGTATTTTTAACAGACTGTTTTATATTTTAAGTGTGTTGTCGTTCTACAAAGTTTTAGGTGAAAATTTACCCTTTTTATGCGAAAAACATAAAAATAAATAAAAACTCTACGAATATTTTTAATATCAAAACATTATTAGTCTTTGTATCGGGACTTTTTTATCATGTTGGCTGTAACATTTATTATGGAGCAGACTAAAGGGGGGCGCAAACCGGCCAACATGTTGGCCAACATTTTCGACCAACATTTCGGCCAACATGTTGGTACGGTTTGCGTTGGCGTATATTTTTTAAAAAAAGAAGTAGCCAACATTACGAAATGTTCATTCATTTGTTTTTGACTTCCAATGAAGAAGGATGTCAGAGTCTGAAGCTGCTGTGTGATGACGACGACAAAAAAAGACGTGGTACTACAAGAAAATGGGTTCGAAGAAGAAACAGCGAAGGGCTGTATACAAACTTAGTACAGGAATTACTGGCTGAAGACAAAAAAAGTTACAGGGAAATGATGAGAATGACCTATGAATCGTTTAAAGAGATTCTTGCTTTCATCGAACCAAACATAACACCAAAAGAATCAGGTGTAATGGGAGCTCATCAAACAATCTCAGCGGCTCAAAGATTAGTGCTCACCATTCGGTTCCTTGCGACAGGAGAAACTTATAAGTCTTTAAGTTTCCAATTCAGAGTATCTGAAAGAACATTATCTTATATTGTTGATAAGGTTACTAAAGCGATCACAGAGTACATTGGAAAAGAGTATATCAAGATACCTTCAAGTGTAGATGATTGGAACAAGATATCTGAGAAGTTTGCATCAAGGTGGAACTTTCCCAATTGCATAGGCGCTATTGATGGAAAGCATATCCTAATAGGACCTCCGCCTGGCACTGATTCTGAATATTTCAACTACAAGAAAAGTTTTTCAATAATCTTATTGGCTATAGCTGGTCCTGATTATGAGTGTATTTATGCGGATATGGGTAGTAATGGACGAATGAATGATTCTGGAGTTTGGAATAACTCAGATTTGCGCAGAAAAATCGAGGAAAATAGTATGAACATCCCAGACCCTACTCCTTTACCTCATGGATAAACCAACATCCCGCATGTTTTTGTTGGGGATGACGCATTCGCCTTAAAGTCGTACATGATGAAGCCCTATCCTGAAGCAACTTTAACCCCTGAAAAGCGAATCTATAACTACCGGCATAGCCGAGCACGAAGAATTTCCGAGAATCTATTTGGAATACTGGCAAATAAATGGAGAATCTTTTTACAACCATTACGCTTATCGCCAGAAAAAGCTCGTACCATCACAGCATGTGCTTTGGTTCTGCACAATTTTCTCCGCAAGTCGAAAAGCAGAAATGAATATACTCCCCCTGGATTTGTCGATTCCGTTACTTCTACAGGCGAAAGTGCGCGAGGGAGCTGGAGATCGGAGAATATCGAGAACTCTCTTGGCGTTTTCACTTCATCTATTGTGCCTCAAGTTGGAAGAAAGGCTCCTACCACGGCTAAAGTAATTCGAGAAACATTTACTGAATATTTTATGAATGAAGGAAGTGTCGATTGGCAGTGGGAAAAGGCATAGACAAAAACTAAACAAGAAAAACAAGGCGGATTTATTATATTTTATGCTTAAGTACTATTTTTATTAAATAAAAAAGCTTAACCAATAATCAAAAATCATTATTTAACATAGCAGTATAAGGTCCTTGCATAGGTGGAGCAGCAAATCTTTGATTTTGAACGCCAGGATTGAAACGTGTAGGTTGGTCAAACTCCTCAAAGCGCATCTCAAATAATATGTCACTGATTCGTTTTTCTGCAAGCAACCTGCGTCGTTTATCTAATGTTTTTAGCTAATCAGAAACATACAAAGCGAATGGTTCTTTAGGCTCTTTCTCTTTTGTAGGGTTTTTCGGACGATCCAATACATCAATACATTTTGAAATCAGTTTTTGTTTTTGTTCAGCTGAATTAGGGGTACGTTTACGTTTGTTGTTGTTTACTGGAGTCTCTTTGGCTGATTGTTTTACAGGAGTCTCCTCCTCTTTTTCACTTTTATCCTCCTCGTCTTCGATTGTTTCAAAGGCGCTTGTAATCTTTATAGTTGACGTGCTTTTCGCTGTTTTCTTTACGTGTTCAATAAATCGCATTTTTCCCATGAAAATCCACGAGCTCTCGTAGAGCTCGTCGGTGCCTTGCCCACTTTTGGTCTTGGATTCCTTGGTAAGCTCTCTCCCGTGTTGTGCACGTAAGGAATTCCACTTGGATTTATCAAGGGTACTTCAATTCCCATCTCTTCTTTAATCTCAGCTACCGCTTGTTCTTTTACGTCTTTCTTGGAATATGTGGAATCAGCCACGTCCCAAAAGCATGGTCTTGCCTCATACATGTCTATAGGTGTCTCGACTTCATCATCATTCCAAGTGCGTTTTTTGTTTGCAGCTGCAGCAGCAGACTTTTTGGTACTACTCACTTCCTTGTTGTCAGTCATTTTGAAATGAATAGAGTGCTATAAGGACATGCCCGCCAAATGTAAAATATATATAAACATTCGAATCAATTAAGATCATTCGATTTGGAGTTCGAATTTTAAAAAATTCGAATTAAAACATTTGAAAGCTAAAATGTTGGTCGAAATGTTGGCCAACATGTTGGTTACCCAGCGCAAACCGACAAACATGCTACCAACATGCAAATTTTGGCGGAAATGTTGGCCAACATTTATTAAATATTTAATAAATGTTGGCCAACATTTTTTGAGATTTTTTTTCTTCTTGAGCATGTTGGCGCCTAAGGCAAACCGGCCAACATTGTTGCCCAACATGTTGGTCAGTCGATGTTGGCCAACATGTTGGCCGGTGTGCGCCCCCCCCCTTAAGCCAGTCGGCCTGATCTTCAAAATCAACAGTGTGGTCATGAACGTTTATTCAGCAGCCGTGCCGTGCCGTGCCGTTTTTTTAATTTATTCTGCTTCTTATCACAAAAAGGTTTTTTTGATAATTTTATTAAAAAGGCTAAAAAACCTTTTAAACGAAGACCCGTGGAAGAATCCACTCAAAACATTTACAATTTATTGTTTCCTGGCACAAAATGATTTGTTGTCTAATAAAAGCAATTAAAACGTATGAACGAAATAAACAACATTGATCGCCCGTGACTTTACCTGTACAATAATTTATAACAAAGCACCAATCACGGTAAATTTAATTTAGCATGCAATAAAATTCCCAACTAATGAAATCACTATATTTTATTACATGTTCTAGCCAATTAAAATGGTAAACAATTTTTTTTTAAAATACAGAACATTTTTAAGCGTCCTCTTAAGTGTTTCTGACGTAATATTACGTCAGTCTCGAACTTGCATATTTTGTTTCTGACGTAATATTACGCAAACTTAGGTACTTCACAACATCGCTTAGTTTGAGACAAATTATTACGTTTTGCCGACGTAAACAAAAGTTATAGCTATTTCAAAATCGGGAAAAATTCAAGATGTCGTCAAGCAAAAAAAGGGTAACATCCCAAGAAGCTGCATGCTCTAGGGAGAAATTAGAGCAGTATCTTTTCGATTCTGACTCTGAATTATCTTCACTAAGTGAGGATTCATCTTCTGATAAAAGTGAGAATGAAATTTCCTCAGAAACTGACGAGGAAGTAGTACTAGAGGGGGAAGTAGATGGGGAGCTTCCAACGTCTGATACAGACTCTGCTCTCAATGAAAACCTCCCAGATGCTGAAATACCTGCCTCCAACAGTATTGAAAAACCCACTGCTTATAAGAAAAAGGCAGGGGGTGCAAAAAAAGAGGGACTGCTAATAAATATCCTAATGCTAAATGGCAAAATTTACCCCCGGCAGCCCACATGCAGCGACTACAATTTATTGGTACACCAGGCGTTTCGCATGTTGTTCAAAGTATTGAACCGATTGATATTTTTGACCTTATCAACTACATTACCAATCAAACAAATTTATATTTCAAGCAAATGATTGTAGAAAAAGTTTTCAAACAACATTCCCGCAAAAAAAATCTCAAAAAATGTTGGCCAACATTTATTAAATATTTAATAAATGTTGGCCAACATTTCCGCCAAAATTTGCATGTTGGTAGCATGTTTGTCGGTTTGCGCTGGGTAACCAACATGTTGGCCAACATTTCGACCAACATTTTAGCTTTCAAATGTTTTAATTCGAATTTTTTAAAATTCGAACTCCAAATCGAATGATCTTAATTGATTCGAATGTTTATATATATTTTACATTTGGCGGGCATGTCCTTATAGCACTCTATTCATTTCAAAAATGACTGACAACAAGGAAGTGAGTAGTACCAAAAAGTCTGCTGCTGCAGCTGCAAACAAAAAAACGCACTTGGAATGATGATGAAGTCGAGACACCTATAGACATGTATGAGGCAAGACCATGCTTTTGGGACGTGGCTGATTCCACATATTCCAAGAAAGACGTAAAAGAACAAGCGGTAGCTGAGATTAAAGAAGAGATGGGAATTGAAGTACCCTTGATAAAATCCAAGTGGAATTCCTTACGTGCACAACACGGGAGAGAGCTTACCAAGGAATCCAAGACCAAAAGTGGGCAAGGCACCGACGAGCTCTACGAGAGCTCGTGGATTTTCATGGGAAAAATGCGATTTATTGAACACGTAAAGAAAACAGCGAAAAGCACGTCAACTATAAAGATTACAAGCGCCTTTGAAACAATCGAAGACGAGGAGGATAAAAGTGAAAAAGAGGAGGAGACTCCTGTAAAACAATCAGCCAAAGAGACTCCAGTAAACAACAACAAACGTAAACGTACCCCTAATACAGCTGAACAAAAACAAAAACTGATTTACAAAATGTATTGATGTATTGGATCGTCCGAAAAACCCTACAAAAGAGAAAGAGCCTAAAGAACCATTCGCTTTGTATGTTTCTGATTAGCTAAAAACATTAGATAAACGACGCAGGTTGCTTGCAGAAAAACGAATCAGTGACATATTATTTGAGATGCGCTTTGAGGAGTTTGACCAACCTACACGTTTCAATCCTGGCGTTCAAAATCAAAGATTTGCTGCTCCACCTATGCAAGGACCTTATACTGCTATGTTAAATAATGATTTTTGATTATTGGTTAAGCTTTTTTATTTAATAAAAATAGTACTTAAGCATAAAATATAATAAATCCGCCTTGTTTTCTTGTTTAGTTTTTGTCTATGCCTTTTCCCACTGCCAATCGACACTTCCTTCATTCATAAAATATTCAGTAAATGTTTCTCGAATTACTTTAGCCGTGGTAGGAGCCTTTCTTCCAACTTGAGGCACAATAGATGAAGTGAAAACGCCAAGAGAGTTCTCGATATTCTCCGATCTCCAGCTCCCTCGCGCACTTTCGCCTGTAGAAGTAACGGAATCGACAAATCCAGGGGGAGTAATATTCATTTCTGCTTTTCGACTTGCGGAGAAAATTGTGCAGAACCAAAGCACATGCTGTGATGGTACGAGCTTTTTCTGGCGATAAGCGTAATGGTTGTAAAAGATTCTCCATTTATTTGCCAGTATTCCAAATAGATTCTCGGAAATTCTTCGTGCTCGGCTATGCCGGTAGTTATAGATTCGCTTTTCAGGGGTTAAAGTTGCTTCAGGATAGGGCTTCATCATGTACGACTTTAAGGCGAATGCGTCATCCCCAACAAAAACATGCGGGATGTTGGTTTATCCATGAGGTAAAGGAGTAGGGTCTGGGATGTTCATACTATTTTCCTCGATTTTTCTGCGCAAATCTGAGTTATTCCAAACTCCAGAATCATTCATTCGTCCATTACTACCCATATCCGCATAAATACACTCATAATCAAGACCAGCTATAGCCAATAAGATTATTGAAAAACTTTTCTTGTAGTTGAAATATTCAGAATCAGTGCCAGGCGGAGGTCCTATTAGGATATGCTTTCCATCAATAGCGCCTATGCAATTGGGAAAGTTCCACCTTGATGCAAACTTCTCAGATATCTTGTTCCAATCATCTACACTTGAAGGTATCTTGATATACTCTTTTCCAATGTACTCTGTGATCGCTTTAGTAACCTTATCAACAATATAAGATAATGTTCTTTCAGATACTCTGAATTGGAAACTTAAAGACTTATAAGTTTCTCCTGTCGCAAGGAACCGAATGGTGAGCACTAATCTTTGAGCCGCTGAGATTGTTTGATGAGCTCCCATTACACCTGATTCTTTTGGTGTTATGTTTGGTTCGATGAAAGCAAGAATCTCTTTAAACGATTCATAGGTCATTCTCATCATTTCCCTGTAACTTTTTTTGTCTTCAGCCAGTAATTCCTGTACTAAGTTTGTATACAGCCCTTCGCTGTTTCTTCTTCGAACCCATTTTCTTGTAGTACCACGTCTTTTTTTGTCGTCGTCATCAAGCAAGAGGACGAGTGCCAAACAACAGCAGCTTCAGACTCTGACATCCTTCTTCATTGGAAGTCAAAAACAAATGAATGAACATTTCGTAATGTTGGCTACTTCTTTTTTTAAAAAATATACGCCAACGCAAACCGTACCAACATGTTGGCCGAAATGTTGGTCGAAAATGTTGGCCAACATGTTGGCCGGTTTGCGCCCCCCTTTAGTCTGCTCCATAATAAATGTTACAGCCAACATGATAAAAAAGTCCCGATACAAAGACTAATAATGTTTTGATATTAAAAATATTCGTAGAGTTTTTATTTATTTTTATGTTTTTCGCATAAAAAGGGTAAATTTTCACCTAAAACTTTGTTAGAACGACAACACACTTAAAATATAAACAGTCTGTTAAAAATACCAGTTATTTTTACGCATCTGCCAAACATGTGGCTAAATTAAAAAACAATGGAATATATTTCTCCTTATTGTGATGGTCACGTGTCAATGCGCACAAAATAATGTAACAAGAAAAAGTTTAAAATCAAAATAGCAAATGTTGAACAACATGTGACGAACATATTTTTACAATTTATACTATAGCTACTGAACGTACTTAATTGATATTTACTTTGTGAGTAAAGATAAAGAAAGTGAAGATTCGTGACTAACGATGAAGCCACCGTTTTGCGCGTTCGAATTGGTGTTGAATGTTTCCGGTCTGTATATTTATTAAAATTTGGCGTCATCTCGTCATAACAAACTTCATCGTTCAAAGCTCGTAGTATGTTGTGGAAAAGAGACTCAAAGCATGAAAAAAATATTGTTGTTGGTCATGACAGATATTTCTTAATAAGTTCAGAGAAATTTAGACGAAGGTTATAAGATGTTACTTCCGGTTGTCGTTTACATAGATAAGTTGGGTTTTGTTTATAAACTACGACAACAGCCTGCAGAACAACCCGCAATTTAAGCGTTATTTAAGCGCCCCCCCTTAAGCCAGTCGGCCTGATCTTCAAAATCAACAGTGTTGGTCATGAACGTTTATTCAGCAGCCGTGCCGTGCCGTGCCGTTTTTTTTAATTTATTCTGCTTCTTATCACAAAAAGGTTTTTTTGATAATTTTATTAAAAAGGCTAAAAAACCTTAAAACCTTTTAAAACCCGTGGAAGAATCCACTCAAAACATTTACAATTTATTGTCTAATGATTGTCTAATAAAAGCAATTAAAACGTATGAACGAAATAAACAACATTGATCGCCCGTGATAAAAGTGAGAATGAAATTTCCTCAGAAACTGACGAGGAAGTAGTACTAGAGGGGGAAGTAGATGGGGAGCTTCCAACGTCTGATACAGACCTTGCTCTCAATGAAAACCTCCCAGATGCTGAAATACCTGCCTCCAACAGTATTGAAAAACCCACTGCTTATAAGAAAAAGGCAGGGGGTGCAAAAAAAGAGGGACTGCTAATAAATATCCTAATGCTAAATGGCAAAACTTACCCCCGGCAGCCCACATGCAGCGACTACAATTTATTGGTACACCAGGCGTTTCGCATGTTGTTCAAAGTATTGAACCGATTGATATTTTTGACCTTATCAACTACATTACCAATCAAACAAATTTATATTTCAAGCAAATGATTGTAGAAAAAGTTTTCAAACAACATTCCCGCATCGTAAAACATCTGAGAAATGCTAGCGGGGATCTATGTAATGCTAACACAAGCCAACTTCGTACTCATACTATTCAAAAGATAAACTACTTGAGACTCCTGGTTTCAAGAGTATTTTAAACTCAAAAACAAGTTGGTCTTGATTGAAAAGTATATACATTTTGTAGACATCGAAATGCTTTGGTGAGGAATATAACCAGTCTGCGAAAATTGAGCCTATTCATTAACATATCTTATCGGGAGATGGCAAGCTCTTCTAACACTTGAACGGGGACATTTCTGTTGATAAAGCTTTGCTTCTTTGGAAGGGCAGGTTGAGTTTGGAAACAATTCATAAGTACAAAGCGAGCACGGTTTGGAATCCAAAGTTTTGTGCTGGCGGAATCCTGTTCCAGTTATGTTTGTAGCTCAATTCTTTATACCGGAGAGGACACCTTGCTTGAAAATAATCATTTTAGTTACCAAGCAACAGATATTGTAATCACTCTAACAAAAGATGTTCTAGATGAGGGGAGATGTTTGTATGTAGATAATTGGTACTCTTCGTTGGAGCTTTTAGATACCCTTCGACAACGGGAACTGATGTACTTGGCACCGTACGAAAAAGATCGAAAAGGTGTACCAAAGCATACGATGAATACGAAACTCAAAGCCGGAGAAAGGAGTGTTTCATATTTACATACTTATGGTACTATGTGTCTTCAATGGAAAGATAAACGAGAAGTCAGAATGCTTACTTCGTGTATTACCTGACGATGAAGTTATTGTCACACGACGAGGTAAAGATAAGATAGTACCGCTTGTCATCGACTGCTACAACAATGCAATGGGCGGAGTCGATCGATCAGATCAAATGATGAGCTCCTATCCAGTAGAGTTGAAAAGATTGAAGAAATGGTCTAAGAAGATGTGGTTACATCTGCTAAACACATTTACCTTCAATAGTCACATCTTGCATAATAAACTTGTGGTGATCTTTCACCGTTTACATTTAGCACCACGCTAATAAGTCAAATGATCGAAAAAATACGGATATGATACTGAAGTGTTTACCCGTGGTGGCAGACCAAGTTTATCCGACAACCCGTTTCGATTAGTTGAACGGCATTTTGCATCATATGTCCCTGCTACGGAGAAGAAAGCTAATGCTACCCCGCAGATGCATAGTTTGTACGAAACGTGTGTGTACGAAAAGAAAGCCGCTATGAATGCTTGCGCTGCGATGTTGGTCTGTGTACAGCACCATATTTCGAAAGATATCATCAATTGAAAAAATACTGACTACACATTCTTAGCACTGACACTGTTTTTATTTTCTTTGGGACATTATTTTATGTTAAGCTATACTGCATATTATATTCAAGGTTGTGCTTTATATCACGGTTAAAAGCAATGATTAACATCATAATACTTTCTTTTTACAATTGATTAATACTCTCTTCTCAAATTTTTACATAAATCTTGACATAATACTTTTAATTACTGGGGTACCATTTTCTATTCAGAATGTGTAAAATTGATTAAGGTATCTTCATGACACCTTGCAATAGTATATTTATTATTATATTATCACTATTTCTTGAGCTTTAGAGGTTAAAGTCGCCATTGTCAAAAATGTGCTTTTTTCGCCAAAATAACCCGAAAAAAAAGGTATGGAATTTTTTTTTATAAAGGTAACGCTAAAGGGGTAAGAAAATTGGGAAAAATATGATCAACTTTGCCTGTTACAGACAGACAGAAACAGTATTATTATATAGAATTATCGTGAATATAGCTAGAAATAGAGAAAAAAAAAGCTTCTAAAGGTTCGAAAGCTAATTGACGTTACATTGTTCTTTCTGTGTCGTTACTGTATAACACCTTTAATCACGTTACTTATTCGTATTCGCTTATTAATACAGAAAGACCCAATTTATACTAAGTAAAAACAAAGAAAATACGGTAGATGACTAATAAAAATTTATCCTTCTTTTTTTCTTTTTACTATCTCGCCTGCGAGGATAGTATTGGTTTCCAACTCGTAACTAACTATGTCCCAAATGGTCAATTGCAACGTCACAGATTTAAACTTCGTACTTTCTCTAAGTACTTGGAAGTCATATAAATGACGTTTCAGGCCGAAATTGGTATTTGTTTTTGACAAAGTTTGGCACAGTTAACAAAAAAAGCATGCTGAACATGGTGGTGACATCAAAATTTTGATTTTTTGTCACCTAAATGTCCTTTTAGGCCAAAATTGGTCCAAAAATTAAAACCACTTCATTTTCGACCAAATTTGGTACAGTTAACAAATAAAGTATGCTTAACATGATGATGACATCCAAATTTTGATTTTTTTGTTACCTAAATGTCATTTTAGGCAAAATTGGTCCAAAATAATAACTTCTCTATTTTCGACAAAATTTAACACAGTTAACAAAAAAAGTATGCTGAACATGATGTTGACATAAAAATTTTGATTTTTTGTCACCTATGTCATTTTAGGCCAAAATTGGTCCAAAAATTAAAACCACTTCATTTTCGACCAAATTTGGTACAGTTAACAAATACAGTATGCTCAACATGATGGTGACATCAAAATTTTGATTTTTTGTCACCTAAATGCCGTTTTATGACCATAAACGTTTCAATCGCGCGATTTTGTATTTTTGTTAGTAGAAATTGTAGAATTGGGTCGCATTGTCGATGTTTCATATAGTTGTGCATTTTTAATAGCGAGATAGTTTATGCAGCGTCTGCATCTTGCTTCTTTTATAAAACTTTTGACATTTACATTATACATCATTAAGAAGGGGTGTTTTTTTAATTGGATACTTTATAGAGAAATGACCTGGTGGTAAGTTGGTTTGTTGCGTCCCATTACACTACACAACCAAAAATACTTTGCGTGTGTAGTTTCAAGAATTTTTTGTTTTTGTCGTGCAAAAATTACTCCTGGAAAAATATCAAAAAAAACCTGTAATACTTCCGGAAATATTAATTATAAAGTTCATTTATTTATGCCAAAATTGACCTTATCTAAGCCTTAATTGTCTTACCTTGGTAATTTGATCAACAGCAAACCCAATTGAAGCAAGATAAAATGGAAATATTTACTGCTAAATATATCTATTACAGGGCATATTCATCCTGCTTAAAACCTTCTTATTCTGAATTTTAGACTTCTGTTAAAGTATGTATAAACAATCGGGTCAGTAATTGAGTTTAAACACCACCAAGCGTAGGTATACGTAAAAGGATTTTCTCCCAAGCAAGCACCTGTGACAGCATACGCAGTAGCAACAGACCTGTTAAAGGCAGCCATGCAATCACAAAGGATGACGTCAGCAATAAACAAATGCACATGGAACGTAACTGTCGTTGAGTAATCGTTGTTTTTCCTGATTAGTTTCTCTGCTTGTATTTCGACAGTAAGTTTAGCTATGCTTTCGAAGCTGCGACTGCGTTTTTGCATAAACTACAGCATTGCATAAATAATAAAACCTGGCACAAACGCCGTGATGACAGCGAATGCAAGACATGCTTCAATGGCTCCTTTTGCATAGAAGACAATGACAGTTATTGTAAATGGAAAGTTGCCAATTAAAGCAGCGTAAATAAATATTCTTCTTGTCTTTAAATCGTTTATACAAGAATGGGATGCGTACAGCTAAAAATCGATCTGTGACAACCAGGATCATGCTTACAAAGACTAAAACCACAAAAAATTGCTGCCAATAAGCAGAAGTAAAATCGCCAACCTCTTTCAACGCGTTCGATTGTGTTTAGTGTGGATTCTCTTGTTAGAATTGTCAAGATGGATTCAATCGTACCACAAGCGCCATTCATGAAATGTGAAAAGAATAATAGACGAGCAAAACTATTTTGTCTTTTCTCTTTTTTGTCAGCTCTCAGAAATGTTGCAAGAAAGACAACACCATTTAATAAAAGTATAGGAACAAGTTCGAACCAGCAGACATATTTGAAATACACCAGATATACTTTGTCCAAAGGTTTGTTTTTACTATTCTGACTGCAGTTCATTGTTTCTTGGTTACATTTCAAGCTTTTTCTACCGAATCTTTTCTTCGAATTAGCGCTGTAACCTGTTTGTAAGCTTCTTAGGTGACATAGTGTATTAAAACAACTTTTTTCCTTTCCTTTTTCCTTTCCGTTTTTATTTCCTTCCTTACAAAATTTGAGAAGGATACTACAATAGGCATTTTATACAGCTGTTCTTTTTTCCTCGTTACTTTTCAAATTTTGCAGTATGAAATTGTTCCCACTCATCATGCATTTACAATCTCTTTGTTGAAAAATAAATTAGTTCTATTTCTTCGCCACGTTAGCAGCCGTCTGTTTTCAAGCCTAAGAGTTTTATAGATTTTTAACTTAGCTATTAGAATACCTCATCTTGTGTTTTCTTTGTTAGTATTCTCGTCCAATAGCCGCTTTTGTTTGTCAAAACATTTTTAGAATTTTAAATATAGATTTAAAAAAGATTAAAGTTATTGTTATGAGTCTACAGTTCACTTTTTTTTAACTCGAAATTAGGATATTTACTGGTAGATAAAAACTTGATATTAATAGCATACTGTTTTGAAAATACCACAATTTTACCTTTATTCATCTTAGAATGACTATTGAAAACCTTTAAACAGGTTGTTCTGCAGGCTGGTTGTCGTAGTTTATAACAAAACCCAACTTATCCATATAAACGACGACCGGAAGTAAAGCTGCACATTTTAAAGTTTACCTCCTGCGAAAGAACAAGTTGGGCTCGTATTAAAAACCTTTTGTAAGTTGTCTAAGAATCTTTTATTGTTTTGAAGAAAAATTTTCTTGGTTTTCGAGATGTACTGTTAAATACAACAACACCTCACTCAGTGCTAGTTTCTAGATAACTTTTAAATCTCTTTTATACTAAGTTAACCTGTTTTTTTCGTTGGAGGTAAGATGAACATGACAGATTAAACCATATAATATACACTTAACCATCCGCGCTTTAGAGTCCCTTGCCCCAAATTCCGTGGGAACGAGTCTGGAAACTAGCAATTTTTGGTAACATCGTGACGTTATTTTTTTAACCCAAATTTTCTGGTAAATTAAAAAGATTCGAGCATCGCCACAAACAATCCTTATATTTCGCTTCATTAAAACTTGGTACATAGGTGGAATATTGCCTTTAAACATGTTCGAGGTAATAAAATCAACATAATGACGTCATTTTAATCAGAAATGACGTCATTCCGCTAGAACAATATTTCTTTTAAATCTGGTCTGTATTTTATCCTTATTAACTCGTAGTAAACACCTGGTGACCAACATGCATGTAATGAATAATTATGTAACAAATACAGCACTCTTACATTAATGTCGGCACTTTTAAAAATACTCATAAATATTCCTTACATGCCCAACTAGACATAGTCAAAGAGCACACGGGCACTTTGTACACCCCCCACCCTCAGGTATGATAGTTTTAAATTAACATTTTCTTTTTTGGTCTAGACTGGTTTTAAAGTAGTGCATGCTTTTACCACCCGCTTTTTTATCTAATAAGGTTTACGAAAAATAGTACTGTCATTATTATGTCTTAAAAATAGATTTCCCTAAGTGGTTAATTGAAGTTCAACGGTCTTATTTTCTAATTCATTAACTCTTTATAACCTTTGTATATGCGATACAAGTGAAATAATCAGACTAGTGGACATTGACTGTATCTTACATACCCGGTTATAAGCCTTTAATAAATTAATTTATAAATTGTGTACGCGCTGAAGAAATATGACAGCATTTTCCTGAGAATAGTTTACATACGATATGGTAGGCACGTGATATATGATAACATATGGTATGCTTACCAAGGGAATGACATTGCCAAGGGCAACAAAAAATGATATTTCTTTGTCTTGTTTAAAAGCTAGATTGCTCAGTATGAGACTCGAAACTCACAACCTGCGGCTTATCATACCGTCGCGCTACCGATTGCGCCAACCGAGCTGACAAAGTTATTATACAATTTGTGATAAACAAAACGTTTCAAAGTCAAACTTGATTGTTTCATTTGCTAGATGCTTCATGTGGTTGACTTGTCAAAGGTCAAGGGAAATAACGTCAAAGAAGATTGTCATAAGCTCAATAGTTTGTACGTTACAATAGACTGCTCAGCTGAAGGGATTGTTGCTTTACAATCCTCTGATTAATCCTTTGTGTTGTTTAGGAATAACTTAAGCATATATATAAGCTTAAATTGAATTTCTTTTGGCAAAAAAAGGATGCTGGGACCTTTTACAAATTATGTAAAACCAAATTACCATTTTTTACAATTGACTTGAAAAAAAAAGAAATTGTTTACTAAGGTGTACGGTTGTTGCACCTGTGCGTTGTAGGAAAAAATAACTGTTCTAAAATAACAATTTGCAACTAATTCTACACACATTCTACTTCGAGGGAGTTCGTTCTTAATACCTTATAAAGGATATTTATATGACAGAACGTAGTTCTAGCAAACGCAAATTGAAGCATTTTTTGAGTACAGTGGACTCTCCATAACTCGAACTCTCACGGGGAATCAGAAATCGTTCGAGTTATGGAGCGGTTCGAGTAATGAAGGGTTTGGAAATTTTGCTAAGTACCACAGACGCCATTTTATTCAAGAGAATGAGAACTTCAAAACAAGAATATTTGTAAACACACCACTTGGACATTCGAACGGCGCGTTCGAATGACTTCGTTCGAATGATCTAAGGGGCCGACACACGTAGAAAATATTCGAATCAGAAAAAAACTCTGAAATTCTTCAATTTTCAGATTGTTCGAGTTATGAAGAGCGAAAGTAGCCTAATATGCTTTCAAGGGACGAAAAATATTGTTCGACTTAAGGAGATTTTTCGAGTTATGGAGATTCGAGTAGTAGAGAGTTGATTATGAGAGTTTATTAGGAAATTTTCACGGTGCCTACGAATTCGTTCGAGTTAAGGAACGGTTCGAGTTAAAGGGCTTCGAGTTATGGAGAGTCCACTGTAATTACCCTTTTGGATGTGTTCCATTACGTTTTATCATTTATTATCATGCATGGATATTCGTGCAGTCGTTCGCCGAGAGTCGAATATCTCTGCTCGAGATATTCGACAGTCTCTCCGGCACTTATACTTCTTTTATATATATAGTTCCTTTAAAAAATTACATGCAAGTCAATCAGATGGAGAGTTTAAAACTAATTAAAAATAAAAAGTTATCAAACAAAGGATGAATTATATCGCACTCCATCTTTTATTGTTCTCGATAGTAGTACACAAAGGATAAGCAATCAGATGGAGAGCTGAAAATAACTGATGCGCGAACGTTTTAAAACAACAAGAAACAAGAACAACGAAAAAGACAAAAACAAAACAAAATAAAATAAAATATGGAGAGGTTCGCCACTTTAGATAATGATTCCTTTCCAATGGTGCATGATAAAACAGATATTCAGCGCGGTAAAATCGGATTTAATAACCAAGAGTTGTTCCTGCTGCTATCGTAGAGAAGTTTTTCAACGTTTGCTTTTACGTGTTTGCCTTGGGGAGGAGGATTTCCCCCAATGACTAAAAACATGAGAAAAACATGAACACCTTTCTTTAAATACCCCAAGCAACAACTAGGTTTTAAAATACATGAATTGCGTCGTTTTGTGAGGGTTTCTATTCTTCCGGGTCAACCATCGTAGGTCCTCGAGCAGACACTATAACATCTTTGATTGAAACCATCAATTCCACCGTGGATACAAAACCTGAAAGACTCTGATTTATCGTTCCCAACAATGTGTCAGACGTCATCATGTGTGTCAATTGTTTTATATTTAACTCTCGACAGGGCTAGCTCCTTTAAAGCTGTTGAAAACTAACCGGTTGGTACTTGTGGTTCTAACAAATGTTGGTGTATAATGTGATGTCCCGTAAATTTTATATGAAATATGTTCCTTAAAAATTCAACCGTAGAAAGCAATGTTGTTGTTTTAAACCCAAGCATGAAATTCCTTCAACTTCAAATGACTTCTTTTAATTTCTTGGATCGCGCAAACAGTGGTTTTGTTAAGCTGCCCGTTTTCTGTTTTCTCTTTTACAACCAAAATCTCATTTTTCAATTTTTGTTATTTTACATTCTCAATAAATTCCTTCTTTGTTTTTCTTTGGGGTCGTATCTAATCTATTTTCTTTTTTTAAACTTTCATACTTTTTATACTTTCGAGCTACCTTAAAATAAATTTTGCGGGAGTAAAATTTTTCAAAGTCACCAAATTTGAGCTATTTGTCGAAGTTACAACGTACTTTAATAAACAAATATTTTAAAGGTCAAGCGTGGTTGATTTCATTTGCTAGATGCGTAATGAGGGTGATATGTCAAAGGTCAAAGGAAATAATTTGATAAACTTGTCATAATTTTAAGCTCAAGAGATTTTACATTACAATATTCAACTAAAGTAAATTGAAACTTGTAACTGTTTTCTAATCCTTTGACTCAGTCCTAAAAAATTCAGTGTTAAAAATCATTTAAGGATATGTAAAAGCTTCTAATTGATTTTGTTAAGACAGAAAGGATGCAGGAGAATAAAAGAACACAAATTTTCGTTGACGTATGCTTAACAACCCTACGTGAAAATGACAACTCTTCTGTAGCTTTGAGTTAGTTGCAAAGTTTTCATCCAGGGCCATAGT
The DNA here is from genome assembly GCA_030067915.1 of Hydractinia echinata. Taxonomy (NCBI): domain Eukaryota; kingdom Metazoa; phylum Cnidaria; class Hydrozoa; order Anthoathecata; family Hydractiniidae; genus Hydractinia; species Hydractinia echinata. The sequence continues at coordinate 74,743 of JASGCC010000124.1, forward strand.
CCATAACTGCTTGATGTTTTGACTCTGTGGTTTACACCATGAAAGTATGAAAGGTATAGTTCCATGTTTACACCATCCATTTGATTGTGGATGATAAAAAGATGCAATGCGATCTTCGTTATCTAGTGATGAAAGTCCTTCCTAATTTTATTCACAAACATTGCACTGGTCATTAATATGGATTTCAAACATCCATGCCGCATAAGTACTTACTTATTCCTTGAACTAATTTAATACAAGGAAACGGTGTCAAAAAATACTTATAGGCAAGAAAATCTGATTGAATGTCTTGAAGTTTTGCTGGACATCATAAATCACATTTATAAAATTGCAAAAAGTTCAGTCGAGATTTATTTGCTTAGAAGAAAAAAGTGCACTGATACACACTGGCTAAGATCATTAAAATTTAGATGAATAGCAACAGACGACATGAATATGAAGCACAATTTTTACTTCGTAAACGGTGTTTATATTAACCAGTAAAGACTGATACAACTGCTGTTGTGACATGTTACAATATGTCACAATAACACGAAACGACAACAGTATACATACTGTTGTCGTTTCCGTGTTATTGTGTTGCTGTAGTCTGACTATAATGCTGTTATCGAATTGCTATAACCAAAAGAACGTCTTGCCAATCAATATCAATTACAGCTTTCAATGGAATGAACGACATGTAGCAGCTCTCGTCTCATGTTGTTTATGTGTTGTGTTTTTATTTTATTGTGCTACTGTTGTGTTGTTGCCACGTTGCTATGGTGATGTCGTAATTTAGTTTGTGGAACTATTTCCGTTTTGTGCTGCTGTCGAAATGTATGTATGTATACTCTAGTCGTAATATGCTTTTGGCACGTTGTGCATTTATTTTGTGCTGTGTTGTTCTTCTGTTGTGTTGCTGTAGTTTTGTTGTGCTCTACTAATGTGCTTATGGTGAAATTTACGTGTCGAGTTGTTGTGTTGTTTTTAAGTTTTGTTATCGCTCTGCAACACTGTGCCGTGCTGTGTCGTGTTGTTGTGACGGTTTTTAAGTTTTGTTATCGCTCTGCAACACTGTGCCGTGCTGTGTCGTGTTGTTGTGACGGTTTTTAAGTTTTGTTATCGCTCTGCAACACTGTGCCGTGCTGTGTCGTGTTGTTGTGGCGGTTTTTAAGTTTTGTTATCGCTCTGCAACACTGTGCCGTGCTGTGTCGTGTTGTTGTGACGGTTTTTGTCTGATGTTAATGAAGTCAACATACAAAAAGAGAGAAAACAGCAGTAACATGTTTTTCATTGACAAATACAAACTGCGTGATAATGTACATAGTTATTTGTGAGGATAAACTTTTGAAATTTGCAGTCTTACCCATCATGTCTTGACCAGCACAGCACACAAGACCCTTTCTTTTGAATCGAGGTCCTGGTTGATGGTATTTAAAATAAATACTTCTTGAAGAAAAAACAAAAACAGAACTGAAAACAGAAATCGATTGAAAACCACAAGTCAACAAAAATAACTGCTGCTTTTCTGTAATGTCGGCTTAACGAACTCTCGACCGAGTCCATATATTTTTCCTCTCAGGAGTCGTCATATATCAAATTTAATTGTATTTATGCTATTATATTAGGCAGCTGATTAATGAAAAGAAAATCATTTTTTTTATAGTTACGCAAGCTCAAAAACTGTTACAGTTCAGTCTCTCTAAAGTGTGCACAACCGCTGCATACAAAACTGTCTGCTTTTTACAGATTTGGCCAAAATCCGGTTTAGATGGAAATTTTGTCAAAAAAAAGGTTTTTTTACACTTTTTCTAAAAGAGAATTGTAAATGGTTCTCTAGCAACTTGCTCACATAAGTATTCTTTGGCAAGGAATTGACTGAAAAATATTCAAGATTGTTAACGTTTTTACAGTCAAAGGTCCTCAATCCTTTACGTGATTATCAAAGACATGACATCGACTCTTTCGAATAGCTATTTCCTCACAACAAAACAGTAGAACTTTCGTAGCAAACTGGCAATGTCATCATAAAAATATTCCGTCAATTTATAAAAATTCCTAACCGTACTATCATACAAAGTGACTGGGAAACGTGTGAATCGTAGAAAAGGCGATTGTTTTGATATTCCTGTCCAGTAAAATAAAAATGTGTAAAGAAAGAAAAAAATTGATAAATAATCTTCGTCCTCATCTTATTTTTGCAGTATCCGCTTTATAGAGCGTATTATTATTATTTACCCAGGATAACCTCTTCAATTCCTAATGGTACTGTTATCAACGAGGTTCCTGCGAAGGGGGGTCCTAGCGCATTTGAAGCTCTCATTTGAGCTACGGAAGGCGTGCAAGCACAACAACCGCTTCAACTAAACAAGATATAAATCCTGTTCTCGTGATAAAGGTTAAACAGAAAGGAACAATTCACACTTTTATAGGCTCTGGCATGCCTTGGGCGAGGTTTGAACTCAAGACTTTCCGCACTGGAGGGCGAACGCTCTACCACAAAGCCATCAGTTTCATTTAGTGCGAAAGAAATTGTCCGCTTTCTGGAGGGCCCGCTTTCTGGAAAGCCCGTTTTCTGGAGAGCCTGCTTTCTGGGTGGGCCTGGCTATCTGGAGAGCCCGCTCTAATGAGGGCCTGTTTTATGTAGAGTCCGCTTTAAAATATGTCATATAGTGTGAGACTATCCTCATAGAACAAAAACGCGATGCATGTTATCTGCGACCAAAGTTTAACAAGTTTAAAAACAAAGTAAGCCCAGCGTAAATATCTTTTGTTCTGAGGACGAAACAAAGTATATAAGAACAGAAGTCTCAAAACTTAAGAACATGTTAGGATTATTGTAAGGCTTTGTGAAGCTTGACTCAAATTTTTTTAATAAAAATATAAAAAATATAAAAAATCCAAGTGCTACACTTTGTAGAAATTATCATCAAATTATGGTAATACCATAAATTACAGAATAACCGTCCCCTGCTGAATAAGCACTACTACTTAATTAACCGCCCTGCCAATCAAGCGAATTGGCAAAATTGAATAAGCTCCCTGCCCAGACCCTTATTCTTTATTTACAGTAAATTAAAACATCCCAATAATATTTATAGGCTGCATTTCAAAAACGTTAAAAACATTGCAAGGGCTTTCTTCCATATTCATGTTCTTATAAAAAAGAATGTCTTTATATAAATAAAAAATAAAATATTTTACATATAGTATTCTCTAAAAAATAAAAGCTATAACTTGATGTCTTTGAAATTGATCTACAATCATGTTCATAAATTATTGGAAAAACGGCTTTTGAGGCTTTTTTCAGAGTTTTCCCCCTCTCCCCCTACAGCCAGTGTTGATTTTGTGTTGATTTGTGCCCCAAAATACTGTCGGCGACTCTGGAAAAGACCTCCAACCAACACTGAAGAGTGGGGGGGAGGGGGAAAGTGGTTTTTCCAAAACTATTATGAACATGATTGTCTCTAAAATTTGAGACTTAGTTTTTTAAGCGGCTTTTTTTATAAAAGCTTTTGTGTCCGTTTGTGTTGGCTGAATTAAGGACAAGTACTACTGTGTCATTCCTTATACTGTGCATGCAGAGCTGGTTGGTTTTCTTGTTTCATAAACTAGGTTCCAGGCCTCCTATTGTCTGTTTGTTTCTTATTGTTTGTCGTATGTGGCAAGAGCTTATATATGCTTATATATTATGTATACATGACTAAAATTGTTCTTTATATAACATAGACACTTCATAATATAAAAGAAATGGAAAACACACACGTTCCACACACGATCCACTCAAGTTCCATAGCCAAGTGTACAAGGTGAGACTGCAGTAGCACACGTTCCACACGTTCCGCCAATTTTTTATAAAAATTAAACTTACTTCAATTTCATTGAAGTTGACGGTACGTGTGGAACGTGTTTAATTTAGGTGCAACCGATGGTGGAGCACCTTGGAACGGGTGTGGAACGTGTGCGGAACGTGTGGAACGTGTCAAAGAAAAATTTTGGCTCTAAACAAGGGGAACCCCTTTTCAATTTTTTTATGTCATTTACAGACAATCATGTTCATAAATTATTGGAAAAACGGCTTTTGAGGCTTTTTTCAGAGTTTTTCCCCTCTCCCCCTACAGTCAGTGTTGATTTTGTGTTGATTTGTGCCCCAAAATACTGTCGGCGACTCTGGAAAAAACCTCCAACCAACACTGAAGAGTGGGGGGGGGGAGGGGGAAAGTGGTTTTTCCAAAACTATTATGAACATGATTGTAGAAAATTTTGGACATTTAATGATATATACAAATTCTTTTATGTAACATTGAACTTCTGAATGTTTCAGTATTTAGGCGTTACTCTTACTCTCTCGCTCAATTTGAAAATGCCGACGGTGGATGTTTTGATAAAGGCTGATCTAAAAAAGAAAAAACATTCAAAAAATGAGGAACAATAATACAATTGGATACTTGCCCATACACAACATATTTATCCCTCATTTATCCCTCCATCCAATTTTAAAACCATCAGGACAGAAAACGTATATACGAGACAGGTAAAGTACATATACATGATTTTATTCACAACATATTTCACATGTAAGAAAGACTAATACAAAAATTATTATTAATTGAAAATATTTAATTTTTTTAGTTATACTTCTTCAAAAATTTGTACAACATCGGTAAAACACAATTTCAGTGAAATATCACCAGAAAGACGAAAAAACATATTTTCTTCCAAGTTTAAACCTGCTTTCATTTTATTAGGGTCAGGTTTTTTATATTAACTTCTAAATTTCAGCAGATGATTATGTTCTTATTTTTTATGCTTTTCAGCCTCAAGTGTTCTTTAATTGTATTATATAGCAATTAGATGATAGATTGTGCCGCCCATAGATTAGTGGTTATAGCTCTCGTACTCTGTGCGGGAGACCGGGGTTCGATTCCTCTTGTCGGCGATTCAACATGTGCGAGTGAATGTTACCATAGCCCCGGGTTACCCCCAAGCCATGTGAGGGAAATTGGGGAGATGGCACACTGTTTGGACCGTTGGATGTTGCCTGGAGTTGTCTAGGGGCTGTTTTTTTATTAATAAAATGTCGGACGGAAAAATCGATAACTCGATCAGTCATAAAAAACGGTTGATAAGTAAATACTTTTATTTTATACCCTTATTCGGTTGACTTGGGGCCTGTTTAGCATGAGTAAATTGGAGAAGTGTATATCAAAGAGAGGAAAGAAAAAAATTCAAATTTTATTTTACTGTCGGACGGAATCGATAAAAACTGAATTTCTGAAAGTTTTGATTCAATAATCGATTCTATCGAAACTTGCTGTGACAAAGACTCACAAGAAATATATATTTGCTATAAGGTTATTTTAAATAATATTTGTAACCTTTTACACTTTTCAAACTAAATATGCTACCAACTTACAAAAAGCAATAATAAGTGTCGGACGGAAGCTGAATATAGTGTCGGACGGGAAGAAAAAAAATTCCCCAAAATTCCCCAAAAAAGTATGATTGGACGTTTCACCACTTTGGAATGCAATCAATTGGAACAATTATCTAAAGACCATTTAAGTATATACAAAGAAAATGGGGATTTAAAGAATCGATCCGTCCGACACTAAAATAGCTACAATTACAGATATCTGTGAACTTGAAATAATTTAGAAATTCCACATTAAGAATTAAACAAAACTAATCATAAAACGTAGTTAAAGAACTTGATAAATATTACCTTAAAATATAAATTTTCAAACTACAATTTCTTAAAATGGATACAATAAGTTGTTGTTCTTCCGTCCGACACTAAAATAAATGTGTTTGCAAAAAATAGTTCCATCAGACATTTTCTACATGAAATCACCACTTTTCATTATCTATTTTACTACTAGGAGTGATTAAACGTAGAAACATGTCTCATGAAACCATTTTTTACACACAGGACATTCCAGCCAATCTCGATCATCTACATAGTAAGGACCTAGACACTCTGCACATTGGTTTTCTCCAACATCAGATTCATTATGCCCACAAATCAAGCCACCGACTTTGCTGTACCACTGAGTTACCGAAATGGATAATTAAATTAAAGCTGCTACCTGTAAAAAGTTTGCTTTTCACAGGTAGCAGCTAGCTAGCTAGCTTTAACTATTCTAGAGCTAGCTAGCTTGGTGACTAGACAAAGACCTGTTCAGATCAGCTAAAAAACACCAGTTAGCTAATCAAAATACAATAATTCTTACCTTATATCAAGTATACTATAATATAAACTATTCTGGAGTTCCCACCAGCAAGCCAACCCTAAAAGAAATTCCCCACAGGCACAGCCAAAGGACACGATTCGTACAACCAGAATTTGAAGTGCTTTTGGTTATAGTCCAAAGCTTTGGCCAAGGAATGTAGAATACTAGAAGATCGTGAAGATCAGGTTATTTACAATCTGTACTCTTATTAGTTGTAAACGAAACGAAGCTTTCCTATTGGCCTCTCAGGTAATAACAATGGCAGGGTCCGCGAAAATATTTTAGCCTAAAGCCTAAATATCACAGCCCCGTGCATCCAGCCTAGCTCCACTGTCTCTCTCTGTATCCCTCAAGGCGATTTTAAAGATTCCGCCTCGCGTAGCGGTCGGCGGAAATAAAAAAAAATTGATTTTGCGACATCAATTATTGCGTTTTGACAATAATTTGATGATTTTTCGGCCTAAATTATTGCGATTTTATTAATTTTCTAACGACATTTTAAGATCCTTTTTTTTAGATAAAAATATTTTTCATGACCCCTGCATTTTAATTTTACCATTTTAATAATTTGTTCGTCTGGATTACTATTTTTTACAATTTGCGACATTAATTATTGCGATTCACGAACGTAGTTTGTATTTTCCGACTTTTAGCAAAATCGCAAAAATTTCTGTTCGCAACAATTTATGTCAAAAATATTTTTGTTAGTAAGATAAATATAAAAAAGGTGCAGACGGGGTTAAAAATTCCGCAAACACAACGACTTATTTTCTGCCAATTTTGACAAAAATAAGATTTTGAAAAATTGAATTTTGCAAATAACGGAATTGACAAAAATTCGCGAGAACATACTCTCGTGAATGGCGATAGTGACAATTAAAGCACTTCGCAAAAAGCACAAAAATTCGAGAAATTATTAAAGTCAACTTCTTTACAGCAATAGATTCGTTTTTAGTTGATAATAATAGCTGTAATCTGCCTGTCTCTGCGCAAAATGCTACCTCAATTAGCGAAACACACAAAATGCGGTATATAAAGGACGGGCGAAACCCGTGGATTTATCCACGCGCCACCGATTAGCCTCTTTAATAATAGCTGTATTCTGTCTGTATGTCCGTAAGAAAAACGTTGTGCGACGGGCACACGAAACAGCGTGTAATTTTAAGACGGACGGCCCTATGAAGTTTTCCATGGGTTAAGGACTGTCTCTTTAATAATAGCCGTAGTCTATCTGTCTCTGCCCAAAATGGTAGCGCAAGTAGGCAGACACATGAAATACGGTATATAAAAGACGGGCGAACCCGTGGATTTATTCACAGGCCACAGAATAGTTTTTATAATAATAGCCGTCGTCTGTCTGTCTCTTCGCAAAATAATGTTGACCGATTGTTTTTGCTATGACGGGTAACAACGGGTTGTAAACTGTGTTTTTATTTCGGCTGAAGTTGCAGTAAAGATATTTAATGTATTACACCCGAAACATGTTGTGTGCGCTTTACGCTATTTATGACATACTGAATACTTGTACTAAAGCGCTCCATCGGAATGTGTGACACAGTCTGTGGTTCTTATTAAGCGCTCCACTGGCCGTTCAACGGCTGTTCACGCAATTCCTTGTGGCTTAACCCGGCTTTTCGACGGCGAGTCTCCTGGTTAGTATCAAAAGACTAACCTTTGTGAGGTAAAACAATATTTTTCTTTTTTTTTTACAATCTTTTTTCTTTATGATATATATTACGAATGCAAAAAATAATAAAATTGCCTCTAAAATAATAAAATGATAAAACATAGACATTCAACGTGGAAGGATGACAAAGTAAAACATGAAAGATCAACACTGCAAAGTCATTCTCTGTCAGCTTTTGAGTCAGTTGCTACCAACTTAACGTGTACTTCATGTAAACACGCACAGCGAAACAGAACTCGCGTTCCTCTAATACATCTAACACATGACTTTATCAATGAAATACGGTGCGTTGTGAAATGATCTGATATAATATTTTGTCATCGATTTGTTGTAAAACATGCAAAGTTTGATACTACCGTTTAAAAGGTCAGTGTTGTTTTCAACTATGTTATTTTTTATAAATTTCTCATCACTTCGTTTTTAGCGGGCATTTCTAACAATTATGTTATTTTTTATAACTTTCTCATCACTTCGTTTTTAGCGGGCATTTCTAGCGAATCATAACCGTGCTGCGCAATAATCGAACGCTTTTTAACCAATCAGACTGCTTGATTTGATTAGTTACGCTTTTTCTCCGCCCATGCAGGTAGTATGTTAACATATTTGACGTCATAAGAAGGTTCTATTAAATTTTTCAATATATTTACGTCATAATAATTTGACGTCAAATTGATATTTTTGAGCTTGTTACACACTTCAACTCAAACGCTTACAAGAGTAACATACCTCTCATTGTGAGTTTTGATTTGCGAAGTTTTGGTTGACAAATATGTCGCGTTTGAGCAAGCAGAAGCCTTCAAAAGTTATTGAAATATTAAATAGAAGTTCAGATGAAGGAGTGGCAGAAGTTTGGAAAGATAGGAATGGCGGAAGACCAGTAAAATCTGGATTATCTCGACCGAAACGATTGTTGTTGGAACAACACCCTTGTGATGGTAATGGGAATTTATATTCTATGTGGTTAACCTCGCTAATTTCGAGGGATATACCTTGTTAATTGTCTCCAGGCGGTTCTAGAGCTTCTAAAGCTCCATTTGAGCTACAGAAATTTCGACCTGATTAGGCAGTCTTATGTGGAGATCGAACCCACGACCTGTCTGACGTGAGTCGAGTGCTCTACCGACTGAGCGACCGATCCCCGAAGAGTATTATTATTCCGTTATATATTCTCCTGTTCCCTTTTTTATGCTTGCTTTATCGTTTTAAATGAACTAAGTGTAATGTGTTTCGCAACATTTCGCAGCAAGGAAAAAGAAAAACAAACTGATTTGCTTCTTCAAACTAAGCTTGATACATTCAACTGCTCTGTTATTAAGCTTGAACTCTTAACCCATAGCTACATTGTAGAATTAATGTCTTCATTACAGATTTACCGCTCGGGATTTAATAAAACTAAATCCGTCTAAGAAAGAGCCAGTCAGGATTTGTAACTACTGTTTTACGTTTAGATGAAACGGCAACTTTAGATAATGCCAAAGAAAAACCAAGAGAAAATACTCCAGTACTTAAAGTAGCCAGAGATTTTCACCCGCCTAGAGTCGTTACATTTCCAGAGTTAAAGATTATCAACATGTATGAGATTCGATGCAAAGTTTTGTATGATGATGATGATGATGATGACGATGACGATGATAATGACAGCGATGGTGACAGTGGATATGATGACAAGTTGTCTGTTGAAAAACGGATTGACAGCAACAAAACAACGAGTGGAGAATGTGATGCAGCGATCAATGACCTGATACAATTGTTTTCAGCGCTTCGTATAAATATCGACACTCCAGTAGCTGATCCGATTCCCAATGAGAAGATTGTAGTAATACGTGATGATAGAGATGTTGATTGCAACAGGAAGAAGAACGAAAGCAAGGATGACAACATCAACACAATGAAAAGATATCGTGTGAAGGTGGAGATGGAGGATAGTTCCGATGATGAATTTCGAAGTAAAGTGTCGAAACCAAAGCGAAGGAAACACACTGCAAAAAAAAGAAGAAAGGCAGTTGTGCATTTGACAGATGAGGTGGAGAGTGAAGATGAAGATGGATTGTTTGTTCCAGTAAAAAACACGTGTGTGTCGCTTCCGTCTGCTCACGACGACGATAGCGTTGATGCAATCACATCGATGATGCAACGTTCCCGTATACGTAGAGAAGCTGTGTGTGCTGAAGACCTCGATGACTTAGACTTAAGTGATATTGGGAGTATCTTAGAAGATGACGTGTTTGAAGAAAGTGATGACGATATTGATGGAAGGGTTGACAGTAGAGGTGGTGACGGTAGTGAAGGTGGTGAAGGTGATAGAAAGGATGGTCGCAAAGATGGCAGCAGTAGTGGAGTAAGCAATAGTAAAGTTGGTGATGACAGCAGTGAACGGAATACCGGTAAAGTTAATGTAGATGGTACTGACAATATTCATGGAAGGGTTGACGGTAAGGGTGGTGAAGGTAGTGAAGGTAGTGAAGGTAGTGAAGGTAGTGAAGTTAGCAATAGTAAAGTTGGTGATAGAAGCAGTGGACGGAATACCGGTAAAGTTGATGAAACTAACAAAGAACATTTTAATGATTCTTTATTAAGAGAGAAAAAAAAGAAATAAAATTAACTTGATGCTCGATTCTCTGAAAAAGACATGGAAGTTTATATTTCCAATCCATGATTATTATACGGCTTTTTGCAGGATGATGGTCTACAAATGTATCTGGGCTATAAAATTATATAAAAAATCAGTTATTCAAAAATCAAAGCGCCAGAAAGAAACCAGCACCAATAAAAAATTTAAAAACTAAATTTTGAATTTTAAATCAAATACACAGTTCATATTTCGCTTGTGAGACATATTCCAGACATGCTACTTCGTGTATCCGTAGTATTGCGATTTGGCTATTTAAAACAAATAATGCTATTGAAAGAAATAGCCGTCAGAAGTTCAATGTCAATTAAGCGCTCAACCCGGCGCTAAACGCAAGGTTGAGCGCTTAAGCGTAGATATACAGTGTGTCGCAAATCCAGTCAAGTGTTCACAGTTATAAAGCCGTTCCGAAGTTAACGTCGGGTTACAGCCTGCGGGTACCCCATCATAGCAAAAACAGTCAACCGGTTCTTTGTTATTTTGCGGATTACGTTACCGTGAAAATTTAAAAAAGTAAGTGACACTGGGATGAGCGCTTGGTACAGGTAAACCATGCTGCACACCCGTGTGGAGCGCCCACATCAGTGCACTTTATAGATGTAGTGCCCTTTGCATAAAAACACAGGAAACAGCCTGTCCAAACCCATACAAAATTAACAAATAAATACAAGTTTTACAAGAAATTTATTTGAACATTTCGTCGCAAACAACTCTATTTAGTTGCTTTTAATTTTTCGCCAGAACCCTGGGTAAGTAAAAATCAGATTGATAAAAATACCAAAAAAAAATGTTTGCTAGGATAAAAACTTTAAAAGAATAGCAATAAATTAGTTACGTGCCACGCAACCAAGTGGTGCGTTGTTGTACAGGCATATGTCGCAAATCCAGTGGAGTGCACACAGCGTTATAGCGTGTCGCATTCTCGACCCCTAAGCTCTTTGAGATAAACAGAGGATTTATCTCAAAGCTCTGGGGACGAGTATAATGTATTTTTAATACAAAAAGCATTGTGCACATCCATATCACGTGCTTACATCAGCGCGCCCTATTAGGGCGTAATACCCATTTCAAAAAACTTTAACAGAACTTTATTTTAAGTAATTTTATTTTGCGGAAAAAGTTTTCATGACATTTATCCGGGTTGATTTTAATTTTAATATAGCTTTATTTCGAGTTACTTATTAGGTTTCAAGCATCATTAACCCTACTTAACTGGTAAAGATCTGATCAAACGCGTCTGCTTATTAGATGACGATTTGCATGAGGATCCGTTTTTGCCCACAGACTTTTCTGTTGAAGATGCGAATGCAGACTTCAACCTTCTTGATGGAGATTCTGCGGACGACGAATTTGTAACTGTAATTTAATATTAATATTAATATATACGAATTCAAGTTTAAAATAAACGCCCCTCTCTAACTAACGCCCCTCTCCAATAAATGTTCCCCAAATTGTTTGATTTACAAGCGAAAACAAACAAAAAAAAACACATTTATTTTCTCTGAAGATCGTATTTGAATTTTTCCCCGAAAAATATCAAAATTCGCGAAAAAGTGTCCCACGAAAACCTCTGCGTTGAAGTAACAGTTTAACTCGTGCCCCTCTGCCGTCTACTTCCAAAATGGTCAGAGCACAGAAAGTTAATATTAAAAAATGGCGTCTTAGAGGGATATCTCGCGTAAATGTTGTGTAACATTGTACAAACCTCAGACCTTTCTGCGTCATTCTAATATCAAGACGCGCAGGTTAAGAAAAATTCAAAGTACGAAAAATAACATAATTTTATGATTTTTCAGTTTAGTTTTTATTGAACAACTTTAGGAAGACTTAGAATTCTCTAAAATCTAAAAATATAAAAAGATTTCACCTATAAATTCTACCTTATAGTCAGAAATTTTCGCGACAACTAATTTTCGCGATTTTCGCGATTTTTGGGCATTTTCGCGAATTTAAAATGCCGCGAAAAAAATTTAATTGACGAAATCGCGAAAATAAAAACCGCGAAATATTTTCTTTTTTTCTTCATTTTTTAGACTCCACAGGGTGGCAGACGTAAAATTTTTGCAACAAAATAATTCTGGTGATACCCAGTTTGATAAAACCCGGGAAAATTAAGGAAGAAATGCACTTTTAAACACAATTTTAGAAGGCGGTTTGCCTTTTAACCTAAATGGCATTTTGTGTTATAAATCATTGATCTCCTTTTTTATGAAATTTCCTCTTTTTTTAAACTTTCCTGTCTAACTTTTACACCTATGAAACCTCTTCAGTTTTAATTCTTTTATCCCTAGTGACATTCCTAACCAGATACCAAAGGCCAGAAGAGGTCGGAGGACATGGGTCTAAAAGACAGTATGGGATTTCGTTTCAACATTTTCCTTAACGTCAATACCATTATTTAGGCAAACGCCGAGGCGAGTTTGAAAGGTTGTACTATCCTCGCTTGATCAAAAATAAAGGTTCTTCCGCTACCTTATTGATTATAACATTGACGCCTTTTATGAAAAAAGCTTCCTTTTACAGATGTCATTATTAGAGCAGAAAAACGCACTTAAAAATCATATTTTGTTTTTCCTCCACTCCGTAACTCTATGAAATTCGCGAAAATTAAATGTCGCGAAAAAAATTCAAGGCAACGAATCGCGAAAATAAAAATCGCGAAATTGTCCCAAAATTTTTATCGCGAAATTAAAATGTCGCGAAAATTTCTGACTATAAGGTAGTCATAAATTTTAAATATTTTAATTTACAATTTTTTTTGTCACAAAATATATTCCAGTGCGCAAACTATAAAGATCGTGCGAGAATTAGCCGATTAGAAGCTAACTTGGTGCAACCAAAAGTTACAGAAAGTATTTATTTACAAAACGCACAACTCAGACATTTACAACAACGGCGGAAATGCAGTGAAAAAAAAAACACCTATAAAAATATTTGAAAAAAAAATCGATAGCGCAGGAGACAACAAACCAATTTTAAATGAAATTATATCCAGACCGGCTGGAATCAAGAGAATTTTAAATAAAAATAAAACACCGACGTTGATGAGAAGTTGTTAACAAAACAAAACTATAAATAATCCCAGTGAATTATCACCCGCAGGGAAACGCCCAACCCAGAATTCACCCACAGGAAAAACGCCCATCCCAGGTCAGTTCACTACTAAGAGGCACACCTGACAAGCTAGCCAATATGAAAAATATTATTTTGGTACTAAATAATTCGCACAAAGCTTATAACTCACGTGATGTCTTTAAAGGATAAATTGTAAAACAGGGTGACGAATATATTCAATACAAAGTACATCCCCAGACTTTTTAATATTTATTCATATGTTGAATCTTATATATTAATTCCCTTCCTTGTCTCATACAAGTATAGAAAATTCGAACTTATTTTTCAAAAAAATATTACCCGAGAAAAGGAGAGAGGATCAATGAAGATCAATAGAGGGGTGGTGCTGGTGATGAGTGAAGGTCGAAGTAAAAACGTATTCAGTTACAATGGTCGCCACTGCTTATTATCGTAGCTGTCTTCCATCCAAATGCAAAGTAGCCGACACCGGAACCGACAACGACGGCGACACACAACCACACGTTGTACGTCATAAAAGCCAACATGAGAAGATAACCGACGAACACTTGAAGCATATGTAGCATGGTCTGTAGGAAGTGTGACCACGACAAAAGCTTCATTCTACAAGTAGAAAGTAACCATGGTAAAAGATTAATAAAACGTGCAAAGAAGCACGAATCTCAAATTAAGTTGTTGTTAATTTTTATAAGGAAGTATTATAAGTAATCTGTTTTATGAACTAAGTGAGACAATAAGCGAGCCTACAATAGAATAGCTTACGTGTGTGGTCGTTCTTTTTTAAAAATTATATATTATATCACTACATGCTATTATCGTCCTACTTATTCGAGATGTTATCAATTATATTCACAATTCATGGCCACATGAATTGTGAAAAAAATTTCTTTCGTACTGGAAACATAGCTAAATTTTACTTCAGCGATATTAACTACATATCAAACCAAAACTTGGTTCGAATTTTAAACATTGGAAATAACCATTCACAAACTGTGAAAAAGACTTAAATACAAGCTTTTTTATACAACAATTTTTTATTGTTTAGTCGTTACCTGCCGGGAAGACAAAATTTATGTGTTGGCTGCTCAGTTAGGATGGTGTACATAGCGAAGTCTAACTTTTCTTCTTACTTAAAAGCACACATGTTTCTAATATTTCATGTGTGTATGTACTACTGTAAAACAAACTAGAAGGGTGCACAATGACAGAAATACTCACGAAGTTGGAGAGCGCGTGACAACGCCATTTATCGAACCCCTGTAAAAATAAAACAAAATTTTTAAACACGAGTCATAGAAATTAAAAAAGAAAGCAAAAAAATAAAGTGAAACTGATTGCTATCAAATAACCGACATAACAATAGACGAATCAAAACGTAAAACGTGAAAAATGATTTTGCACGTCGATAGTTTTCGATGCACTTCGATAGTTTTCGATGCACACGAGATAAAGAAATCTCACTTCGTTTGAACTGGATATGAAGCGTTTTCGTTTGTGAGTAGCAACTGTCGAAATACTTTTAATCCTTCGTACAAAATAGCCATGATCCCCAACATAAAGCAGAAACCAACCAAATAATCTGTAGAAAACCAATAAGCAGATTTAAAATATCGATTGGACAAGTCGCTCATGAAGAGACTATATTGTCATCCTGAGGGGCTGCTCACCAAGGACTGAGGGTTAGAAAGGATTTTGTGTTTAGATCATTTAAAAACGATGCAATTAATGTGCTGGAGTCAGTCTAACATATATTTTCTGCATTGAAAAAAAGACTTGCAAATGCAAAAAGACTTGAATGGCAAAGTACAACTTGAACAACTTTTTGGGTTTACAGTCAGAAAAATGATGTTATGCTCGTACATCAAGAAGCTACTTCGTACAAAACATGAGAATGCATGGTTAGTGTCGCAGCAAAAGCATGGAAAAATTTGTATGTTCTTCCACCCTTTCACAAACGCTAAAACATTACTTTCATTTTATTGGATACAAGTTTCAAGAATGCATGTAAAAAGTGTCAAGGTTTGATTCCACTGACGAGTGTTTAGATTAAAACACTATAATAATCCCGTTTAGCGTCTTATACAACGCCCCATTTCTACTAGGCTCTATGGGTGCCCAGAATTATAATGGCAGGTTTGTGCACCTAAAATTTTAAGAGAGTATTTTTTTATTAAATTTCTCCGTGCTAGGAACAGGCCTGAAAGCAAAATTCCTACAGCATTAATAAAACATACTTTGATTATTTGTTGTCCATCCTTCAAAGAATAACGTCACATCATCGGTAGTAAAATACATCTTAGAGTAAAAAATAGAGAATATGCAATAGCAAAGAAAGTAAGATATGGAAATATAAAAGCACAACTAAAGTAAAGAGAGTAAGCACTGCCACGTGATTATGATAGGATATGTATTAACAAGAGGGGTGGAAAATACACATAACTGAGTAGGTGAGCAAATAGTATCCCAGGTTATCACTGGTTCAAAAGTTGTTTTCTAGATAAAAAATTAAGAAAAATTAGGCTTTTTTTTAAAAAAATTAAGAAAACTTGAAGAGTATACAATAAGGGGCGTGGGGTGGCCTTTGTGGGGTGGAGGAAAAAGGGAGGTAGAATTACAAAACTTAATACGCATCTGTCCTCGTTTTTAAAAAAAGCAGCCAAATGGCACATATTCGACTTTCTCAAGAATTAATCACGTTGGTTTGGTTGGTTGGTTCTGATAACAGAAAATTTGTTTCCAACCTCACGTAATTTTTATTACCTTAACTATCTATATTATAATACCCGTACCTGTCTATCATGCAAAATGGTACCGCAAAAGACGAGACGCACGTAATGCATTATAAAAAGGAAGGGCGGAGTAGTGGATTTTTCCACAGGCCACCGACTAGTATATTTTGATATCCTAGTGGTAAAAAAAATATGTTTGGTCTCCAGGCAACCTGTTTACTTACATTCATCAGATGAGATGCTGCATGATTCATGTTTGTATGGTTGTTATGATTCATGTTGTGGTTCATACCAGTATGGTTCATACCAGTATGGTTCATGTTGGTATGGTTCATACCGGTATGGTTCATACCAGTATGGTTCATGTTGGTATTGTTCATATGATGCATCACCGTATGATTCATACCCGTATGCATTGTTGGCATTGTGTGATTCATGTTGGCCAATATCAATTTTTATAACTTTATAATTCCACAGTGCAGCTCAGTGAAAGAATGTTTTAATACTAAAAATCTAAAAAAACTTTAAAGATGTATAGAACATATATTACTAATAAAAAAAATAACAAGGTTTTAAACACACATGACTATGGGGTGCTATTGACATTATGTGCAGTACACCACACATTGAGATGCAGATCAATACAGCACACTCTCCAATCACACCTAAAACCCTGTAGGTTTGCTTTAAGCCTTAAAATCTCTCTGAAGAAACCCGTTATAAACCAATTTTATTTTGAGCTGAACCATTATGTTTGTTTATTCACAGGACACATAATGATAACAGAATTGTTTATTTTCTGAAATGTCTATCCTGTACATAAATATTCGTCAAATAAATAAATAAAGTGTCGTAAGTGTAATAAATATACAAAGAAAAATACATCATTTCAAAATTGATCTTGAATATCATTTTCTATATAACTTTTATAGCGTTTAGTCCTATCCCTTCATTTTATTATATGTCAATAAGTTTATTACATGTTAAAAAGTAATAAGCTTCTAATCTAAAAAACTTATACATTCATCATTGCCCTTAACAATACATTCTTTTTAAACAAGTTGATCTAACATAGTAATTAAGTAAGACGCCACGGAAGAAACAAAACAATTGGTTTTCTGTGGAAGTAATTATTATTACAGGAAGGATGCCATTATTTGTCATTGAACATCATTTTGTAAACAGAGGCCATTAGAAGGAACAAGAACAGGAACTACATGTATCTGCAGCAAGTGCATGCCAGGATTTTTTTTTAAAACGACAAAAAACTAATTTTATGAAACTTTTGTTGACATATTTAATTACCTAGAAACTTTATTGCATACTACTTTAAATTTGCTGCCACAGGAAATAGAAATGGTTTCTTGTAAATTAATCTGAGGTCAAAGTCGTGGCAATTCACGTTGCAGTTTTCTACTTGGCTCAGAAGTTTAATTAACTATTCAATCCTTTTTCGTATAACTGACAACAAACAGTTTTATCATAAGCAGAATACATGTTATTACACCTGATTTGTTAAACAGTGAATTAACCATTTTTAAATTTTATGTGATATGGCCAATACAGCTTTCAACTGGAGAACAGATCCTGCTTAGCAGTAGTTTGCATCCCATAATTAATTTCACAATATTGTTTTAAGAAATTTAATTAATGACTAATTAATGTTAATTAGTTGTTGGATCAAGAAGAATCTATGGCATTTTGCCCATCAGTATGTTTTTTGGTGCCCCTTTGTTCCCAGTTAGTATAAAGAAGAAAATACTATACCAGGCATGAAATGAAGCTGCAACTGTGCAGCAGCACAACATTTAACCACACAAAATACGGTATTAATAAAATAAGAACAGAACAGAATGCTTAAACATAATCCATCATCATCCTCATCCTTGTTGTCGCCACCAGAAGCACCCACCCACAACACAACCGAAATAAAGTATAACAAGTATTTAGTTCTATCAAATGATGAATAGCTGAATACCTTTGAAATTACCAATCCGACTTTTTTTTAGCTAACAAATATTTTTAACTATGGCAAGGTATCAAATTACTTTTATTATAATCATGTTTAATTCGTTGTCATAAAGCTAGCTATATAATACATTTTAATCGTTCGTGAATCAAAATGCGATGTAAAAAAACATTTCTATCGCCGCTTTTCGTTTATAAACTTTTAAAATGCGATCTAAAAAACATTTCTATCGCCGCTTTTCGTTTTTAAACTTATAAAATGCGATCTAAAAAAACATTTCTATCACCGCCTTTCGTTTTTAAACTTTTAAAATGCGATCTAAAAAACATTTCTATTGCCGCTTTTCGTTTATAAACTTTTAAAATGCGATCTTAAAAAACATTTCTATCGCCGCAGACAAATTTAACTTTTCTAGACAAATGACATTTCGTAAAAATACAATCGCGTCCATGACGAAAAAGTATACACCAAGCAAAACTACGAATATGCTTTTTTAACTTGATAAAACCTGAAACAAACAAATTATATAACTTTAATCAAAGACTTTTTTGAAAAGAAAAAAATTAACTTATACTGGCTATAAAGATCGTGGAGCTCGCGAAAAGAATCGTGGGACACACGATCCTTCGTGGAGATAATAATATTCATGTGGTGGCCACGATAGAATGTTTGAATGTTTGTTATACATAAAGACCACGATTTTATCGTGGTTCGTGTGTACCACGCTCGTTACACGAACACGATGTTAACAAACCTTTTCACAGTACTGTAATGCTGACTTTGAACTACTTGTGGGACAAGCAAATTAGTCAATGTATGTATATTAAATTACAGAATGTCAAATCCTATGAAAAATACATGAATGAAATATATTACAAAGTATTTGTGCATCTTCAGTAAGTAAAATTAACTTAAATATACATTTACACTGACACAGCAAAATTTTATGCAACAGTGTTCATATTTCGTTATATATATATATGTTTCACAAAAATAGGCACTGCAAGTAAAACTTTTAGAATTGTAAATATTCTCATATATACCTTGTGAGGCGAGATCAAGCAGAACTGTTTATAGAATTTGTGGGGACGTTTCAATTGTGAATTCCAAATGAGAGAATGTGAGCAAAAAAGGCATTAAAAAAGCACGAAAAAGCATGTTGAAACAGTCAAAGTTAAGGGCTAAAAAGGTTTAATTTAAATTAATGATAAAGGCTAAAAAGCAATCAGGGATTTGCACTTCAAATTTTCCTATTTTTATGTGGAAATACTAGCATTGTGCAAGATGTGTTGTTCTTTATGGGCCTGGATATGTTTTTTATAAACTAGTGAGCAATAATTCACAAATGTAGAATTATATATTTATATGCACATGACCACATCACCACATTCATGTGCGATCGTATGATTCTTCCGACCGGGCCTTTGTCTATAGCATTTATAGTACAGTCCTTCCTAATTAATAGTGTTTCTATTTGCGCAAATATGTTTTTATCAATCTTATTTTAGTCATTAAATGTTGAAACTAAAAATATCACAAAAAAATGTTTTAATTATAAAAAAGATTGTAAGGTAAGAATGATGTTGAGCTATGTATATACTATTAAAAAGTTCCTATTCTAGAGATTTACAAGTAACTTCAAGCTGAAGCAACAAAAAATAACAAGTATCTTATATAATAATACGAAGGGTATGTGACGGCCATAGTGGATATCGTCATTTTCCTTTGATGTCGCCGAAAAACTTATGTCCGATTTGTTAATCTATCTGACGTTACGGCGCGATGTCAATAACACTACTTTAACGTCAATATGGAGCTAAACTGCAAGTTTTGCTCATGTTAATTGTGGTGACAGAAGTACAGTTCCTTAGCATTATGGTTAGTATACATTAGGTTTACCTTAGTCATTGAGGATGTCATGTAGAGCCTTGCACAGTAGGGGTGGTTTCCACCTATAGACCTGATCTTAAGGGTTGCCATGGATACTAGTCTCACTTGCCTGTATAGGAACTGGACCCTACCCAGGTCTTGATTTTTAATGGCTGCATATAAAAACCCAACACCCCACACTGCATAAGTTCTTCAGATGCATAAGTTCTTCAGTACCTTACAGACCGCTTCGACATGCCCTGAGCGTCAGGCGCATGTTTCCTATTCACATAACTACACTAGAGATGCCCTGAGCGTCAGGCGCATCGACATGTCCTGAGCGTCAGGCACATGCTAATTACTGGTGTTTTATTCATACCCTGAGCGTCAGGTGTATGAGAGATGGATGCCCTGAGCGTCAGGTGCATGTTTCCTATTACAGTGATGATTACAGTTGAGATGCCCTGAGCGTCAGGTGCATCGACATGCCCTGAGCGTCAGGTGCATGTTTCCTATTTAAGTGCTGCTGATTGAGATGCCCTCAGCGTCAGGCGCACCTCAATGAGCGTCAGCAAATATGGTGAACACATGTATACACGCCCTGAGCGTCAGGTACGTTTCTACAATGACTTGTATCAACACATTACTTGCCTAAACGGCTGACGAAGGAGGCCCAACAAATTTCCCCATATTGTGAACATGAACCACAAGAAATATACGTTGTTTGCTATAATTTTCCAATATGACGTGATACAATGTAATAACACAATAAATTCAATGTAATCGACTGGCACAGCCATATTTTATCTCATCAACACTCACAGCTGACAACACATAACACTCACAGCTGATAATACATAATACAGTCATTAACTATGAATTAATTAAAGAAAGCAACTATAAATAACACCAAGACAAATTAAATATGTCAACAAATTACACCGAGTACACTACAGAGCGCTCACATCCCATATCTTAGTGATCTTATTAACATTGGCAATGTTAGTGCACCAGTTTTGTAACACATTGTCACTCAAGTGGACATATCTGAGATAGAGTCACTAGACCACCTTCCTAGTATTTTTATAGCTGAATCAGGTATTCCACAGGATGCCGCCGCTGATGCCCCTCCAATTCTAAAAATGTGTGTGTTTAAGTTAGCACTGCATTTTAGGGATACTTTGAGCATGGCACTGACATATTTTCGGGTCACAAATTCACCACTATGCAAAATAAACCAGGGACCGGGGGCCAAACCGCGAAATGATAAGTAATGCTCAAATGCATTTATGGGACAAAGGCATCTACCAATCCTGGCCAAACGGATCTTAAAGCCGGCTCTAAATGGATCAGTTTTTTAGCTTTTGATATTAACGTACAGAATGTTATTATCCTTTGAAAAACTAAAATCATGTGGTGATAAGTGTCTTAGGGGATCCCATTTGTGATTAGTAGGAGAGACGTATTCAGATACTCGCAAAAGGCCAAAAAACGCCATTAATACTAAGCAACGACACATAGCCTTATCGTAGTTAAGAAACTGGCTATCTTCCAAAAACGACAAAATCTCTGATAAATGAGCCGGGGTGATTGGCAGGCGAAGTGCAGGTATGTTAGGCAAGCTTCTTTGTATACCACGCATAGTGTATCTTAGTCTATTCATATCTGACATTGTGTTGTGACCATTAATAACACTTTCATACTGGACTCCGGCAAGATAAACTTTTATGGTATTGTATTTGATCGTTGAAGCAAGGTGCGTAGCAAAGAGTTGTAAAGTTAATTCTTGAAGTGGAAACAAAGGGGTTGACAATTGATAGCAAAATCTTTTATAGGCACGGAAACCAAAACAATAAGTTAACCTGGTGTTTGCTGAAAGCACTGAATTTAAATAAAATCTCAATCGGCCAGTAAGAATTCTGACATTGCTGGAGGAAATGGTGTGGGTAGCTTGTCTGCTTCTGGACACAACTCTTGGAATTTTGACACCTGCAAACAGGAAAGCAAATCAGCATAAACATTTCTCGTACCTATGACATGACATGTCGATGCATCTGACGCTCAGTGCATCTCATCTGTCTCATGCACTTGACGCTCAGGGCATGAAGACGCCTATAATGCATATCCTGACGCTCAGGATATGCATTATATATTTGTGCATATCCTGACGCTCAGGATATGCATTATATATTTGTGCATATGACGAAGCACGAAGGAGGCACCTTAATTCCTACCCATTCCCCCAAAAAATTCCATAAATAGTCTTCGCATACTGAACGTGTTGTATCCACTCATTCCAATAGAAATACATTCTTCCTATCAATTTGTGTTATTATTCTGGAACCCAAAGCAATTAAATCCTATATTTAATTAATGAAGCCATTACATCATCATCATCATCATCATTCTCAGCTTAACGTCCGTTTTCCATGCTAGCATGGGTTGGACGGGGTATATTAATGACCCTCTTCCAATCTGATCTAGACTGTGTTAAATCTAAACTCAACTTCCTCTGTATCAAGTCTGTCCTTATAACCTCCTGCCAAGTCTTTCTCGGTCTGCCTCTGGGCTTTGCCCCAGGAACTATCAAGTCTCTACACTTCCTTACCCAATTATCCTCCTGCATTCTTTCCAAGTGCCCCAGCCAATTAAATCTTCTTATCTGGATAACATCTTTAATTCTACGGATACTTAGCCTGCTTCTTAGCTCATCTGAACTCTTTCTGTCTCTCAGACTGGCGTTACACATCCACCTAACCATTCTCATATCATTCCTTTCTAAACGGTCAAGATCTTCCTGCTTCACTACCCATGTCTCACTACCGTACAACATAACACTTCTTACACAGGCCTCATACAACCTACCTTTTACCTCAATTGACAAGGCTCTGCTAGTGAACAAAGGAAGTAACTCTCTGAACCTTTTCCAAGCAGAACCTATCCTGCAAGTAACACTTCTTCCAACACCCCCCTCACTGCCCAACATATCACCTAAGTAACAGAAGTTCTCAACTATCTCTAATGAGCCACTGTTGTAGATCATTAAAGCTGGAAATACTTCATTCTCTATAATCTCACCTTTGCAACGCTTGCATACAAACTGAATGTCAGCTCTTAACCTTCCACCAATACTACTGCACTTCTTATGCACCCAATGCTTGCAAGTCTGACAAAAAATTGAGTTACTACCAACCCCTTTCCTGCAAACTCCACAAGGCCACTTTCCAACTACAAGGTCACGCTTGGCTGCAATGACTTTAGACTTTGCTGTGTTCACCCGTTCACAACTTTTCAACTAATTCTTCCATCGACTCTGCTATGAGAACCAAATCATCTGCATACAATAACTCCCATGGACAACCTGTTCTGAACTCCATCGACAGCGCTTCTAAGACTAGAACAAACAACAAAGGACTAAGTACAGAACCCAGATGTAAACCAACATTTACACTAAATTCATCACTAAGTGAATCGTTAATCCTGACACTGCACTTAAAACTTTGGGGCCAAATAACTTGGAAACGAGGTGGTGATGTCAATGATTTTTCACCGCGTGGGTAACTAGGGACTACCTAGGACCAATTTGGGTAAGTTTCCCAAACCTGGGTCCCCGAATCCGTTTCGGAATGGACGGGTCGATGACGTCATCAAAAAACCTTCAAACCCCAATATCTCTGCAACCGTTTGTCAAAAGTATATACATGATCCTATACATTTGGAAGTTTTTTGGGTTTTGACGGGCCATTGCTGACGTCAATAAAATAAGTTTAGTTTACTAGATTTCAGTTATCTTTGACTATTCTAATAATGACTTTGGTATGAGCCAACACTTAGGAGCAGCATAAACAACTGATGATGAAAAAAGTTTACAAAGCTAGCAAAAAAACGTAGCTACGATTTTCCTTTAAAGAACAACACAGTATGGGTTTTTATTTTAAATTATTAGCAGTTTGGATTTTTTTGCATATGCCACTAGCTACATAACACACCGAAAGTTAGCTCAATTAAATGTAGCTAGAGAGTGGATGAAAAAAATAGACAAACATTGTATTATATCTCGAGCATAAATAAAAATTTTATGAAAAAAAGTTATATATATTGTTAAATCCGAACAAATATATATTGAGTCGATTTAGATATAAACTTTTTTATCATGGGAGGTAAGCTTTAAAATCATGAGTATAATTCCATAATAATGTTGTCTAGTTAGTCAGAAACTTTAGCTCAAATGGGAGCTCTAAACACTGCAGAATCGGCCCTGTTGTCTGACAGATTAGTATAGCCACTCGTAGAGTAGCATTACATAGCTAGCAATAGCAATAGCGAAAGCAAGGAAGAGAGACAGGTATTTCTAGCTAGATAATTAGCTTCCCACTTACTATTTTAATAGACACTTGGGCCAATCTTTTTTATGAGTTAGGTAAGATGTGTAGCAAGGCTGGCTGGTTTGAGGAATGGGGGTTGAAAGAAATGGGATCGTGAAAGTTTGTTCAATACCAAATACAACATGCAACACAAGGACAAGGACAAAACGGCGTATCAAACACTGCAGTCAGTCACGGCAGAGCTGCCAAGTTTTGCAGTATCAGCAAAATTGTTAAAAATGGTAAAACGAAAGTGGAATCGTCACGTCACAGGTTTAGGGTTTTTTTAACTTCGTTCCCGGGGCATTGGGCATTTTTGCTGATTTTGACCAAAAGGACTCTAAGGACGATGTCATCAAGCCGTCTATCTTAGCCAGGACACCTTGTATAATTTTTCCTTTCTTAAAGAAATGAAGCCTAACAAGTCCTGGGGACGAGGTTGTTCCTCAAGGCATCTTGTACCTTTTTCTGGCATTGGGTTCTCGCCGTCCCGATATAAAAGAGACAACAGGCGCTGGGAACGAGGTTGCGGATCTTAATTTTATAATATCTCGAAGAAAGTTTATTTAGCTAGGCTAGAAACGGGTGGATTTAGTCCAACTTTCGAGAATTCCTCCACTTTTTGTCCCAGGTGGTTTTTTCGCCTCAAGTGTGCAGTGCATACAATGGCTTTAATAGTTATAACAAGAAAATTCGACAGTTATCAGTCTGGTGAATAGAAACAAGTATAAACACAACATACGTAAAGTTATGAAATGCAAGTGTCAGGTGTTAAAATAATGACAACTACAAAATAATAAAGTTGCCAGTAACTTTATTCACATTACACTACCTGGTTGTAAATACATATAATACACAATTTAAATGTTTTTCATTACTCTTGTGCAGCGGCTGCCTCTAGCTGACTCAGAATACAGTCAAATTCGTAAATCAGGTTAAGAAGACGTCAAACTTTCTCTGATATTTGAATAGAGCAGGCGCGAAACACAACAGGTAAAAGTCCCCGCAGTAGACCGCATTGTATAGAGTCTGAATGGTGATCAAGAAATTATAAAGGACGATATCTTTTAACTAGTTAGGGAGGCTAAGGAGATATTAACATGGCATGCACGTCATCAATTCTCTGTTCCGAAACGGGAGGGTTTGGATATTTTATCCAAGTTTAACGTTACCTGTTACCTAGTTACCCATGCGAAAAGTGGCCCCACTGTTGTGTAGAGCTTCAAGCGCTGATCAAAAATACGAAAAGCGGCCCCACTGTTGTGTAGAGCTTCAAGCGCTGTTCAAAAATACGAAAAGCGGCCCCACTGTTGTGTAGAGCTTCAAGCGCTGATCAAAAATACGAAAAGTGGCCCCACTGTTGTGTAGAGCTTCAAGCGCTGATCAAAAATACGGAAAGTGGCCCCACTGTTGTGTAGAGCTTCAAGCGCTGATAAAAAATACGGAAAGTGGCCCCACTGTTGTGTTGAGCTTCAAGCGCTGATCAAAAATACGAAAAGTGGCCCCACTGTTGTGTAGAGCTTCAAGCGCTGATCAAAAATACGGAAAGTGGCCCCACTGTTGTGTAGAGCTTCAAGCGCTGATCAAAAATACGGAAAGTGGCCCCACTGTTGTATTGAGCTTCAAGCGCTGATCAAAAATACGAAAAGTGGCCCCACTGTTGTGTTGAGCTTCAAGCGCTGATCAAAAATACGGAAAGTGGCCCCACTGTTGTGTTGAGCTTCAAGCGCTGATCAAAAATACGGTAAATAAAACAAATAAACAAATAAATTATCAGGAATTTTTCAAAAAGCAGTTAAAAAAGGTGACAGGTAACTAACAAGAAGCAGTACAACATCAATGTTTTTGCAGCTAAAGCAGCAAATTGTGATGAAAACGCCTAAAAGAACACAAAAGTTCATAGAAATGGGGCAAATTGTTCAGAAGAGAATGAGATATAACTGTGCAGTAGTTTTTTATATAGGTGGAAATCGTCTGCATGTGGGGTGAAGGGTGGTGTGAGTGATTGCATGTGGGGTGAAGGGTGGTGTGAGTGTTTCCCAGGAAGAGATTCTCCTGCTAATGCGTCCTGAAGATACTTCCTTGAGAAAAACATAAATAATTATACGCACATTAATGTAAAAATATTATGCGCATATAATAATGTCAAACCGCCTTTTCGTAGTTCCTTGTTATAACCAAGTCGTCTGATTTTTACCTGTATAAGCTTAAACAACAAGCAAACCATATATGTAATCGAAGATCTATCATGAAAGGCCGTATATCTAGCACGTAGTGTACTGAATACGTTTGTGGCTTGTATCCCACCCACAGTGAGGCAATATGATATGCAAAGTAACACTTCTTTAATTTCCATAAACCACAATCGTTTTCAAGAATTTCTTATCAGTGCACATAGCAATGAAACATCTTTTATCTCGACACCAGTTTTCTATATTACATCTCAATGCAATAAAACTGTGAAGTCCTGGGGATGAAGAGGGAAAGTTCATTTCTTTTATACTCGATAAACTATTACAATGTATACACAGCTGTACAACTCTTCTATCAAAATGAAGAAATAGCAAATAACCATGAGAAATATTATTTAGATAGTTCTTGATACTTCAAATAGAACAATAATAACCAACCTCGTTCCAAAGCTTCCTTTTTCTGATTTTTATTAACTACTCAAGCTCGTCCTAGGTTTTTTAAATAAAAAAGCAAGAAGAAGAAGAAGAAGAAGAAGAAGAAGAAGAAGAAGAAGAAGAAGAAGAAGAAGAAGAAGAAGAAGAAGAAAAGGTAAACAACAGGGATTGCAACAACAGTAATAGTGGCGTATGAAGACAAACGTTGTCACAGAGTTTTGATTTTGATTGATGCGTCATTCTGACTGAGCAAGCATAAAAAACGTGAATTCGGTCTTTGCCAAATATTTAGACAAGAAGCGAAAAATAAGCCTCAGTCAAAATTTTGTGCTATTTATCGCAAAAGCGCGCAGTTTTTGTTTCCTGTATAAAAGGGCTTTTTGATTTTTACGGGTTTTAAAACCTTTTTTAATGTGTATTGACAAATACACCTTTATGGAAACAGAGACTTCAATGAGTTTCGCCTTCCAGTATCGTTAAATAAAATTACTTAACCCTATTCGGTCCGGGTTTTTTCGAACATACTATGACCGGGGGGGGGGGGGGGGGGGCGGATTCCGCCCCCCCTCAATAACTTTTCATAGGGTTGTTCAATTGGAATCAAACTTGGTACACTTATAGTACGTCATAAAAGGAACAAAATGGCGGCAATACATTTTTGCTTGCGTCAGCACATTTTCTGTGACGTCATCAGAAGCTTGATTTGTTAAAAATGCCACTATCTGCTTAAAATTTAATTACCTTTGTTCTAGAGCGACTTTTTACATTCTGTTTGAAGTTTCTGAAAGCTAAATAAAAGTTACTTAATATATCTTCCGGTTTTTACATGGATCGCATAAAAAATTGCCAAAAATTGCCCGAAAATCCGGTTTTTCCCGATTTTCGGGTAAAACCCGACAAAATCGGGAAATCGGATTAGTCACGTGTCTAAATTATGCAAAATGATTCTTCTTGATGAAACAAAGTTGTGTTGAAAGTTTCAAGTTCTAAGGATAATCCTAACAGGAGTTATTACTTTTTCCCCATTATAAGGATTTCATAGAGATTTTTAGGGGTAGTTCCGAGTAATGGCCAATATCAAAGCCTCTGAAAGGTATGGGACCTAAACATTTCGCATGCAGGTGTCTAATAGATAAATAATAAAACTCAGTAAGTATCATAGCCATATAACAAAGCAATAAGGAGTTATTAAAAAAAAAACGTCAGGGGGGGGGCGGAATCCGCCCCCCCCCCCCCCCCCCCCCGAACCGAATAGGGTTAAGATATGCTGGTACAACCTTCTAAATTTTCAACAACAATGTCACGTTGACAGTTGCGAAATAAAAATTGAGAATGTTGACAAATTTGTTTGACAAAACAGCAAATCTTAAAGCTTTGAATTATAACTATGGCCACGATTCTATAAGATTATAGGCATTATACAGACAACTATCCAATTAACAGACAGTCCAATTAGCGGACACCTCCACTAAACGGACAAATTCCTTCGCACCGGCAAAACCACGGTCAAACCTCACACGAAACTTTCTAAATAACGGATAGTCGATTAGCGGACACTCTAATTAGCGAACAATTTTATTTGCACGAATTGAACTTTCCCCCCAAATTTCTTTCTAATTAGCGAACAGGGTGAAAAACAAACAAACGAAATGAAAAACAAAAACAAAAAGAGACGTTACTTCATTTTAAACACTTCTTTTTTCATATCATTGTTTAATTTGAGTTCTCGCCGTACGGCCTTTTTTCACCCACTCTATTACCTTCTCTGTGGTCCTCGGAGCGTGTTTGTAACAGGAATTTCCAGTCCATATCCTGCCCCTCTGTTCACATGTTTCCCAGTGACACTGCAACGTGCTGTGAAATTGGGGAGTTGTAAGAACTTAAAAACCGCCTTAAAGAAGTTAAGTGGCATATGTCCAACTACTTTTTTATTCACAAGGTTATAGCGATAAACTGCTACTGCAAACTCGTCATGTTCATTTTTTTCCTCGTGCTTACAGTTTAAACAGCCTTCGACAATTAGAGGAGACCAAACATCTTTATAAGCGTGAAATCCTCGCACATAAGAGTCGAATAAAAGTTCACAAAATGCGTTGTCAATGACGATCTCGTTTTTTTTTCTATGGAACTTAAAAGAATCTTCAGTAGTTCCTGCTTCTCCATTTCGCAAGCTGTAAAAAGTCTGTCAACTTGAATGAACCAGAATCCAAAAACGAAACTAACTTGAACTGCGAAGACTTAAGGAGAGGCGAACTACGCACGACAGCTGCTGAATAAAAGTTTATGATGACAGTGTTGACCGACTGGCTTAATCTGCTCCATAATAAGTCAATTTACATGTTACAGCCATAATAACAAAAAAGACTAAGAATGTTTTGATATTGAAAATATTTCGTAGAATTGTAAAATTGGATGTTTTTCACATAAAAACGGTAAATTTTCACCCAAACTTTGCAGAACGACAACACACTAGACCCAAAATATAAAAACAGTCTGCTAAAAATACGTATTTTTACACATTTACTAAACGGGTGGCTAAATTAAAAGACAATGGAATATATTTCTCCTTATAGTGATGGTCACAGGTCAATACGCTCAAAAAAATGAATCAAAAAAAGTTAAAGATCAAAATAGCAAAAAATGTTGAACAACATGTGCATGTGACGAACATATTTTTATACAACATGTGACGAACATATTTTATTATTTTATACTATAGCTACTGAACGTACTTAACAAATTGATATTTACTTTGTGATTGAAGATAAAGAAAGATTCGTGAATGAAGAACGAAGCCATTATATTGCGCGTTAGATTTGTTGTTCAATGTTTCCGGTCTATGTTGTTATTCAAATTTGGCGCCATCTCATCATAAACTTTATCGTTCGAAGCTCGTTGTTTGTTGTGGAAAAGAGACTCAAAACATGAAAAAATACAGTGGAATCTCTCTATCTCGAACTCGCAAGGGACCAAAAAATTTGTTCGAGATAGAGAAAGTTCGAGATAAAGAAAGGAAAATACCTTAGGCGGACCACAAAGGGACCGAGACTTTAGTTCGAGATAGAAAGAAGTTCGAGATAGAGAGTAGTCGAGATAGAGAGATTCCACTGTATTGTTGTTGGTCATTACAGATATTTCTTAAGTTCAAAGAAGTTTAAACGAACGTTATAAAATGCTGTTACTACTATAGTACGTAAAATATTCATAGCTATCTCTAGTCAAAGACCTTTTTTTTGCTGGTAAGTAAATCTAAAACCTACTTTTTTTCACCCCATACCATCTATAAAAATTCTGTCAAAATGTTGTTAGAAAGATATATAGATACTTAGTTGTGAGATATAGTTATTTATTTGTTATCAAAGTAGTTATCTTAGTAGATTTTAGGATTTATAAATCTATAATTTTTTTCTCTATCTTAAAATTTATTTTCTGGCTGCCACAAAATAATTGTTTGTTCGCCTCTCCTTTAAATAAGAAGATTCGAACGTTAATTGGATATGTATTCTAACTTTTAGAATGTTCGATTAAAACTTTTATTATATTCGAACTTAAATTTGCTGCATAAGAATACACCTCCATTTGACAACTCGGTAACACTGTACTGCAGTCATGGCGTCGATCAGTGGTAAGAAAAGACCAGCTGGAAAGCTCTCTAGACGTTGCCTAACTTTGGATGAAAAGATCAAAATATTAAAAGCAGTAAAGGAGAGAAGATGAGCTGCAGGGAATAATTCACAAAATTCAAGCGGCCAATGTTGTGGCGAACGAAACTCGTTTGAGAGCCGAATATGAAAACTTCTAGGGAAAGAAACAATCAGGAAGATTTCTTTCACAAGTATAAGAAAGAAACACGTATATTTCATTTGTCTGTACACCACCCAACTAGTGCCTCAAACACTTTTTTAATAGCTCAAAGTAACCAGGGATCATTTTTGGGCCAAAAATAGGCCAAAACAAATCGAGTTTCCAAATAGCGGACACTGCTAATTAACGGACAAAACTGTCTGCACCGAAGTGTCCGCTAATTGGAGAGTTGGCTAGAATCAAATAATATAGACATATGCCAACATAGTTCTTGTTTGTTCGTCCCAAACCTGTGAATTATTTAGTGATAATATTATTATACCATCAAATCTGCAGGTCTGCTTGAAATGAAATTTTCCAGGTAAGCAAGTGCTATGTGTTAATTTAGACTAAAAGGATGATTAGTGTTCCTCGGATTCTTTCAGCACTCCTGCTACCACATTTAGACATTTATGAAGTTATAGGATAGGAAAGCTGAGGATAGAACAGAATGGTGACAATACGTAATTGGTATTTTCTCGAGAGTGGTTCATGTTTTAATCCACTTATCTATTTATTATCGTAGAGGTAGAAATAAAGATGGAGATTGAACTCTTTTGTTTCTATTGAAATCAACCATGATGCGATCAGTTACAAACCTATTCATGTTGTCTTTTTAAATTCTGGCGCGTGTCAGTTTCAGCAAATTTCATTGGTCGAGAAAAAAAAAAGCGTGTAATTAGCTGTGGAACACACAGCTTCTAGTTTCGGCTGAAAGCTCGAACAAAATCCTGATCTTCTGGGATTTAAGTGAAGATATGCGTATCTCGGACGCGGTTAGTAAAATTGACGTTTAATCTGCCATTTTAAAAGCTGCATAGCTCAGGTTTGAAAAAGATCTCTTTTTGTCTTGTAAATGCTGCGTATGTTTTCTATACTATCACAAATCTTAGTAAAATGTTTTTTATTATTTTGGCTATCACAGACGTATATAGCAGACCAGCTACCGTAGTCAGTGTCAGTTAGATGGCAATATAATACATACAGACAGCTAGCTAGCTATTTTGTGCTTTTCTCTCAAGTTTTCCATTTAGTTTGGTATGAGTCCATTTTGGGCTAGCCATTGTTACTTCTTATGTTGTTTTTTACCAACCTAAAGGTAGCCACAAAGTAGTAGGGAGGCATATATAGCTTTTGTAATAATAATCCTGCAAATTTTAGCTATGATGCTTTTTTCATACATCATAATTTATTGTGTTTGCTTCAACATAGCAATAGAATAAAATATTTTATCCTAGTGGTATAAACGAGCTTCGATGTTTACGTTTTGACGGAATTTCCACGCTTGTGCATAAAATCTGAAAAAATGACAGATTATAAAATGGGCCAGACTATACAGAAGAAGAAAGTTAACATTCAGGGAGAACGGATAATTAGCATGTAACAGGACAGTTAGTCCACGTTTATACGACTATAATACGGTGGAGATCTTTTTCGCTTAAATTTCCACAATTTTCTTTAATATGTCGATATTGTAATGTATGACTTCTCCATGTTTTTCACGCCTGACTACGTCTTTTCAATGCTTTTCCATAAAATCAGTGATGTCGTTTCAAGAGCATTCATAAATTGAATCTGCTAATTATACATATATATATATACAAAATTTATACGGCTAATTATACAGTAACAGCTGTCATATTTGTTGTGATGAAGCTGAGGCCATGCAGTGCCAGCAAAGTCTGGATTTAGACGGTTAATTAGCCGGTACGTGTTTAAAAATAAATATCTTTCACGCGCAGTCGTTTCTTGTTCTTTTTTTGCTTTTTATTGAAGCATAACATGCTATGGAACTAGGTAGATGACTATTGGAATATCGATATCGAAGAAAAGTACAGAAATTTAAGCAAATCAGATCTCTACCGTATAATTAGCCGCACAAGCAGCTCATTTTACTGCATGTATCGTATAATTATCCTGTAATGGCTAACTAAAGTTAAAAGCTAATTATCAGTTCACCCTGACAGGTCAAGTTATGGTTAAAAAGTATCTAGTAGCATTTTTTCACTGATGTATAAAGTAAATTATAATCTGCATGCAAAAACTAGATTTTAATTTTAAGATCAAATTTTTAAGATGCCTTCACTGAAAATTAAAGTTTGTAATAGGCTGGTTGGTCTACGGCTTTTCGCATGCTTATTTTGCCTGTCGATTTGTGCAAAAGATCTTGGGAATATATACAACACCACATCACAATGGAACTAGTCTGAAATTGCTCAGATTTGTAGAAATTTTCTGCAGACCATGTCTCAAAGAGTGTTCTATTGGACTAGCCTTCAACCCATAAAACAACGGTTGACTATCACAGATATCTTTAGATTTTCGCCCATGATATATCTCCCTGTCATCCTTTTACAGGCGTCCTTGGCACAAAATAACAATTCGGCTACCAGTTTAAATAAAATATGCATATTATTATTGAGCTCGCTGCTCAGTGACTAAACAGGAGGGTTCTACAATTTAGCCACCCTGTTTAATTTTTCCTCTGTAAAACAAGCACCAAGCATTAGTTATGCTACCTAAATTGCAAAGTCAACCTTTTGTTGCCTTAATGAATTTCTTATCTTCAATGCTTTAAAGTGTTTTCTCGATGCTGTATATATTTTATTGACATAAACTAGCTCTTATGCAGGGATATTGTTTTATTAAAACATGCTTTTACTGGTACAACTTTTAACTTTTATTAGAAACCTTATTTACTTAAAAAAATGATGTAACTTTTCTATTTCATTATATTTCAGTCTTGCGTTTGTGAAAAGTAATAAAAACGAGTTTTAGTAATTAGTCTAGCATCACCTGTTGCAAATGCTAGGCAAGCGAGGCTTGAGTTTTTATTGGTTTGCAATACGTTGATGATTAGAAATAGGCTTTGTGTATCCTCAGTAACAAAAAAAAACCCAGCTCCGTTAT
Organism: Hydractinia echinata; assembly: GCA_030067915.1. Taxonomy (NCBI): domain Eukaryota; kingdom Metazoa; phylum Cnidaria; class Hydrozoa; order Anthoathecata; family Hydractiniidae; genus Hydractinia; species Hydractinia echinata. Next base: position 108,675 of record JASGCC010000124.1, read on the forward strand.
AACATTGGTTCCACAGCTTCATAGCTGTGCAGCTATCTTGTTCTTAATTCAAAATGGCTGATATGCCATTTGTGTGATTTAATAACTTTCGTATCTATTGATGAAATTACACCATTTAAAAAGAAAAATGACTATGAACTCTACTACGTTTCGGCTCATTCTTGACGTAGAGCTTTATCATGCTAAATTTTGGTAAATCTTTGAGCTTATTTTGCTTTATGCGGAAGTTTAAAAAAGATAATTAAAAGTTATATTATGACAACTCACTCTTCCCCTGAGAGATAAAACAACACGACAGTTCCAGAATGTCGTGCCTTGTCATCACGTTTTTTTTTACATATAAACAAACAGTCCGCTGAAGGATTACGTAATGTTTTTTTTTTAAGATCCAGTAAAATGAACATCGCACATGGATATCAAAGGGATGCCGAAACAATAACAATTAATAGAATTTTAACGCCTACTGATATAAGTTCAATCTCCTTCTCAATCTCTGCCTCCATGTTATTATGCAATCGCGAAATTCAACACGAACGTTGACCAACTACTACAAAACCGCGAAAAACAACAGCACAAAAGCACTACCTGTAAACAACAACAATAATAACAGATATAACAACAACAACAACAACAACAACAGCAAAAAAGCACTACTTGTAAACAACAATAATAATAACAGATATAACAACAACAACAACAACAGCACAAAAGCACTACCTGTAAACAATAACGATAACAACAACGAAAACGAAAACAGAAGCCAAAGCAAGAGTAGAATCTTCAAGATGACTGCAGAAAGTGTTGTTTTATGGGAGAGAAAAAGAAAATATACATTCATAGCTTATGCGTTTCAACTTTTCACGATAGGAATGGAGAAATCAGCTTCTGCCGTAACATTGTGGGATTACTTAACAAGTTGGTATGGACAGAAAAATCCTGAAATGCTTTTTGGAATAATCAGCATGGCTTACTATATACCTTTGTTTTTGTTTTCTATGGTTATCGCAAGGTTCGCAGACAGAACAAGGCGAATAACATTGATCATATTAATATGCAATATTTTCGGTATGTTTGGCTGTGTGTTGAACATTATTCCAACATCTCCTTACTTTGCCTTAGTAGGTCGGTTTTTCGTTGGATTTATTTCAATCATGAGACCCCTAGCACGTGCAGAAATAGCTAGATCGTATCTACCTGATGAAATGAAAAGGAAAATTCCCATTTTAATGGCGTCGTTTTTCATTGGTTTCGCTCTTGGTCCTATTGTTGTCCATTTTTTCCAACATATTGACATTGTTGTTCTTGGTCTCCATATTACGATCGGTAATTTTTCAGGTCTCATCTCACTGATTCTTCTTCTTGCTACACAAGTAGCTATAATCTTTCTAGCAAGTGACTTATCAAAGGAATTTGATTTGAAAGAAGCAACAGTGGAAAGAAAAACGAATCATCGAGATTACGAAAAGGAATCATTTACGTTTATACTTAAAAAAGTTGTTCAAACTTTTGACGTTTCGTTTATAATGTTTTTGACGATAGGCTCTGCCTTCTGCCAAGAGACTTTCACGAGAAGTTTTCCAGTAATTATCACGCTATTATCATTTCCACCTTATTTCAATGGGATTTTTTTTTTCGTCTACAGCCTGGTCGTATGTGCAATCATTGTGGCACTCACATCAACCGAACTTAAAGACAAGACTGTTTATGTTTGCGGCATAGTCAGCATTGTGTTTATTCTTCTAGCAGGAAGCTTTCAGATCATATTAATAACAACAGATGCGAACATCGCCATGAAATTAATTCTAACAATTTGGCTAGCTATTTGTGTAACCGTAGGAGAACTTGGAGAACAAATTTTCATTGTTGCTGTTGCTGCAAGAATGATATCTTCGAAACACCAAGCTTACGTGGAAAGTCTCCGCGATAGTTTATTAAATACTGGTTTTGTTGTTGGATGTATAGCATCCGCTTATCTTGTTGCGTACTGGCAAGCATACATCATTGGATTAACAACGATGTGCCTAATCAACTTTATTGTTCTGGTGGTAAAAAGAAAAGGATATATCAGTCCAAAAATTTTGATATAGACCGCATCGTTTGCATCAACTCGTATTTGTGATTACATTTCATTACTTTTGGATATACTTCCCGGGTGTGCCTTTTAGTATCCTCAAATTTATTCACTGGAAAGAATGCTTTTAAAATAACATTGTTTATTATAAAAGGCTGTAAAAAGAAATGTTATTTGAGAGGATTGTGTACAACTCACCGGAAGAGATCATAATTACTGAGCGTCACGCTTTATTCTATTTTCTTTAACAAGCTTTATGGGAGGTCTAAAAAGTCGTGGAGGAGAGGAGACTTAAAAGCTCCCCTATTAGAGTGATGCAGAATCTCTTTAATAATAACCGTCGTCTGTCTGTCTGTCCGCGAAAGACGCGTCCTGTTACGGAAACACGAAATGCGATATATAAAGGACGGGCGAAAACGTGGATTTTTCCCCGGTTAACGGACTAGTCTCTATAATAATAGCCATATTTTGTCTGTCTGTCCTCAAGGGTTAGCGACTATTTCATTATATTGCTACAGAACACAGCACAAGTATTTGTTCGCGCTCTGAAATATACAGTTGACTCTCTCTAATCCGAATCTCTATTATCCGAATCTTTCTATAATCTGAACAAATTAAAAGTCACCGTCAATTTTCCTTAAGGAACTCTCATAATTTACTTTCTACTATCCGAATCTCTGTAATCCGAAAACCTCTATAATCCGAACTAATTTTCAGGTCCCTTCGGCTAAATTCTCTCTATAATCCGAATTTTTAAGTGTAAATATACCATTAACACTTTCGAATGTTTTTGTTTTTCGTAATTTGAATCTCTGTCGAATTCAAAGGTTTTGATTTTTTTGTAAGACAAAGAGAAATCGCAAGAAATCGCAAGTCAGTGAGTTCTTTTATTTTCGTTCAAACTTACTTATTCGTTTTTATTTCTCACCTTACTTTTTTTTCTTTTTTTTTTCAAAAAAGTTCGATTTCTCTATCTTATCCGAATTTTCACCCTTGAAACCTGGAAATTCGAATTAGAGAGACTTTCTACTATCCGAATCTCTCTGTAATCCGAATAAAAAGTTATCCCCCTTGAGATTCGGATTAGAGAGAGTCAACTGTAGTTGGAATAAAAAGTTGCATGACGTCATTTGAACCCAGACGAGGTTACTTAATTAAATGTTCCGAAATGAAAAGATGCTAAACGGCGAAACAAAAATTTTGAAATAAGAAAAAATTACTTGATATATTCATATTAAAGTTGATGGAGAGGGGGACAAATTTACGTGTTTAAAACCGCATATTTCAGTTCAAAACTTATTGTAAAAAGTTAGGGGTAGGTGGAGAATATTTTAACCCACTCTCCCTGTTCCTTTAAATTTTATTTGTTGCGCTTTTTATCGTCTAATATGCCTTTCCAAGTGTCATACTGAATGAAGTTTTTGCATTATTTTGTGCGCTTGCCTAACAATAGGGACGTGGCGATGAAATTTCTGCTTTCAGAAATTTCTTTATTGTTTTTAAAGTTCTTTGTGTATAAAATATAAAGTATACGCTTTGTAGTCTTGGTTGAGGCTTAATGTTTGTTAAGCTTTTCAATTTTACAGGTTCAACCGTTGCTTGCATTATTGTTTTTGTTGGCTATCTACTTGATAGACGAAATTTACGTGTTTGCTTTCTGATATCGGCTATCGCGTCGATTAAAATCAAACTTCGTGTAAAACTTTTAGAAGGAGGAAAGTCTCGGAAACTTGTTTTTATGATCCCTGTTGTTTGTTCTTTTCCTCTTTTATTCCTCAGGCTGGCTGTTGCCTCCGTTGCTTATAAGATGTTGCCTATAAAACATTGTGGAACCGCTATGTTTAAAAACCTTAACCATGTTTTTCAACAAAAAACGAAAACACAAATACAAATGCGACTCTTTAGCTGGACCATTTCTTTGGTCAACATCATCACCGCTGATAAAATAGAAATATCGTTAACCATATTGCGAGTGCAATGAGTAGAATTTGAGCTGCAGTTACTGGAATTGAAAACCACTAGCAAATCCAGTGAGCAATCACCTTTTGAACAATTATTCTATTTTTTTTGTCTTCACTAGCTTACGATTCGACAGTCAACAAAGTTTTTCAATGCTTCGTAGAGGAGATTTGAAATACAACTATAAATTTTGAAGCAACAAGCTGTAGGCTGTATTTTTATTTAAACTGACTATAAATTTTGGAACTGTAACGATAGCTTATATAACAAAATAAATGGTTGACTGCTTTAGAAGGACAGGGTCACGGTTATTTTTTATCCAAACTGAAGTTGGGAGAAAGGATTTTCTAAAAAAGGAGACAATGCTCGTGAAAGAGCGCTGTGCAACATTTCTTTACCCGTAAATACCGCTCAACCCGCTGTCACAATACAACAGACAGTTAACTAATCGGTTTATATTTTTTTCATATTCACTTGTTTGTTTTCATCAAGATAAGAACTTTCTAAAATCAGCTTTTATTTTGATGACGTGGGTGTTTTTTGCGCCGTCAGTTTGCGTCACTTCAATTGAATTTAGTTGCACGATTCTGTCAATTTGGATGACCCGAGTATTTCTATGAGGTACGACATATGACATAAACTTTCTAACTGATTCTCTGAAAAATTCTATTGAAAGTCTGGTTTGGAGAAAATCGCATTTCATTTTTTGAAAGTTATCTTTATGATAATAACAGCTGTTGTATGTCTTAAGCGCTCGATCTAGTGTTTAACGCCGGGTCACTTAACTATCTTTTTATCAATTCCCGTATTTTGTGTGTTTAAAATGGCTGCCGGCAGCTGTATTTCGGATTCCCGGCAGAACCCGATTTTTACGGTCTTTGTCTTGACACCTTTATTGACAATATGTTTAAAAAAATATCCCTTGATCTGAATTTTGTTTCCATGAACCTCAGTGAATCGTATACCGAGGCACAAAAATTAACGTTCACGAAATAAAAGAGAACGAAATTAACGCGAATGCCTACAAGGAATTTTGAAGAAAATTTAATCAACACGATTTAGCTCAACTTATTTAAAATAATGCGGCTTAGGAAATCTTTATTTTGAGAACAGGTTCATTGACAACCAGTTTATTTTGCTTTTTTCAAAACTTTTACAATATCCTTTTAGCCGGCTTTTAACACATTAGGCGAGTGAACCGTATCCGGACGATACTTATTTTTTGTTGCATCAAACAAACAAGGAGAACGAAGTATGGCTGTGCGAGAGAGCTTTGTATTCCGATTGTTGGGAAAATATATTGTTAAACTGTAATTACAGGTTTTTAAATTAACTAATAATTTTTTTTAACGTCCTACGCTGCAACATTCAAAATTCACATTAATTTCGTGCCTCGTGTTAATTTTTCTGGAATAAAATAGTCCATCTAAAATGACCTCATAACACATCATTTACATCGTGTTTCTTCTGATAATTAAAAGTTATATTATAACAACTCACTCCTCCCCTGAGAGATAAACACGACAGTTCCAGATTATCGTGCCTTGTCATCACGTTTTTTTTTACATATAAACAAACAGTCCGCTGAAGGATTAGGTAATGTTTTTTTTTTAAATCAAGTGAAATGAACATCGCGCATGGATATCAAAGGGATGCCGAAACAATAACAATTTTAATGGAATTTTAATGCCCACTGACATAAGTTCAAATCTCCTTCTCAATCTCTGCCTCCATGGTATTATGCAATCGCGAAATTCAACACGAACGTTGACCAACTACTACAAAACCGCAAAAAACAACAGCACAAAAGCACAACCGGTAAACTACAATAATAATAACAGATATAACAACAACAACAACAACAACAACACAAAAGCACAACCTGTAAACAACAACAATAATAACAGATATAACAACAACAACTACAACAACAACAACAACAGCACAAAAGCACAACCTGTAAACTACAATAATAATAACAGAAATAATAATAACAACAACAACAACACCACAAAAGCACTACCTGTAAACAACAACAATAATAACAGATATAACAACAACAACAACAACAACAAAAGCACATTCTGTAAACTACAATAATAATAACAGAAATAATAATAACAACAACAACAACAGCACAAAAGCACTACTTGTAAACAACAACAATAATAACAGATATAACAACAACAACAACAACAACAACAGCACAAAAGCACTACTTGTAAACAATAACAACAACGAAAACGAAAACAGAAGCCAAAGCAGAGTAGAATCTTCAAGATGACCTGCAGAAAAGTGTTGTTTTATGGGAGAGGAAAAAGAAAATATACATTCATAGCTTATGCGTTTCAACTTTTCACGATAGGAATGGAGAAATCAGTTTCTGGCGTAACATTGTGGGATTAACTTAACAAGTTGGTATGGACAGAAAAATCCTGAAATGCTTTTTGGAATAATCAGCATGGCTTACTATATACCTTTGTTTTTGTTTTCTATGGTTATCGCAAGGTTCGCAGACAGAACAAGGCGAATAACATTGATCATATTAATATGCAATATTTTCGGTATGTTTGGCTGTGTGTTTAACAATTATTCCAACATCTCCTTACTTTGCCTTAGTAGGTCGGTTTTTCGTTGGATTTATTTCAATCATGAGACCCCTAGCACGTGCAGAAATAGCTAGATCGTATCTACCTGATGAATGAAAAGGAAAATTCCCATTTTAATGCGTCGTGTTTCATTGGTTTCGCTCTTGGTCCTATTGTTGTCCATTTTTTCCAACATATTGACATTGTTGTTCTTGGTCTCCGTATTACGATCGGTAATTTTTCAGGTCTCATCTCACTGATTCTTCTTCTTGCTACACAAGTAGCTATAATCTTTCTAGCAAGTGACTTATCAAAGGAATTTGATTTGAAAGAAGCAACAGTGGAAAGAAAAACGAATCATCGAGATTACGAAAAGGAATCATTTACGTTTATACTTAAAAAAGTTGTTCAAACTTTTGACGTTTCGTTTATAATGTTTTGGACGATAGGCTTCTGCTTTCTGCCAAGAGACTTTCACGAGAAGTTTTCCAGTAATTATCAGGCTATTATCATTTCCACATTATTTCAATGGAATTTTTTTTTTCGTCTACAGCCTGGTGGTATGTGCAATCATTGTGGCACTCACATCAACCGAACTTAAAGACAAGACTGTTTATGTTTGCGGCATAGTCAGCATTGTGTTTATTCTTCTAGCAGGAAGCTTTCAGATCATATTAATAACAACAGATGCGAACATCGCATGAAATTAATGCTAACCAATTTGGCTAGCTATTTGTGTAACCGTAGGAGAACTTGGAGAACAAATTTTCATTGTTGCTGTTGCTGCAAGAATGATATCTTTCGAAACACCAAGCTTACGTGGAAAGTCTCCGCGATAGTTTATTAAATACTGGTTTTGTTGTTGGATGTATAGCATCCGCTTATCTTGTTGAGTACTGGCAAGCATACATCATTGGATTAACAACGATGTGCCTAATCAACTTTATTGTTCTGGTGGTAAAAAGAAAAGGATATATCAGTCCAAAAATTTTGATATAGACCGCATCGTTTGCATCATCTCGTATTTGTGATTACATTTCATTACTTTTGGATATACTTCCCGGGTGTGCCTTTTAGTATCCTCAAATTTATTCACTGGAAAGAATGCTTTTAAAATAACATTGTTTATTATAAAAGGCTGTAAAAAGAAATGTTATTTGAGAGGATTGTGTACAACTCACCGGAAGAGATCATAATTACTGAGCGTCACGCTTTATTCTATTTTCTTTAACAAGCTTTATGGGAGGTCTAAAAAGTCGTGGAGGAGAGGAGACTTAAAAGTTCACCTCTTAGAGTGATGCAGAATCTCTTTAATAATAGCCGTCGTCTGTCTGTCTGTCCGCGAAAGACGCGTCCTGTTACGAAACACGAAATGCCGATATATAAAGGACGGGCGAAAAACGTGGATTCTGTCTGTCTGCGTCTTCTGTCCTGTCTGTCTGTCTGTCTGTCTGTCTGTCTGTCTGTCTGTCTGTCTGTCCTGTCTGTCTGTCTGTCTGTCTGTCGTCTGTCTGTCTGCTGTCTGTCTGTCTGTCTGTCTGTCTGTCCCTGTCTGTCTGTCTGTCTGTCTGTCCTGTCTGTCTGTCTGTCTGTCTGTCTGTCTGTCTGTCCTGTCTGTCTGTCTGTCTGTCTGTCTGTCTGTCTGTCTGTCTGTCTTGTCTTCTGTCTGTCTGTCTGTCTGTCTGTCTGTCTGTCTGTCTGTCTGTCTGTCTGTCTGTCTGTCTGTCTGTCTGTCTGTCTGTCTGTCTGTCTGTCTGTCTTGTCTGTCTGTCTGTCTGTCTGTCTGTCTGTCTGTCTGTCTGTCTGTCTGTCTGTCTGTCTGTCTGTCTGTCTGTCCTGTCTGGTCTGTCTGTCTGTTTCTGTCTGTCTGTCTGTCTGTCTGTCTGTCTGTCTTCGTCTGTCTGTCTGTCTGTCCTGTCTGTCTGTCTTCTGTCTGTCCTGTCTGTCTGTCTGTCTGTCTGTCTGTCTGTCTGTCTGTCTGTCTGTCTGTCTGTCCTGTCTGTCTGTCTGTCTGTCTGTCTGTCTGTCTGTCTGTCTGTCTGTCCTGTCTGTGTCTGTCTGTCCTCCTGTCTGTCTGTCTGTCTGTCTGTCTTCCTTGTCTGTCTGTCTGTCTGTCTGTCTGTCTTCTTCGTCTGTCTGGTCTGTCTGTCTGTCTGTCCTGCGTCGTCTGTCTGTCTGTCTGCTCTGCTACGGAAACACGAAATGCGAATATATAAAGGACGGGCGACCCTGTGGATTTTTCCACGGGTTGACGACTAGTCTCTATAATAATAGCCGTCGTCTGTCTGTTCGTTCGTCAAAAGCGACTTGTGTTAACCACGCACGAAATACAAGCCCGCTAACGCAGGGACGAGAAACCCGTCGGGCCCCTGCTGGCACAGGGACGAGTTCCCCTAAAATTAAGGTCAAATCGGGAGCGGACTTTTAGATGAATAACCAATCAGAAACTAAAGCTCTTTATATTCCTTAGCAACAATTTTTACGTTCCCCTAAATTTAGTCCGAAATTTGGCAAGAAGATCGGAGAAACTCAGTGTTTGAGAAAGGAAAGTTTCTTAACTGTTTGCTTTATTTTTTGCTTTGCGATACTTCTATTTGTGTTCTAACAAGATTGCAGTTTCTTTTAAAACTACTTTTCGGGTATTTTTTCTATTTGCTTACATTTATATAACATATAGGTCATATGTTATAGTTAGCTAGTTATCCAGCCACCTGCAGCTTTGTATTACTTTTATTTGTCTCTTACTGTCACGTTCTCTAACCATATATAAATCTTAAACAAAACCAATTTTAAGATTCTGGCTAACAAAGTAAATATGTGATTTTTATGTTAGCCAACATTATTTATTTTTGTGTTATCTTCGCCAATCTGATTTTTACTTAGCTGCACCTGGGGTTGTGACTGCGGTTAGCTACCTCTAGCTAAAATGTAAAAGTAGCCAAATACAGTTGGCTGCAACAGAATTTTTAAGTAATCTTTTTTATACTAAATGCAATTAAGTAGTTAACTACCACTTTACTGAAATATAAACTTTAGCAAAAGTCAAAATTCTATTAATGAGACACAGAGTACCTTTGCTATGTTCTCATCCCGTTGCTAACGACGGTCTGTTTCCTGTGTTTTTAATTAAACAAAAGTGACACTACAGGAAAAGGCTATTATGCCTATACGCATGTGCGACATGGTTTACATGTACTAAGCGCTAAGCCGGGTGTTAACAACGGTCTGTTTTCTGTGTTCTTATTTAAACCAAGGCTAAAATAAAGTTTTTTTGAGAAAAAGGGTATTACTCTTATACGGATGTGTGTCATGGTGTATATACAGTTGACTCTTCCTAATTCGAATTCCTACGGGGAAAATTTTTGTTCGAATTATAGAGAGATTCGAATTATACAAAGTCTCTGTAATTCAAACTTTCAGCTTCAGGGAGTAAAAATTCGAATTACAGAGAGAAATTACGTTAATTTCAAAATCAAGAAAACATAATTCAAGTTTCATTCAATCTTTATTCCCATAGTTTACACAAAAAAAAAACTCCATTTCAAAAACTGTTAAATATTTGATTGCTTTACATTGGAGAGACAACCTCTTTCGACAATACGAGTTGCATCACCAAGTGCTTTTCTCAGGTCGACACCAAACGATGTAAAAATGCTGTAATCTTCTACGATTGAAATTGCATTCATAACCTCTTTAAAAGAGGGTTTGATCGACTTTGCTGTTAGGCCTTCGCTATCAGAATGTCCATCTTCATCTTCTTCGCTATCTTCCACTTCCACACGACCAGTAACTTAGGCGATTATGTCTGCGTCGGGTATGGTACTGGATACACAGATATCCAAGTCGATGTCGACCAATTCCTCTGAAAAATAACGTTCGAAAGACAATTTTTGAATTTGAGAAAAACATTCGAATTTTTCAAAGTCCTGTTTACACACTAAAATTTGAATTAGGGAGAGAATCGTGCTGAAGGGACTGAAAAACTGTTCGATTTATAGAAAGTTTCTAATTAAAGATATTCGAGTAGTAGAAAGATTTTTATTAGAGTTTCTTAAGGAAAATTGACGGTGACTGAGCACTCGTTTGAATTATAGAAATATTCGAATTATAGAGATTCAAATTAGAGGGAGTCAACTGTATATATTAAAGCCTGAGTAGAACTTGCAATGGCCTGAAAGCCAACGTACGTTCAAAGTGGTGGTAAAAAGTAAAGTAATACATCCTCCAACTCACTAAATGATAAAGAAGTTCTTCCAATAGCCTTGTACATCGCTTGCTTAACAAGACCAACCAAACGCTCAAACTGCCCACCCCACCAAGGAGCACGACTTAGATTGAACTGCCATGTAATATCTTCTCTTGCAAGATAATCGTTCAATCGTTCACTGTTCATAATCTTGTGTAGCCATCTTGCAGCAGACTCGAAAGTTTTTGCCTTATCCGAGTATATTTTCCTTGGTCTTCCTCTTCGGGCTGTGAACCTCTTTAAACTTCGGATAAATCCTTCAGTTGTCTGATCTGGTAATAATTCGAGATGAATTGCTCTGGAAAGGCTACATGAAAACAGAAGAATATAAGCCTTTTCTTCTTCATTGTTATTTACTTGACATATGAGTGGTCCTGCATAATCCACTCCTATTACTTCGAAGGCTTTCGTTCCTTCCACTCTATCCTTGGGGATTAATCCTGGTGGTGGTTCAGCAAAGGCAATGGCACGATGTCTTTTACATCCATGACATTTGTGTCTGATTCTCTTTGTCAATTGCCTCAATCGGGGTATCCAATATTCCCGTCTAACTTCCGCCATACTCAGTGATACTCCCCCATGGAGCGTTCTTTTGTGGGCTTCCATGTCAATCTTTTCAGCTAACAAGGACTTTTGTGACAGGTACAAAGGATAGTGACCTTGTATTCTACCTCTACATTCGAACAATCCATCGGCGTTCTTTTGCAAATTTAAACGAAGTTTGTCTTCCGTAAAATCTTCAGAATCTTCAAATTCCTCTTGAGTTACTTTGATTAGCAATCGTTTACTTTGATTAATCTCTTCAGTTGTTAATGGACCATGTGCACCACCCTGGCGGCAGTTGGTGATAAAGCGTAATATCCATGAAGATATGCGAATTACCTTCCACAATTCATACTTCGCTAACAGGGGCTGGAAAGTAGAATCTTCCTTCTTGTTAATTGCTACTGCAAGGACTTCCTTGATTCGCTTCGCTTCTGACTCCGACTCCACTGAAGGTGTTGTTATGATGCCAATCGGCCAATTCTCCTTCTCCAACAGCCATGATGGACCATCCCACCACAAACTGTCTAGTTTCGCAAATGAGCATCCTCGGCTACCACAATCAACAGGATTCTGTTCCGATGGAACATGCCTCCACACTATGTAGTTTTTCTCCTTAACCTTATCCACTCGATTACGCACAAATGGTTTATAGGATCCACTTTCTCTCGCCCAATGTAATACAACGGTACTGTCACTCCATCCGAAGCACTCAGCTACAGGATATCGTTTTAACGCAGATCGAGCATTTTCCATAAGATTAGCTGCCATGTGAGATGCAATGAGCTCTAAACGTGGCATGGTACATTTCTTTTTTGCTAGACGACTCTTTGACGTTATCAAACCTTGTGTTACTCCTATATCTTGATAAACTGCTGCATACAGAGCTGCTGATACTCCATCGAAACTTGCGTCACCAAACACGTGTAGATCAATTTTGTTGATAGGTTGCTCGAATTTAGCAAGCGTTCTCGGCAGCTCAACTTTCGCAGGAAGTGAATCGATCCAGCGTTTCCATCTTCGAGATAATTCTTGTGACAAGGGTTGATCCCAGTTGAACTTCTGTTCGCAGACTTCTCGGTAAATGAGTTTGCCAACCAATAAAACAGGCGAGGCAAATCCAAGTGGGTCGAAGATTGACGCCAAAAATTTCAATAAGCCTCTTTTTGTTTCTTCAACGTTCAACTCTTGTATATTGACAGCAAGGGTGTCATCCTTCTTGTTCCAAGCTAAGCCAAGAATCTTGGATTCGTTTTCCTTCACACCAAGGGTTTGTTTAGCATAGCTCTGTTCTGCAGACGAGGCAATTGCTTCATCATCTTCCAGTTCCCTTTTATTCGAATGCCATTTATGCAGCACAAAACCGGCCTCAGCAAAGGTAGACTTGGCGATCTCTTTCAGTTTTGCAGTTTCTTTTACGTTAACACCTCCAGATATGAGGTCGTCCACATAAAGGTCGTCTTCTATTTCTTCGATAATTTCCTTAAGGTCATTGTGAAGTTTTTTCATCTCATCAAAGTGGACATCTATCGTTCCGTTAAGAAGAAAAGGTGATTGTCCCATACCAAATATTGCTCGTGTGAATCTCAACGTTTCTACGTTTCTCCTCATCTGATCAAACACCCAATGAAATCTAAGGCAGTCTCTATCTTCCTTTTTGATTCTTATTTGCAAGAAGGCTTGTTTTATGTCTCCACATAGACTGACTGATTTGAACCTGTTCCTCATGATGATGTTCCACAGCAGATTCTGCAATGGCGGGCCAGTTTCAAGGCTATCATTAGGGATGGGCTGCTATCATTGGGTCTAGCAGAGGCGTCATATACAATTCTCACCTTGGTAGTCTCGGCCTGTTCTCGAACCACCGGTCGATGAGGAAGATAAAATTCTTTTCCACTTACTGCTTCGCAGGTGACCTTTTCTATGATACCTTCGCCGAGTTGTTTAACCATTATTTCGTTGTACTCCTTCAACAACCCGGGGTTTTTCTTGAGTTTGCTTAAAAGATTGTCGAGTCTTCCCAAACTTCCTTGTTTGTTGGCCTCTGGTAGCACGTCCGTCTTCCATAAAAGACCAGTTTCGTACCACCCTTCGGGGGCCTTAATAAGTTGATTCTTGAACTTCTGGTAGACTTCGTCATGATTTCCGCAGCTAGCTTCCTCTAGTCCCAGCACATCTAATGCACAAAGGCGTTCATAGCCTTCGCTGGAACTTCGCGTTAGATACAAGTTCGTGAGGTCAACTTCTTTTCCAGGAGATATTATCGTCCATCCCAGTTTCGTCAGTTCTGCTACAGGTTCTCCTGAGCTTCCAATTCTGGGAGCCGTTCTTGTTTTTATGCGAGCATAGTCCGATGCACCGAGTATCAAGTGAACCTGAACTTCTTCTTTCGCATGATAATCTTCTATGTAAACATTCTTTAAGTGTCTGTAATTCTTCTTTAGATCAGAGAATCTCGGATTGGGTATCGATAACAAAGCTGACTTTTCGATCTTACTAACCTCAGTGTTGATAGTGAATGTCTCATCCAGGCTTGAAATGGTGACGCTAAAGATTTCAATTTTCTTCTTTGAAGTATGAAGCATCATTTCTATTCTTTTCACTTCTGTTTTCTTGGGTTTCAGGCTCAGTCGATTAATCAGGGTATTAGACGCGTACGAACTTCCTGCTCCAGTATCTAAAAGTGCAAGACACTTCACTCCATTCACTTGAACCATAACAGTCGGATAGATGACAGGATCTTGTGTAGTAGCTAACGATGGTGTCCGAGTAACCTTGTCGCAAAGAGATGTGTGGTGCTTATTCTTACAATGCTGGCATCTAATTCTGCTAGGACAATTTACTGCTCTATAACCACTTCTTGTGCAATTGAAGAAGAGTTTTTTGTCGCTAACGATCTTTCTTCTTTCCTCGAGCTTGTTGATCTTCTTACAGCTGGCTGCCTTGTGATTCTCTTCGTCACAATAGATGCATTTTCTTGGCTTATACTCTCCTTGCTTGGTGTGTAATAAACTTTCTCTCTTTGGTTCTTGCTTCCTTTGTTCATGAAGAGCAATAGGGTTTCTCTCTGTCCATTTCCTCAGCGATTCTAAGAGTTGACCAAAGTTCCACTCTTGCCAGTCATCATCCAGTATCACTAGATCGGCACGTATTGAGGGTAACTTGTCCAGCGTGAGTCTAACGTATCCATTGGTTTCCTTCAATTTTCCCATAGTTTCTAACGACTGTACATTCGTTGTCAGTTTTTCATAAAATTCATGGACTTTCTGCACATTACATTGATGGATTATCGGGAGGCTCATAATCGCTTGAATATGAGCGTTTGCCACTTCACTTGGTTTCCCATATTTCGTTTTAAGGATTGATTTTGCTCTCTCATATACTTCGCTAGTAAAAGGTAGTCCTTCGATACATACCTTCGCCTTAGATCCAACAAGCTCTTTCAGGTACGAAAATTTTGCAACCGCAGATAATGTAGATTTATCGATCTCGGACTCGAATTGCCCCAAAAATCTCCAGTCAAGATGGGTTGCTTCAGTTTCACCTTCACTTCTTGACCTTTGTTCGCTTCAATTGTTTTTACGTCGAATTTCATTCTCATCTCTAATTTCATCTGTTCTAACTTCAATTCTTCTTCATACTTAGCGTTTCTTTTTTCTTGTTCTTCTTTCTCTCGTTCAGCAGCTGCTTGTTGTTCCTCATCTTGCTTAATTTCTTCAATGGTTATCTGCAACTGGTCGCATTCTTCTTCCGATTTCAACAGTCTTTCACAATCTGCTCTCCAAACGCATTTACTGTCCCCTTCGCTCATCTCTTCCTTGAACATTAGCATCTGCGCATTCGTTTTAAGCCGATGCGCTTCGTCTCGTTGTTCTTCGATTGATTTGAGAGTTCTTTCCAGTTCCTTTATTTTTCTCCTGGCAAGCATTTTCGGCACTGCCTTTTCCGATAGCTTTAGCATCTTAATAATGGCATCGATATCCTTGTTAATTCTTTCTGATGTTGCCATGGTTATGTCCTTTCTTCTTATCCTTTCCCTTCAATTTGATGTTCGTCTCTGCTTCCTTGCTTCTCGCTGCTCACTTGCTTCTGTTGTCGATCTTCACTACTCACTAGCTTCTGTTGTTGATCTTCACTACTCACTCGTTTCTGTTGTAGATCCTCGTTGCACACTTGTTCACTTGTTTCTGTCGTTGAATCCTCACTGCTCACTTGTTTCTGTCGTTGAATCCTCACTGCTCACTTGTTTCTGTCGTTGAATCCTCACTGCTCACTTGTTTCTGTCGTTGAATCCTCACTACTAACTTGTTTCTGTTGTAGATCCTTGTTGCTCACTTGTTGCCCAGTGCTGTAGATTGCCACTGGTGCACTTAAATCTCACGTTAATAGAATCTGACTTCTAATGGTTTAATGTTTGTTGTTAACTCGTTCCAACTTGATGATTCGCTTCTGATTAAAAATTTCTCTCTATACTTGATCATTTGATCTTTCACTTTTGCATGAATTCACAGTTCCAATGTATGACGCACGTCTATGAAGAACGTGTTCGCACTTTCATTTAAAAAATGGTAGCAATCAATGTTCGCCGGTAACCATAAGTGTTCGTAAACAACGACTATAAGGAAAGTTCTTCTTTACGGCATTAACAACAATTAAAATAGCTTACAGTTTCTTCCAGCAAATTTATGACAGTGAATTCTTCTCGCTTGATATCAGTAATAACTTTTACTTCTGAAAATAGATAACTTTACACTACCATACACTACACAGTTCATAAACAACCCCTCCCATCAGCGGTGCCACTTTGTCGGGATCTTGCGTCGAGTCACGACAATAATTAATCACATATAGTTCTATATACTCTTCTTCTTATATATAAACAACTTAATAAGGCTCACTATTTACATCGCATACGTAGAATCACTTCTTGCCTGTTAGAAGGCGGCCTCGATCTCTACACGTCACCATCCGCTCACGTAACAACTGCACAGCAGCCAAGCTCACACGGCAGATCACGTGATCAACGAAATGACTCGCGACAGACACATGTGCAAAATTTTCAAGATGGCTGCCCATGTGGCAGCGTTTTTTACTGTTGGCTGTGTACGTGTAATGAGACTTTGGTTTTTATGACCAATATCTTTCATTTTTGAATTTTTGGGACTATATGTGCCTTTCTCTAACATTTGTACATATTTTTCGTACTCGTACAAGGCCTTATAAGCAGTATCAACACATCTGTAGGTAGGCTGGCTAGTGGGCCAAATTTTTTCTGTTCTTTTGACTATATTTTCAGAGAGTATTTTATTTTGTTATGATTTCTTTGATAACCTATAGGTTGTATTATGTACTTGTTCTTGCACAATGTACTGTCCATTTTATTCCAAGTTGCCTATGTTGAACCTGTTCCTGCCTTGTCGAAATTGCTTTAAAGGACTTATTTTTGTTTTGTTTATCTACGTTTAGCTTGTATTTGATGAACCTAAGGTGCTCTGGTCCCTGCCTTTCCTTTCATTTTTTTCAAAATTTTCAAGACAATCCCTCACAAAAATTCTGAGACTGCCTCCCCTCCCCCCCTAAATTCAAAGTTGACGTCTCTAAAGTGCAGGTTTGGCTTCGCTACACACGTTCTGCTTGTTTCACATTCAACATTGAGGTAGGGGGAGGGGGAAGCTATCATACAAACCAAGGCACATCTTATTAATTGCAGTCTCAATAATTTTTGTTGAGGGATTGTAGCTGAAGTCCCGTGGAAGAATCCACTGAATCTCTCATCGCGTCCATATGAGGGGTGCCAAATAAAAACATAGAACATAATTTGAAAGTCACAATTTGCATTATTCTATATCTATAACCGCTGAAAACAAAACGTCCAAAAATATAAGCATGTCCAGCAATAAAAAAAATAATAATAAAAGAGAAAAAAGGCCCTTGGATTGAGGTTGCTCACAATCTGCATTATATTTATACCCGTTGAAACAAAACGTTTAAAAATATAAGCAGGTCCAACAACAAAATAAAAATAAAATAAAATAAAAATGCAAATTGTCTAACACAATCGAAGGTGTCTAACAACGGTTATGTGAAATGCTAAATCTATATACTTGCTTTGCCATGTCAGAAGTACACCAGGGATGATAGTATACCAGACATTAAGGAAAATCGTTAAGTCACACAAAAAAGGTTATTGCAAAATTTCCACAATGTACAGTTTCTAACGATCATACCAAATCAGCTATTTAGTCTATTGCATACAGTAACCCTACCAATGCGCAAACGTGCCGTGCAATTTAAGAATCGAATAATATTTCAAACGACCGTAACGGAACAGATATAAACATTGATTTAACTTTGTTTACATTAAGGTTTATTATAACGACATCAACCACTTCGTAGCGTTAAAAACAGTAACAACGAAAAATTACTTTTTACATTTTATATAAATTATTCTCTAAGATATACACACTGTATTTTATAAGAATAGTGTTTTTTGTTGTTTCAGCCTTCATGTTCTTAACTTTCTTGACAAATCCTATCCTCATTATTCTTAATATTTTCTTAGCATAACTATAGCCTCAAAATACTATTGTTAATGGCAATTTCTACTGCATGTAACGGCTCATTACGTTGAACAGAAAAAGTAATTAAAAAGAAAACATTCTAATTAAATTTGTGCATCATACAAATTTTTATATTAGAATCAAGCTTAGACATATTCTTAGGATCAGAATATCCTAAGAATATGTCTAAGCTTGACAAACCTCCTTATTCTGACCAATTGTTCAGAGTATATTCTTACAAAAAAAGGTTATTACCTTTCTTGACAAAGACTATCCTCGTGGCCTAAAAATATATAATGCCTCAATAAAATAAAGCTTGCTATATGTTGCTATAGCTATTGACAATTTTTTTTATACTTAGAACAAACAATCAAGGTTTGACAAATTCTTAGAATATTCTTAACTGACCCATTGTTTAAAGTATATATATTCTTACAAAAAATGTTCTTAACTTTCTTGACAAATACTATCCTCGTTATTCTTAATTATATTCTTAGCATGTCTATGTCCTGAAAATATATAATGCCTTAATAAAATAAAGCTTGCTATAAGTTGCTATAGCTATTGGCAAATTCTTTTTATATTTATTTAGAACAAACAATCGAGGTTGGACAAATTCTTAAGATATCTTTAACTGACCCTGAGTATATTCTTACAAAAAAAATATGTTCAGGCTAGCTAGTATAGGGATGGCGTATACCCACACTTTTCCAAAAATCACAGTCAAAGTCTCATAAAAAATAACATACACAAAAACGCTTGTGACGTCACACCCCATCTCCGACAAAAATCCGCTGACCATCAGCAAAAAATCAACGCATGCGCAAAACTAACACGGTGCTATCATGCGCAAATGGAGTAGTGGGGAAATGCCCAAAAATCAACAAAAATCAACGCATGCGCAAAACAGGTTCGAGCAAGCCACAGCAATCTTCGGACTTTGTTTAAATGTGTATATAATAAAGAGAAATGAGTTGGTTCAAGAACGCAATCAGCAAACTATATAGCACCGTGTCGGCACCAGTGGCGGCAACTCGCGACGCTCTTACCTCTCGACTACAGAGTGTGCGGGATATTGTTGCCTTCTACTACAACAAGGCAAAGGAACAAATTTCGGGAGGGACAACGCTTCACGACGAGGTTGAACAGGAAGCAAGGGAAGATGTAAGTATAACCAGAACATGGCGTTCAACGACCATTTAAACCAACCTCTGAGGGACACTATTATGCGAAAAATTGAACCCTATATGGAAATGCGCGTTAGGATTGTGTACAGCTTTGGTGTGATATTTACCAAGGCGGGGGTGGTGTGTCTGAATATCACAAAACCAAGAGCTCTTTGGCACTATCAAGTATAACGGAAATTGAAGCATTCATTGAAGCATGCGAGATGAAGCGCCTCGATTTGGAGGATGGCGAGTTTGGACTAAGGCCTATTTACCACCTGTTAGAACCACCGAGACCCAAGGAGCCTATGAAGGGAAAATCGTCTTTGATCACGTACAGATCAAGGTGATAAGCACGCGTGAACCTCTTCTGGGATGCGGCCCTCTCCCGGATTGGCTGCGAAACAAGAGGTGCATCTATGCTATGGATGGTGAGGAGGCCAGAAGGGACAATTTATGCTTTTGGAAATGCCTAGCTGTAAGAGACAGGGCAGACGTAAAACGAGGAACAGAACGTCTAACAAAAACAGCTCTCACATTAGCCCGGAATTACTATGGGGACAATAAGCTTAAGCGTAAAGACGTGCGCCCCACGAGGCTGGTGGATCTTGAGGGAGTTGCCAAACAATTCTGGATCAACATCAGAGTCTTTGAGCCCAAGACAAATTCTGAAAAAGCACCATGGCGACTCGTCTATGGGCAAAAGCAGTACAAAAAGGGTTTAGACACGATCAATCTTGGTATGCTGGATGGGCACTGTTTCTACATCAAGAATTTAGACAGGCTGACCCAGCACTGGGAATGCGAGCTATGCGGCCAAGTTTTTAATGAGGCCTGGAATCTCACGCGGCATAAAAAGAATGAATGCGAGGGTGTCAAGACGACGATTATCTGTAGGGGTGGGAAGGTGAAACGTATGCCGAGCAAGGCGGAGAAAGTGTTTTATGATGAGGGTTTTACCTATGATGCTTCAAAATGGATAGAATACATATCGAAGCAAACTGGAAGACATATTCATCATGCTTTATGTGGTCATGGTGGTGAACGCGTTATCCGCGAGGGTAAAAGGAGTGGAAAGTTAATGGCTACGAGCCTATCACAAAGACCGTCTATGAAAACAATGGTTGTAAATGGCACGGATGTCCCTGTCGGCCCGAGAGAACTAACACGGAAGTTGATAAGGGGTTTAGGCTACAACCTCGTCCCGGCTTGGGAATGTGAAAAACCACCCAAAATGAAGAGGTATTTTAAGAAGGAGTTTAGGCCCTATCCCCACTATATCGTGTTTGATTTCGAAGCCCTCTTACTACCGTTAAATTACCACCAAACCTCTGATCTGACATATCTTTCGAGACATATCCCTGTAAGTGTTGGTATTGCCGATAGTTTGAATAACCAACCGACGTTCATTGAGCACGAGGATCCCAAGGTTTTGGTTAAGCAGTTTGTGGAGCAGCTGGAAAAAAGGCATACCCTCATTGTGGAAGAAGTTGAGAGAATGTACCCAAAACCTGATGATTTCGACATGCTATCCAAAAAGAACCAGGATATGTGGAACGAGTGGGTAAGCCAGGTAGCTGTAATCGGGTTTAACAGCGGCAAGTACGACATCAACCTGATCAAGCGGTATTTTGTCGAAGAAATTCCGCAAGGCGATAAGATCAGGGTAGCGAAGAAGGATAACAACTACATGTTCCTCACCACCTCAAGGCCTAAATTTCTCGACATTAAAAATTTCCTTGCTCCCGGCATGAGCTATGCTGGTTGGTGCAAGTCTTTGGAATGTAGGCTCCAAAAGCTCGTGTTTCCATACGAGTGGTTAACAACCCACGGCAAGTTGGACCATGTCGGCCCTGTCGCGCACGAGGACTTTTATAACCGGCTAATTGGGAAAAACGCGAAGAGTACGAAACATTCCGCGCTGAGTTTTACAGGCGGGGCTGCGTCACCATGATGGACTGGTTACGCGAGTACAACCTAGCCGATGTGGAACCGTTTAACGAAGCTGTGGCCAGGACGAGGTTGCAGTATTACGACGACGATATAGACATTTTAAAGGACGCTGTAAGTATTCCAGGTGTATCTCTCCGCTACGTTTTGAACAAGTCTCTACGGCTGAACCCCAAGTTGGAGCTATACGCTCCCGGAGACTCCTGCAGGCACAAGTGCGAGGACTCTTGCTACAAGAAAGGTTGTAAGAGATGTAAAGAGGTACAGAAAGCATGTAAAAAATGTACAAGGAATGAGGCCTACGAGCTCTTGCGAACGGGGATGGTAGGTGGCCCCGCTATCGTCTTTTGTAGGTACCACGAAAGAGACGTGACGGGTATCAGATCTCACGTATACAAGGAGCCACACGCTTGTAAGACCATTCTAGGGTATGATGCAAACATGCTGTACCCGAGTACCCTAATGCAGGACTTTCCTTGTGGGAAGGAAAAGCTGATCAAGGTGGCTGCACCGACATCAGAAAACAATATCGAGCTATTAACGCGGGGTGTGCTAGATGGATCACTCTTTGCGTTTGCGCAGGTGGATATCGAAGCACCCGAAGATCTGCGTGAAAAATTCAGCGAAATGGCTCCACTGTTTGTTGTGAAGGAGATACCTGACGATCAAATCCCAGAGCACATGCACGAATACTTGAAAACTACGGGTCGCAAGCGTGTTCCAGGTACGCGTAAGCTTCTAGGGTTGCTGAAAGCTGAAAAAATCCTACTGTATACCCCCCTACTAAAATGGTACCTTGACCATGGGCTAAAGGTGACTGCTTTTCACCAGTTCCTCAAGTACACTCGAGGTAAGCCATTTGCATGGTTTCCAGAAGAGATTGCTGATGCACGATGACAAGCTGATCAAGACCCCGACAAGCGTATTGCGGGAGATACAGCAAAGTTGAAAGGCAACTCATTCTATGGGAAGATGATTGAGGATTTGGCAAGGCACGCAAACACCACGTTCACACGCAATGAAAAGGAGGTTGAAGCAGCCCTGCGAAGCCCATACCTTGAAGATCTCGAAGAGATCGGAGATGCGTACGAGCTTAGAAGGGGCAAACACAAGTGCAGTATCGATAGAGCCTATCAGTGCGGTATCGCCGTGTATTAGCTAGCTAAACTTCGTATGTTGGAATTTCATTACGATTTTCTCGACAAGTACGTGGATCGTCGGGACTTTGAATTCATCTATATGGACACTGATAGTGCCTATTTTGCCATCTCTGGGGAAGGGTTACAGGATGTCGTTCGCCCCGAACTGCTTGACGCTTACGACGAGGATGTGAAAAACTGGCTCGTCATTGATAAGTACTCAAGTCGTGAGGGAGGTATATTCAAGCCAGAATTCATAGGGTTTCGGATGGTTGCCACGACAGCCAAGTGCTACTTTGTGGAGGGTAAAAAGGGTACGAAATATTCGTGTAAGGGCATGTCGAAGAGACAAAATGCCTTGACTTGGTCTAGGTACATGAGTGCACTAAAAGGGGTCTAGACCTGGCCAAAAACGTAGGTTTTCGGGTGCACATTATGATTACATATGAACAAAACAACCTCGGGCTCTCTGCGTTTTACGACAAAGGAGTTGTACATACTGATGGGGTACATACCTCCCCACTTGCGGTTTAATTGCCCATTCAGAAATGTTGTAAGCATTTTTGAATAACAAGGTTTTCTAGAAACTGTCCAAAGTTTTGTAAGGTACCACATTCACAAGACAAAAACAATATGGAGGGGGCAAGGAAATGTACAAAATGTAAGCACACTTTACCACTAGATAATTTCAGGGTCAAAAGGAACGGACAGCGAACAAAGATATGCATCAAATGCCTCGATATGAAGATGTCGTCAAGGGAACGTATCAAATGCCCGCATCAAAAACAAAGAAACCAATGTCCAACATGCGATCGCCCAGGTTATCTCCGTGATCTTACTTTGAACAGAATTCGTAATGCACTAAATTATGATACAGAGATATATTCCCAGGAATATCTAGGCTGTGATATCGTTACATTCATGAAGCACATCCAAGCACAGTTTAGAGGTGGGATGAACTCGGGGAATAGATGTAGGTGGCAGTTTGACCACAAGACACCGATAAAATATAGAGAGAATGGAGAATATCCTAGCGAGGATGAACAATTGAAAAGGGTGCACTACACTAACATACAGCCCATGTGGGTTGTAGATAGCCAAACGAAAGGTCATCGATATATCTCCAAGTAGAGTGGTCAATCAAACACACTTCGAATAAATGGAAGCGTGTTTGTATATTGAGGTAATTTTACCCTATACCTTGATTGTGTTTTGTTTTTTTCGTTACAAAAGGCTATGTAACGAAGGCTTTGTCGACAAGGCTCCTGATGAGGCCATCGAAAAGGTACATGCCGAGTACGTTCAACGAGAGCTCCAAGAGAAGGGAGAAAAAACGGCCAAGGCATTAACTACCCACGTAGTTAACCTGTATGCAAACATGATTGGGAACTTTGTGGATATTGACAGCGTTGAGGACCTGCGAAAAGATATCGAAGAAGACCCCATCATCCGAGACGCCATGGCAGACCTCGGGTTCCTCGTCTATTGCACAATCGGCAGGTGCTTGGCGCCTATCTTGGTGATGGGGCATACAGCTAGACATATGTCCAAAAAACAGGAGGAGCAGGAAGATACCAACGAATGAGGCAGCATCCAGAAGAATCTTCATTCATTTTAAATAAATGAATGAAGAAGAGAGACAAATCATAGTCAAGAAGAACGAAGGTAGTGTTGCTGCTGGCAAGAGACTTGCGGAATGGAATCGCAGGAACAAGGAAAACTTACAGAAGAACGTAGGCAAAAGTTCTTCATCAGATGATCATGAACCTGCATCAAGTCCGCACAAGTCGAGGGACAACGTCTACAACTACGGTGTGGGTACACTTGCCGTGTTCGCGATGGGGGTTGGAGTGTGGTATAAATTTGGAGGCAAAAATGGTGGAGAACCCCACAAACCCGCCCCCGAGCCTCAAGGCAAAGCTCAACCCAAAATTGATATTTTCAAAATGCACTAAATAATTGACAAGCAACAAACTAACTCCTAAGGAAAAAGAAATCATAGACATGCTCTATGAGACTGTCGTTGATCTTAGTTTTACCTTTGCCTATGCTCTTGCAGGTAAGAAATTCCTGGGCATTTCACGACCCTCTGCAAAAATGGATACAAGTGACGCGTTAAAAATGACGGCTTATTTCGCAGCAGGCAGGGCAAGCCGCGAGATGGCTGTATCGAAGGGGTGGATCCCCGCAAGTATCGTTCCGAAACAATAAATGCTGGACATTGCCAGAATGGATAATGACCGTCCGGTAAAATTTGTGTTTGCCCTAAGGACAAACACAAGTCAATATGAAAGGAACCAAGAGCTGCTCAAAATGTAAACACTATCTCCCCTTGGACAATTTTAGGATCAAAGGGAAGGGTCAACGAACAAAAAGTTGCATCAAATGCCTCGATGCTAGCAAGGCGTCACGGGAACGTGCAAAGTGCCCCCCTGAAAGGCAAAGGTCTAAGTGCAAGGACTGTAAGGGGAGTCAGATTTGCAGCGAGCATGGTAGGATTGATGTAGCGAGAATGGATAAGGAAATTAGAGAGTCTCAACAAGACGAAAATTACCTGCGTCTTTACACCTTGTTTTCCCGCAACATTGTGGAGCGGTACGTCGAGCTTTTAAAAACACCCATCCTTACCCCTACAATGTTATACCCTGTCTCTGAGGAAAAGGCGCGCCTCGTCGAGAGATATCGCAAGGTACTCCGGTATTTAGGTGGTAGGATAGTGTTTGGTACACCTCTACCCATCGTCTACAAGACCCACGCGCCCACGATGGCGTTCTACCCAGCCTGCAAAGATTTTTACGTGCAGGTCAACAACCACGGCGGCGTGTGGAGTTGTTCCAACTGTCTTTCCACTATCCCAAAAATCGAGAAAAAAAAGGGTTTTTAATAAAATGTTGAACGTTATTAAAGAGCCGCATACGGCAATCTTCACAGTTCCGACGTCCTGTGGCAAGACGCAACGTGTTCTAGACCTGTTAGAAAAAGAGTATAAAAAACAGTACTCTAACATAGTCATATTATGCCCTATACTACAATGGAATAGGATCTACCTTGAGAGAGCCTCACTTTGGAGGGATGATTACGTGTTCCTGATAAATCCTAAGGATCAACTCTTTGAATGGGTTCAAAAATTGTCGGATTTGCTTAAAGGTGAAGAGACGTTGTTTATCGTTGACGATTGTATAGCTGACGAGAGCCTTAATAAAAAACGTCAACCCTTGCTTGAATTGGCTATTTCAGGTAGGCATCGCAAGCATAGCCTTTGGCTATTAACCCAATCGTATTCAGCTCTGGCCAAAAATTTGAGAAGACAGAAAAAACAGTTTTTCCTCTGGTACCCCCACGAAAGGTCTGATATGAAGATGATCGATGAAGAGAGGAACATGATATCCAATTGGGAAGAAATCAAGGCTGAATTGAAACAGTTCGAACATGCATGCCTATATGTAAGGCTTGAACATCCTAGAAGCTATAAAATTCTCAAGTGACCATACCAAAAATCCGATTCTACCTGAAAATAGAACAAAGATGTCGTCGCAACTTAGCCTTTTCAACGCAGTGCCCGCAGGAGTCATCGAGACCCTGTTTGATGAACAAAATAAGCCTCATTTTAAACGTGCTGATCTGGGCAGGTTTTTAGGGATTGCTGATATTCGGACCTCCTGTAGAGCACTTAACATAGCGGAGAGCACGCGCTCTGAGCTACGCGGTCAGGATCCAGCATGCCCGGCATGCCATGCCGCCCCCCTCAGGGAAGGTCAAAATTGGCATGATATCTTCGTCACATTGGACGGAGCCCTGGAGATTGTGTACCGCTCCAGGAAACCCAAGGCTGTAGAGCTAATCAAATGGCTAACTCAAAAAGGTGTAGAAAAATTGCAGGATGAGGTCAGAGAGCAGCGTCAAGCCCTCGATGACAGAGATATGGCCCTGGCACTGATAGGGGACGACCTAGAAGACAGAGACAAACAACTCGTGGTGTTGGTGGACGAGCTTGAGGACAGGGATGAACAACTTGCAATGCTCCAGGACGATCTCGAATTACAGACCCAGCAAAATGCGAGGCTTCAAGAACGTGCCGTGCCTTACCTCGAAGATCCTGGAAAAGATAACGGTATGGTTGTGATCCGGAAGAACAACAACGATCTCTTTCCATACCTGGCCATCTGTGGTCAGCAAGGGTATGTGGCACAAAAGATTTGAAACAAACTTGTTGACTACCCCAATGGTGAGATTGTGGTGCTAGCAGAGACTCCAAATGCCATTGTACACTACAACTGGCTCAGGGAGCGTGGGTGTATCGAAGTCAACCCGGAGCGTGTTAGACATTTTAGGCTTGGTGAACATTATACTCACCAACGTCTCTTAGAGCTTGCGGAATAGGCTGTCCACCCCCAACCAAACACAATTTTTCCAAAGTGGTGCCCTACACTTTGGAAAAATAGACATTTTTGACCGGCTTGGTCTCATGCTAAAAGCCATTGAAATATCAAAATCTGGAAAAATACGTACAACAACAAAAAATGGAAGAATTCGTACAACAACAACATACCCTATCCTACAATATCCAAATACCTGTACTACGCTATTGTATTGAGGCAGCGTCAGTGACCGGGTATTGCCCGAAATGTGTGGAAAACTTTAGGTTTTGAAATGGGGTCTACTACGAAGGATTTGAGAACCCTGATGACGAAGAGTTGTTAAAGAGAGTAGCCTCTGGAAAAAAAGCATGGGCAACATTCGCGAGACTCGAGATCAACGAGGATCTAGAGGCTGATATTCAACGCCTAGGGCTCCATATTGTTGATGTCAAAAAGAACAAATACGGCGAGCTCTGCTACGAGGTCATAAAAAATAAGGAATTAAAGCTGTCGGATTTGGCTGACTTGTCAAAAATAGGCGACATCCTCAAATTTCCCATAGATGATAGACGCTTGGTTGATATTGACCTTGATAGTGAGCCCAATGTCATAAAAGGTATCGTTTATGGATACCCATTCTATACTCTCCATCCCTCGGATTATTTAAGGGATCCGAATGAAGATGATGACGAAGATGATGACGAAGATGTTTAATGGGAACTTTTTTTTGTGGTTTAACAAGACCACAAAAAAAAACTTACCACTCCTTGACATGCTCCGGCGGTACCCGAACATCCTCCGGGATCAGCATTAACTCTTCCGCGACAAAACTACGATCAGGCCCGTCTTTCAAATAGTACAGCACACGACTACCCGTTACAATACGATCCAGCCTGTACGTTTTTCTACTCCAAAAAGCATCAGTTGCGCGTCTTTTTTGATCACCATGCTCTTCCCCTGGTTGGAGGAGGTAGAGGTACAACCCATCCTCAGGCAATGGTTTCTCTTCAGGGTATTGTTGCCCCTTTGCGAGTGGTACCTCTTCGAGCTTGATCGCCCTACTAGGTTTCATCCCAATCATGGCAGTCTTGGTATCGTTGAGACTTTTCACGATGGTGTACAAGTGTTTCACCCATGTACTACTAGTCTCTGAGGAGACCAACTCTTGTGCATCTTGGGGTTTAAAGAGTCTTTCCGCAAGTACCTTGTTGTAACTCTCTACAAATGCCGTAAACGTATGGTGGAACTTGGTAGTAGCCCTTTTAATCTCCACCCCTTTACCCTCCAGTAACTTCGTTACATCTGCTTTAAATTCGCTACCATTGTCACATTGAAAAATTTTGGGATAGCGAAGAGGTCCCGCTTTATAAATGTCCTTGTTCATATCCGCGACCTCACTGGCTTTCTTAGTACGTAGAGGCCTCGCCACTTTATACCTCGAAGCCACGTCAATGCCTGTGATGATGTACTTGTAGGTGCTACCGTATAGTTTGTCATGGGGCATAAACAAGAGATCAAACTGATGCATCTCGTTAGGTCTTGTAATGGTAAAATGAGGATAATCTATACGTTTCGGACCCCTAATATGGCGGAGCCAGAGCAGTTGACGAGACAGCCAGTGAGTGACTAGCTTTTTGGATAGGTTACTCTGCTTCGCTAGCAATTTAACGGCTTTTCGTCCAGTCCAGAGATGTTCGGGAGTGTAGTAAATTTGGCTTAATCCCGCTTCTTCTTCGGTAACGATATGTGGTGCTGCTTTTGACATGTTGTTTATTACATGTCTCCCGAAGGCTCTTCCCTGCCTGTATTTGCATTCCCCTCTGTTTGTTAAACCACTCTATTTTTGTTTGTTGGTCTTTTACCCACTGCGCTTGGGTTGATTGAAATTTCTCTACCGCTTCATCGTGCCTCTTGCGCTCTGCCTCGCGATGTCCTGAAAGCTTGCTAAATAGGAAGTTGGTACCGGAAAAGGCCAACGCGTTGATAAGTGCTCCCCCTGCCATGATTGCGAGAGTTGCCATTTATTCTGAGTGTTTGATCCTCTTACAAACCTTACAGCGATACCTTACCCTTTCATGGGGGCAAATCTGACTCCTCTTGCAATCTTTGCAACATGCCCTCTGCCCTTCATGATGGCAAATCTGACTCCCCTTACAGTCTTTGCAATAGGTCCTCCGCCTTTCCTGGTGGCAAATCTGACTCCCCTTACAGTCCTTGCAATAGGCCCTCTGCTTTTCATGGTGACACATCTGACTCCCCTTACAGTCTTTGCAATAGGCCCTTACCCTTTCATGGTCGCAAATCTGACTCCCCTTGCAATCTTTGCACTGGGACCTCAGTCTTTCATGATGGCAAATCTGACTCCCTTTACAGTCTTTGCAGTGGGCCCTCTGCCTTTCATGGTGGCAAATCTGACTCCCTTTACAGTCTTTGCAACATGCCCTATGCCTTTCATGGTGGCAAATCTGACTCCCCTTACAGTCTTTGCAATAGGCCCACCGCTTTTCATGGTGGCAAATCTGACTCCCCTTACAGTCTTTGCAATAGGCCCTTACCCTTTCATGGTGGCAAATCTGACTCCCCTTGCAATCTTTGTACTGGGACCTCAGTCTTTCATGATGGCAAATCTGACTCCCCTTACAGTCTTTGCAGTGGGCCCTCTGCCTTTCATGGTGGCAAATCTGACTCCCCTTACAGTCTTTGCAACATGCCCAATGCCTTTCATGTTGGCAAATCTGACTCCCCTTACAGTCTTTGCAATAGGCCCACCGCTTTTCATGGTGGCAAATCTGACTCCCCTTACAGTCTTTGCAACATGCCCTCCGACTTCCATGGGGCCACTTGTTTTTGACACGCTGCTGCTTCACTTTATCCAGGCAACCTATGCAATTTTTTGTCGGTTTTCCATTCCTGATCCTGAAATTTTCTAGGGTTAAAACGTGTTTACATATTGCGCAGCTCTTGGTTCCTTCCATATTGTTTTGTGTTTGCCTTTACGACAAGCACAAATGTCGGTCACTAATACTCTACAGAGTGAAATCTACCATCTAGGATGTTTAGCAGGGCATCTTGGAGCAGGTACACATAGCATCTAATATCCCCGGTTCCATCGGCTTTCTTTGTCATGTGCAACGTAATGCCGTCACTCAGGCGTTGTAGAGGCCTTCCGGAACCATGCAGACCAGGGTCGGGCGAAGTTCGGAAATCGATAAACAGGGCGTATCTTTCGTTAAAAAACTGCCCGTTATGGTCACGTTGGAATCATGGCTGCCGAAGAGGTTCACGATCTGTTCGAGATGGTCTTTGGGTAGCATAGCGTGCGAGTACAACTCGTTGGGCTCACCCTCCACAGTGATGGATATTTTTGCGATCTTGGGGTTGTAGAACACCTCGTTTTTACCAGAGTAGGCCTTTACTTCCCCCGGGTCAACGAACAGTAATAGTACGCCCTTTAGACTCCTTGCTGGAGTGTCGATTTAAAGGTTGTAACTGGTATCCGCTTTTTTAAGGGTTACCACCTTGCTTCGAAGTATACGCTCATAGGGTAGTGCGAGACGACTATACCTTGACATCGTGATTGACCTTGTCAAATCCCAAGGAAATGTTGGTGATTTTATAGGCGGCATCCGCTGCCTTGGCCGCTACCGCAGTAGATCCAGACCCTGAGGCGGCTGTACCTCCGTCTTTGATCACGTTGCCATGTTCAGCAAAATGTATTACAAATTGCAATCTGTCATACAGGCCGGGCTGGTAAAAAGGGATATCATTTGTCAATTCAAACATCCTTCCTAGAGGTATCGCGAACGTGTTACCATAGGCGGCGACAACGGCCTTTTCCTCGTTCGTGCTGGCATGGTCGGTGGCTTTCACCTGCAGGGCCCGGATTGTACCGTCATTAGGGTTCAAGCCTTGAAGGATTAGGTTGTTCTCCCGATCGAATTTGGGTAACCAGAGGTCTCTGTAGACCGCCAGTGTGTTGTAGTCACTGATATTTTGCACCTCGTTACCGTTCAAGGTGATACGTAAGTCTCGAACCAATGCCTTACCAATGTTGCTGACGATCGTGCGTGTCGTGTTTGTTCCTGCAAATTCCAGATCGAACAACAGTTTGATGCTACCCGGAAAGATGACATCGTTCTGTCCCATGTTGGGAATATCCACGTATAGGTCCTCATTCTGGTTGATCGTAGAGGGTACGTGGCTTACCTTGACGCGCTGTCTTCTTCCTTTGATAGCCAGCATTGTTTTCAGTTCTGCGTAAGGGTTAAGTTTAGCTCCAAATGCACTCATTTATTTATGGGGGATTTTTTAAAATAAAATGCCAATTAACCCAGTATTTGAACACGATTTCACGCCAGAGGAGGATAGACCTGAAGATAGACCTGAAGATACCCCGGCAAGGCCTCCGGCAACGCCAACCCGAGGAGAACAACAGCGGGGTGTTCCGGGAGACACACTGTCAAGTCTGAGGGTAGATGCATTAAAGAGCAGGGTCAAGAGACTGTACGAACATCTTAGGGAGGAGCTGGGGCCTCTTAATGATATACCTTACGATGAGTTTAGAATGGAAGGGAATCGTCTTTTTTTCAACGGTGTAAATATTGAGGAACCTATTATGAGGAAGGATGGTAGGGATTTCCTATCCCCGAAGACCATTATAAAAAATTTGGGGGCAAAAATCGTGCGGGCCCTGGATTTCCCCGACTATATCACTACACCCAACAAAGGCAGTAAAGCGGCAGCCCAGAATCTCATGCAAAAGGTTGATCCTGCTATAGAGAAGGTGGAGAATAAGGGGGATGATATTGAAATGGATGATCTGGAGCAGGTCGAGAAGGTTGTGGATGCCACAGAAAGCCTTATCGAAGATACTTCGTTTGGTGGCACCGATGAAGGTGTCACTGAACGCGACAGAAGAGGCCTTAATCTCAACATTCAAACGATAAGGGGTAACTTGAAATACTTGAAAAGCAAGATGATCCTATACGATAGCGAACTTGACAAGGCAAAGGCCAAGGTAAAAAGGCTTGAGATGAAGAAAGCTGAACCTGGAGTATCCGAGGAACAGCAAACTATCTGGAACGAAGACATTGTAAAGGTTAACGAAGAGATTGAAAACTTGAAGGATCAAAAAAAGGCCGCACAAGAAGCACACGGACTGTTATCCTCGGGGATCCACAGCCAGCTAAAGGCCATCAAGGAAACGTTGATGAAAATCGCTGGGAAAGACACGTCCCTGCTTGAAAAGCTCAAGATGCTCTTCAAAGAGCAGGGTCTGACTATAGTGAGTATCGTCTCAGCTGTTGGTTTACTGATTTCCACCGTCGTACTCGCAGTTACAGGCGCAGGGGGAAGCGCTGGAGGTGCAGGAGGAAGTGCTGCAGGGAAGGGGTTTGTAGAGAAGCAACTGGAAAGGCTTGGAAAATTTCTGAAATACTTGGCAGGTAAGGCAGGTGCTGCATTACCTGGTATTATTGGTACGGTCGTCTCGTTCTTTCTCAGGGTAGCAGCAAAGATTGTCGAATATGCAGCAAGGCATCTGTGCATGGCAATCGCTGCCGCCGCCGCATTCGTTGTTGTCTACGTTGGAAAGAGGAAAATCTAATATGTTTCATCAAACACATTAGACCTTACTTAAGCC
The DNA here is from genome assembly GCA_030067915.1 of Hydractinia echinata. Lineage (NCBI taxonomy): Eukaryota > Metazoa > Cnidaria > Hydrozoa > Anthoathecata > Hydractiniidae > Hydractinia > Hydractinia echinata. Next base: position 140,896 of record JASGCC010000124.1, read on the forward strand.
AGATATAAGCGATGATGAGGCCTATTCCGGTGGTAATCAACACTGCCCTGGTATCCTCATGTTGTTCACCCTGTGGGGCTTCCCCGATAGCGCCGGCCTGCTCCGTTTGATTAGGGAGTGATTTGATAGCTGTCGCATGTTTGATGGTCTGCTCTGTATGTTTAGGTGGTGGCTTGATAGCTGCTGCATGCTTGATGGCCCGCTGCGTAGGCTTCACAATAGGCTTGTTATTCACATCAACCTGGACCCCAACTTTTACGTTGGCAGGGGCGATCAAGATATTGTTATTATAACCCTCCATTTTACCTATACGCAGGGTCATGTCTGAGGGTAACATGTAGTTGTCCGCACCAGAACCGAGTAGGGATGTCTTGGCCCCCGCCTGCGATCCAGGCAACAAGAGCACGTATGCGCGAATACTTTCGCTTAGCTTGGTAAGACCTTCCGACGTCAGACCCTGGCTTGTTGGCATGATAAACTTTGCGTAATCCCCATCAACTTGAGGCCACCACGAACCGTTGGTCAATGATGCGCTTACCGATTTAAATTTATACAATCCGGGCTCAGCACCGTATTTACGACACACTTGCGCGTATCCAGAGGTTGAGTAGGGATTTTTGTACTGAGAAAAACTGTCGTCATAAGGCATGGGTACCTTCATTCTTGCCAGAATGCGACGCATGTGGTAGTACACGTGAAATTGGAAGATGGAGTTAACAAGTGGTACAGATCCCGTCATGCGCTTAGCAGAGATACCTAAAGCCGTGGTTGCGCAATGTGTTGCAAAATTAACCTGAATATTCCAATAGTCCAAGGCTTGTCCTGTCCATCCCACTAGGACAGGATCATTGAGGTAGGTTGTTGGAATTTTGATGGCATACTTGGTAAACTCGGGGAATACCACGGAAATATGGGATTCTGTAGACACGTACAAGTCTTGGTGTTCCAGGTTTGTTGCACCAAGGGGCCATTCTCCCCTGTTTGAGTTGTACTCTGCCTTGGGGTTGTATGAATACATATTGGCCATGTTTATTTTAGAAAATAAACATGAAGCAACTCTACATTACCGATATTGAAAAACCCACACTATTTGAGGATTACATAGGTCAGGATACGAGAATTGCCTTAAAGTCCATCAGTATTAGGCCCATGTGGCTAAATATTTACACAGACAATGATTTCACTATCCGTAAGACAGGGCCGGATAGCACCGTGTTGGTTTTGCGCATGCGTTAGATTTTTTGCTGATTGTCAGCGGATTTTGTGGAGATGGGGTGTGATGAACAGCTGTGACGTCACAAGCGTTTTTGTGTATGTTATTTTTTATGAGAGTTTGACCGTGATTTTTTGAAAAGTGTGTGTATACGCCATCCCTATACTAGCTAGGCTGAAGACAAAACATATTTAACTTCATATTTAAGGGAAAGTTTAGCTGGAAGCGTGTAAACGGCTTAAAAACATTATTCACCTAAATTCATTTCTCTACCAGATAATCTAAACAACACACCTGCTTTTCTTTCGCTTTCTCAGTAGTAGCTAGCGTTCTCTGGATAAAAGTTCAATCAGTTTTTTACTTCGATTACTAAACTTCGCTTCATCCCAAAGAAAACAAATTGAAAATGTATAGCTAGCTACAATTGTCTGATACATTTCCAATCAGTTCTTTTTTTGACGTTATATCATCGTCCGTTTTTCTTCTTTATAACAAATATTTCTGACAACAACATAAACTTTTTTTTCGCTCGACCACAACAGTCGCTCTACAACAACAGTTTTGTTTTTTACATTTTAGATTCGAATTATCATTCGAATTTGATAGTTTTTTTTTAAAAAGAAAGCAACCTCGGTCCCAGAACACAAAAATGATAGTGCTTTAATCTAACCTCATGATGAGTAAACATTGTTTGAAATAACTTTTTTCAGGATTACTTTGAAAAAGAGACAACCTTCTTCGCTTCGGTCTTCTTTTTTCAGTTGATATACTTTGTTTCCGTGAGATACGGCGCGCACATGGTAAACCGGGGGTAAAATTAAATTATTCTATCTATAACGACCAACAGGGCTTTTAAAACAAAAAAACAAATAAAGACATTTAAAAATAAAATACCAAACAAAAAAATACAACACAGTAATTTGAATTTTCAAAACTTACATTTCAACCCCGACCCCGGGCTCTTTGTCTCTTTTATAACGGAATGGCAAAAAGAGAAAAAAGCCCTAGGATCGAGGTTGCTCTCACCATCTGCATTATTTTATAAGCAGATTGTTTATAACCGCTGAAACAAAACGTAAAAAAAAAAATTATAAAATAAAAATGAAAAATGTCTACAAAAATCAAAGGTGTTTAACAACCGTTACGTAAAAAGAGAAATACGCTAAAACTATATACTTGCCTTGCCATTCCAGAAGTACACTAGGGGAAAAAAAGGATACCAAACATTAAAAAAAAATCCAACATTTTTCGTTAAGTCATGCAAAATCAGCTATTTAGTCTATATTGCATACGGCAACCCTTCCAAGGTTATACTCAAAATATAAGAAATTAATAGTTGACAACACATAAAAGAGAAATATAACAAACTTGAATCTTTTGGTATATTATATATCTACTGAAATATTTCAATCCAAAATATTAAAAGAAGAGTTTGCCTTACAGACCCAACTTTATAATCAAGAAAATCACGCATAAAATCAAAGAAGATAACAATGCAGCGTTTTCGAATTTAAGAATCGAATATATTTCAAACGATCGTAACGTAACAGATGCAAACATTGATTTAAGTTTAGGTTTTAGGTTTAGGTTTTTTATAACGACATCAACACTGAATCACACAGTCTGTAGTGTTAAAAACAATTACAACGGAAAAATTACTTTTTACAGTTTATATAAATTCTGCTATGATACACACGCTGTGTGTTTTCGTTTCAGCGTTGATGCTCTTAACCTTTTTGACAAATTCTATCCTTATTATTCTCAATATGTTCTTAGCATGACTATGGCCTGAAAATATGCAATGCCTTAATAAAATAAATCCTGCTATAGGTTACTATAGCTAGCTAATGGCAATTTCTACATGCAACGGCCCATTGCTTGGACAGAAAAAATTTCAGTTCGTTCGATATACAACAAGAAGCCCAGGGGCTTGAAGATTTCCGCCATTAGCCTAAAAGATTTGAAAATTTGAAGTTGATCTTGAAAACGGAGAATTATGGGGTAAACAAATCATTGAGTATTCTCAATTATTATTGTAACTAACCTGCAATGTTAAAATACAACTCAATAAATAAAAAATAAATTGCATGAACAATTAATTAGTTCTGCTGAATATAGCATTAGACTTAGTTTCCATTAGACGATTGAGCGAAGCGTCGCGTCTTAAAAATCAATACGATATTTTTGTTTAGTGGAAACATTTTTTTATTAATTCATTTTAATACGGTAAGTGATGTTTCCATTAGACGTCTTCTATTAGTATGCGCACTATGATGATGAGTTTCGTTAATGATCTTCACCATGGATACTATTGTCAAAAAACATGCGTTCGAGTACCAGATGAAAAATAAATCAGTGGGAGAGTCCCAATGATTTGAAGACTTTTCTGTTTGATATCTTTTTGTGAAGCATATATTACTTCTACCAGGTCTTGTCCAGTATTTTGGAGGTTTTCGTTCTTTTTTCTTCTTGTTTCTTGTTTCTTCTTTTATTTGAATCAGCAACCAACATCTTCAAAATAATTTGTCTTTTGCGTTTGTGTCTTTCAGTTAAAAATAAAATCACCGAGTTGAACATATTACATGTTGAAATCCACACATTTTGAAGTATATCACAATTTGCTTACTCAAATCAACTTTACTCGACACCATTTTGAGCTAAAAACAAAACAGAACAAGTTTTTATTACTTTTATTATGTTCAAGCATGCCGAAACGTTTATTCACCTGTTTCCATTTAAAAAAATATCGTCTTAAGAGCTATCCGATACATGTTATGTCACTTTCACGATCGGCATGGAGTGATAGCTATCCGATATCCAATCTATGCCGAAACAACACATTTTAAATGGAAACAAAACCCCTATCCGATATGCTTTTTAAGACGCTGCGATAGTAAATCGTCTAATGGTAACTAAGTCTTAGTCTACGTGCTTGCAAAATTGTACAGAAAGAAATGACGTAACATCAAAGATGGCGCATTATAAGACGATCTTCATTATGCTACACTGCACGAGCTTTAACTTTCGATAGCATATAAACTTTAAAATAAAGTATTGTTCATTGGATAATAAAACAATCTGTTGCACTGTTAGGATTCTTATTGGCTTAAAACTCATTTTAGCCTCGTTCTCAGAAAAAAATCTTTAGCCTGGATAAGTTTCGGGCGTCCAGCCTAGCAGCTAGAGTTGAGTTAGAATATAACCAGTTATTTTGTGATTTCGCGGTCAAACTCTCATAAAAAATATCCTACAGAACTTTGCTTATGACGTCACAACTTTCATCACATCTTGAGCAAGATGAAAATTGAGCAGGATGAAATCACTCATTCTTCAAAAAAATCTGTATATATATAAATAGAATGAGTTGGTTCAGGAACGCCATCAGTAAACTATATAGCACCGTGTCGGCACCAGTGGCGGCAACCCGCGACGCTATTACCGGGTTGACTGGGTATAAGCAAGACCTATTCAACAAGGCTGTTGAAAAAGATCCCGAAATGCTCGAGGATGTGCCAGATCAATTCATGACGCAAGACATGTGCAACAAGGCCGTTGTAAAGGAGCCCTATGCACTCATGTATGTGCCGGATCGGTTCAAGACACAAGACCTATTCAACAAGGCTGTTGAGGAGTATCCCGAAATGCTCGAGGATGTGCCGGACAGGTTCATGACACAGGACATGTGCAATAAGGCTGTTGAAAAAATATCCCACGTGCTCATGTATGAGCCGGATCGGTTCAAGACACAAGGCATGTGCAACGAAGCTGTTGAAGACTGGCCCTGGGTGCTCGTCCATGTGCCGGATCGGTTCAAGACTCAAGTACATGTGCAACAAGACCGTCGAAAAATACCCTAATATATTCGAGTATGTGCCGGATAGGTTCAAGACGCAGGACATGTGCAACAAGGCTGTTGAAAAGAATCCCTACCCATTGGAGGATGTGCCAGATAGGCTCAAAACGCAGGACATGTGTAACAATGTCTTCAATATTTTTCCATGTTCTTTATCATTCCTATATATACCAGATTGTTTTAGAACACAGGATATGTGCAACTGGGCTGTTGAGGATAATCCCTGCATGCTAAGTTATGTGTCGGACCGGTTCAAAACGCAAGACATGTGCAACGAGGCCGTTGAAAAGCATCCCCTCATGCTCGAGAATGTGCCGGACCGGTTCAAAACGCAAGACATGTGCAGTGAGGCCTTTGAAAAGCGTCTCCTCATGCTCGAGAATGTGCCGGACTGGTTTGTCACCCGGGACATGTTTGGTAACATGAACACTAGACCCGAGCTACTCTTTGCCTATAGCCGGAGGAAAGCCGAAAAGGTCAGAATTAGGGACGAGCTAGCACCGGTGGCCTGGCATCCTGATAGAGTCATTGATTGGTGCTTTTCAGAGGATGAAAAGGCCGTTCTTGAAAAATTATGGGGCTAAATTCATATGCCATCTTACAACCCCCCCGGGGCTATAAGATGAAATCATAAGATAAATGGAACAATGTAAGGACTGTAAACGTCTACTGGATGAATATGACAGAAGGTTTGAGGTAATTGGTAAAATGCTATGCTATTCCTGTTACCAGGAATACATCACATATAACGGGGGCGGCTGTGTATGTACAATGACATGCAATTCTCTGAAGTCGTTCGACTTATAATAAAATAATATGCTACAATTTGAGAATCAAATCGTCAACCCTAAGCTTTTCTACTCAATTGCGACTACTTTTGCAGACATCAACGATATCAACGTGGACTGTCTGACAGTGTCAAATCCAGTACCGGCCAATAGTGGTAAAGATCAGAGGTATATCATAGGCTATCATACACAAGACCTTGTGGTAGCCTTCAGAGTGAAGACACCTAAAATCTGGTCCGCGCATTGGGTGACCCGGTACAACGCCAATGCCGTGCCGGCAATGAGTCTCGATTTCGAAGAGTACCCAGATTGGGTTGCCAAGTATCGTCAGATCTGGTCCAAAATCGAGGAGCTTATCTCCGAGCAATTGACGACGGAGCCTGTCAAAAAGGACCGTTACGTAAATGCCAAGCTCAAATATTACAAGGACGTGATAACGACAAAATTCCATGGTATGCCAGTACCCTATGATGAGCCCTGTCAAACCAGTACCATCCTGGCACTATCATCAGTATATGTGCAAGGCAAAAACTACTACCCACAGGTACATGTCGTGGAATGTCGGTATAGGGAATTCAAAAAAGAATCCCTGCTGAATGAGGATTAGAAAAAACCCTATATTTCATAGGCCATATAGTGCTTATAAAATATAAAAAATTAAGGCCTATACTCGGGCGGAGAATCTAGATACCGCCGGCATACTGTACAGACTGAGTTTTTTTTAAAACGTCGTTTCTACCTTCTTCTCTGCCTCTCGCAACTAGCTGGGCACGTTCCCTTTCATTAATGGAGTCAACAATGCGGTTGAACCTCTGCCTCATCTGTTCTTTCAAGACCATGTACTTGTGTTTCTCTTTCAATATATGGCTAAATTCATATTTATCAATTTCCCCATTTTCAACAGCCTTTGATATTAGATCAACGATCGAGTTCAGCTTTGCTTCGGCGATCAGCCTTATGTTCTCATGCTTTTTTGATTTTACCCCCAGCCTTTTTCCAGCTGTTTTAAGGCCTGCCTGAGCCATTCCTAAGGCTAATGAAAGACCCCCCATTGCCACGGCTAGTGGTACACCAATTCCGGATAACAGGGTACCAATACCGATCCCCGAGGTTATTACACTGATGCCAAGCAGTCCATGGTCACAGTAGCGCACCCAGTTTCCATGCATCTTGAACTTCTTCGCAAGCTTATCTCTCTCCTTTAGCTCACTTCGAAGATATTTTTCAATCTCACCAATCTCATCAAGCCTATACTTTTGGCTTTCCTCCTGCATATTAGCGCCTTGTGCGGGCGCACTCGGTAAACTAGGGTATAGTTTACTGATATCGCCCATCTTTATTCTATAAGTAGCTGCATGGTTATCCCGGTGAAGGATACATTCTTCTCATGCTGATGTTCATCTGTAAGCATGAATTCTAGGCGATCTGTGGACCCTTTTAGGGGTAGGTAGATAGGAGTATCAAAAGTCCAGGTCAGCATATCCCCCCAAGCGTTTAATTCCTTGGTGGGGAGTAAAGCCAGAATTTTAGATTTTTTGCCGTCCAGCAGGCAGTCGTCTTCATCTAACTGAGGACAAACAAGTCGTAGTCGAATATAGATGTCGGTCTTGTAGAAGGAATCATAGTCTCCCTTTTGATAGTATTTTTACTAGGGTCGTATGATAGACCCAATAGCTCTTGTAGCTGTCGATGTATAACCACCGTGTACCCATCACTGACCCGGAGTCTACAGAGTCCATTTTTCAATACAAACAGCTTGATCCTATCATGTGCCTGACTGTTGACAATAGCTGCCAGATCCTCGATCCTGTATAGACCGTTCATAATCTCAATCCGAATCTCTCTTTGGTCGGGGCCAATCTTACGTATGACAAATTCATTATTGCTATATAGGTTCAGCCATACAGGCCTGATGCTGATGGATTTTAAAGCTATTCTACAATCCTGTCCCAGATAGTCTTCAAATATGGTAGGCTTATATATATCAGTAATGTAGAGTTGTTTCATCCCTTTGTTAGAAGAAAGGAATGAATATCTACTCATATAACCCAAAGGCAAAGTACCAATCCAACAGGGGTGAATGGCCTCTTGGTGTAACCAACTTGGAACATCAGGACCTGTACGTGTCTACAAAATCACACATTTCTATATCATTCCCCGAGTTTACCAAATATCTAATCAAAGTGACAAGTACCTACCTGAATGACCCTGTCATCCAGGGCTGGACAAAAGGACAAGCCCTTGACTATTGGAACATCCAGGTGAACTTCGCCACCCATTGCGCAACCACAGCCTTAGGCATCTCCACCAAACATCTAACGGGCTCCGTGCCACTGGTCAACTCCATCTTTAAATTCCATGTCTATTACCATATGCGTCGCATCCTAGCAAGGATGAAGGTACCCATGTCTTTCAATGATGGGTTTTCACGGTACTCAAACCCCTATTCAACATCTGGGTATGCGCAGGTATGCCGCGAATATGGTGCAGATCCTAATAGTCTATACAAGACTAAGTCGGTATCGGCCTCGTTGACAAACGGGAGATGGTGGCCCCAAGTTGGGGGTGATTGGGCCAAATTCATCATCCCAACAAGTCAAGGCTTGACATCAGAAGGCCTGACCAAGCTAAGCGAGAGTATTCGCGTCTACGTGGTCTTGTTGCTTGGATCGCAGGCAGGGGCAAAGGCATCCCTACTCGGCTCAGGTGCGGATAACTACACGGCAAGACAGATTTTAATGCAAAAGTTTGAGGCTATTGTCCAGCGTCAGGAAAATGTAGGGCATGAAATCACAGAATTCCAAAAGGTGCTGCAATATGCCAGAACTCCGGTAAACTTTGCTGTCATGTCCAGCGTATACATGCTACCATCGGACGTGAACTTACGAATAGGTAAAATTGTAGGGTATAACAACAATATCCTGATAGCACCTGCCAATGTCAATATTGGTACCCAGGTTGATCTGAATAACAAGCCTATTGTCAGGCATGCGGCTGCCACACCTCCCATACATACTACAAAGCATACCACACCACCTATACGTACTACAAAGCATAGTACACCTCCCAGGCATACAGAGCATACCATAAGACATATAGCAGATATTAAACTATCCCCCAAACATATTACACCCCCCAAACATACCACACCTCCTATATATACCACTGAACAACCACCACAAAACCAACACGAGGATACGAAGGCCGCATTAATCACAACAGCAGTAGGTATAATCATTGCCTATATATGGCTTAAAAAATAACTAAATATTACACCTATTTCCTCACATAGAGCACAACAAACCCTGCAGCCGCCGCTATTGCCATATACAAATGTTTTGCCACATATTCCACGACTGTTGACACTACCCTTAGAAGGAATGACACAACAGTACCAATAATCCCTGGCAGTGCGGCACCTGCCTTGCCTGCCAAGTACTTTAAAAATTTTCCGAGCCTTTCCAGCTGCTTCTCAACAAAACCTTTTCCTGCACCCCCCGCGGCACTTCCTCCTGCACCGGCCGCGGCAGAAGCTCCTGTGACGGATAACACGATGGTGCTTATCAGTAGTCCAATAGCCGAAACGATGCTAGCTATGGTCAGGCCCTGCTCCTTGAAGATTATTTTAAGTTTTTCAAGGAGGGATGTGTTATCCCCTGAGATTTTCAATAGTGTATCCTTGATATTTCTCAGCTGGCTGTAAATACTACGCCTGAGCTCTTTCACTCTTTCCTGTAGGACCTTCCTTTCATCCTTCATATTTTTTATGTTTTTCTCGAGACCTTCTATTATTTTTTTATCTAAATCTAACATCTCACCATCATATGCCCCATCTTCCTGATCCCGACGTTGTTTAATATTGTCCTCTGCCTCCTTAATTTTATCATCATATGAAGTTATCTTATGTTCCAGACTTCTAATATTACCCTGATAAGTTTGAAGTTCAAGGTTAAGTCCTTTCAATTCTCGTTTGGTGAATCCAGTGAATCCAGTGAATGAACTTTCATCTACCATAGTTCCTACTTCATGTACAACTTTATGAATATTATCCAAGCTTTCCATCTTAATGATCCCACCTGTGTCCTCCTCTTCACCCTCATTAACAATATCATCAACCTCTAGCGCGAGGTTCCGGATCGCTTCCATTTTGTTGGGCGTAGAGACATAATTGGTAAAGCCCATGGCATGCACTTCCTCGACCGTCAAACCATTTGTTTGCAATGTACTTAAGGTTAGGAACCCTCTTCCATACAACTTTGTAAGCCTTATATCTTTGAAAAAAAGCTGTTTCCCCTCACGTTTGAAGTTACCATTAATTATATTTATACCATCTTAGTTCCATCCAGAGGTCCAAGGATCCAGTTATTATTAAGATGTTCGTAAAAATCATTGACTACTGTTTCCAGTTGGCTTCTCACGAGTTTTCCCCGCGCACCTCCCTGCCCCTGCCGTCCTGACGTTGAGGCACCCGGTGTTGATGGAAGTTGATCTATTGATGGAAGCTGTTGTCTACCATCATCAGGCCTATCATCCTTCCCGCTTTTATCTTCACCGATTTGCTCTTCTGGAGTAAATGCTTGATTATCGGCCATTTATCCTATATAATAAACATGAACGCATTTGGAAAAATACTTGATCCTTACACAGAGAAGAGACAAATTTAGGGTTTAAAGGGCACCGTCAACGCGTCCAAATATCGCATACTCCCTCAACAATAAATCAAAATGAAGACCTCTATGTTGATATACCAAATATGGGTCATAACGATGTCATTTTTCCGGGCAGCCTCAAACTCTTGTTCGATCTAACGCTAACGGGAACCAACACAAAGCGTACGATCGTGTCGAATATAGGTAAAAGCATCGTTAAAAATTTACGCATTACATTGAACGGCCAGGAAGTCCAAAACATCTCGAATTATAATATCTTCGCAGCCTACAGAGACTTGTGGCTGCCTAAGTTTGATCGGGAGAACAATCTCATCCTGGAGGGTATCAACCCAAATGACGGTACTATTAGAGCCCTACAGGTCAAAGCTAGCGATCACGTCGGTACAGATGAAGAAAAAGCTATCGCTGCTGCTTATGGCAAGACATTCGCTATACCCTTAGGTAAAATGTTCGAGCTATTCAGGGACCTCCCGTTCTGTCAGGCTGGGTTTTATGATAGACCCCAATTTTGTATACATTTTGCATCGTACGGCGACGTCATCAAAGATAGAGGTACGGCCGCGGTTGGATCTACGGCTGCCAAGGCAGCTGATGCTGCCTATAAGATTACCAATATTAAGTTGGAGTTTGACAAGATTACTCATGAAGGCTTGGCGAGTGCTATAATGAACAGATATGTAAGATTGGCATTACCCTACGAGCGTATCTTAAGAAGTAAGGTGTTGAGCATGAGAAAACAGGACACGAATTACAATCTCCAGGACGATACGCCTGCGAAGAGTCTCAAGGGTGTCTTGCTACTGTTCATAGACCCTGGGAAAATTAAGCCTTACTCAGGTATAAACGAAGTCTATTATAACCCTAAAATTGAGAAGATTATCGATCACGGTGGAAGGTGAGCCTAACGAACTGTATTCACATGCCATGCTCCCTAAGGATCATTTTGAGGGGGTTGCGAACCTCCTTGGGGGCCAATACTCGGAGGTAACGATTGGCCAATTTTTCAATGAACGATACGCGCTGTTTATCGATTTTCGGGCCTCCCCGGATGGAATTTTGCATGGTAGCGGAAGACCTCTCCAAAGGGTTAGTGATGGGATCACGTTGCACATGACCAAAAAGGCTGATGGAACCGGGGATTTTACGTGTTATGTATACCTCCTACAAGACGCTCAGATGAATATACTGGGTGGTAGGCTCGATGGTCTTGAATATTAAAATAAAAGAGACATGGCAACAATAGCTATTATAGTGGCCGGGGCTGCGATTAACGCCCTAGCATTTTCGGGGACCAACTATCTATTTTCTAAACTTTCGGGGCATGGGGAAGCGGAGCGCAAGAGGCATAATGAAGCGATGGAGGAGTTAAATACTGCGCAGGCGGATTGGATAAGAACAAGACAAGCCAAACTTGATTGGTTCAGTGAGCAAAGAGATATAAAAATAAAGGCCGGAAAGAGCCTTCGTGAACTCGACAACGATATGTATCAGTATTATATTGCCTCTGAAAAGAGTGCTCCGCAATTGAAAGATTTTTACACACCCTCAAAAAAAAAACAAGATGGTGAACTCACATTCGTCCTTGGATCACTCTCCCTACTAGGCTTAGTTGCCTATAAGTATCTGTAAAAAACGTTTTTGACATGTATATAATAAACATGTCAAAAGCATTACATAATATTACCGAGGATGAGGCTGAAAAGCTAAGCCAAATTTACTATACCCCGGAACATCTATGGGTCGGACGGAAAGCTATCAAATTACTCGCTAAAGAGAGCGGTCTATCCAAAAAGAAGGCCACCCACTGGTTGTCTCGTCAACTCTTGTGGCTCCGAAACATCAAGGGCCCGAAGCGTATTTACTACCCTCATTTTACCATTACGGTCCCGAACGAGATGCATCAGTTCGATCTACTCTATATGTCCCATGATATGGTATATGGCAATACGTACAAGTATATTCTTACAGGCATTGATGTAGCCTCGAGATATAAAGTGGCCAGACCTCTAAGAACGAAAAAAGCCAGTGAGGTTGCCGAGATGATTAAAGATATCTATAAGACGGGACATTTACACTACCCAGTAACCTTCCAATGCGATAACGGCTCCGAATTCAAAGCAGATGTAACGAAGTTGCTGGAGGGTAAAGGCGTTAAGATTAAACGGGCCACTACCAAATATCACCATACGTTTACAGCCTTTGTAGAGTCCTATAATAAGGTACTTGCCGAAAGACTATTCAAGCTCCAGGATGCACAGGAGCTGTTTTCCGGTGGGGATAGTACCATTTGGGTCAAGCATTTGTATACCAACGTCAAAAGTCTCAATAATACTAACACTTCCATGATAAATATGAAGCCTAACAAGGCAATTATGATGGATGATGTACCTCTCGCACAAAGTCAGCAATATCCCGAAGAGAAACCCCTACCTAATGATGGTTTGTACCTATACCTACTACAACCAGGAGAAGAGTATGATGATTTGAAAAGGCGGACCACCGACGCGTTTTGGAGCAAACATACTTATAGGTTGGACAAAATAGTAGCAGGTAGTCGCATTTTATATCATTTGAATGATGGTCCCGAAAGGAGCCTTGTTTCTGAAGAACTAATGCTTGTTCCGGAAGACGTTCAAGTACCTCCGGAGGGGATTAAAGAGTGGTAATATCCCTCAATTTTAACTATAATTTTAACTATCCTATAAGTAGTTAAAATTTATCGCCTGCCTAATCCCCTAGTGCCGGAACACCCAGATCGTATAGGTCATCCCGGGTAATATCGATCAGTCTAAAATGGTTCCTGAAACGTTCTACATGCCCTTCCTCCTCAAAACGATTAAAGGCGTGTATGCCATTGGGATTGTCTATAACGACAATTTCTTCCGCCCCAGGGTAGTTGTCACTGAACCAGAGTCTTTTTGGGTTGCTTGTTGGGCCTGTAAAGATAGCCGTGTGGGGACTTTTAATAACATCTAGCATTTACTAATAGTTACCCCACTTCCTATCTTGGACCTTGCGATACACACCGCCACAGTCGAGGCAGATCAGTACACCCTCATGTTTATTCTCTAAAAGACCCCGACAGGCAGGGCAGAGATTGGTATTTCGAGCCTTATATTCGGGAGATGGTGGGGTATATGTTAATTTTCCATGTAGACAGCGTAATGCATTGCGGTACCTCTCGACGAGCAGTGCCTTTTCCTGGCTCTCAAGGGGTGCTTCGATAATTTTGATGTACTGGGGTAGGATGTTGTAGGTCAACAGGGTGTAAAGAAGTAGATAATTATCATCCTGCTGAAGCTCTCGAATCTCCTTGTCAATATCAAGAGGGTCTACCTTGTGGTGTTCGATAACAGAGTCCCTACATTTTATACGCCGCCTCTCCCTCGCTTTAGCAAGACAATCCATACAACTCTTTGTTCGGCCATTACCCCTAAGCTTGAACATGTCCGGGGCTAACAGTTTTTTACACTTGATGCACATACTATTCATTTTATTACCCGGCCATCTTCGTCGGAAAGCGTCGGATCTATTTTGGAGGAGGTACTAATGATTTTTTATACCAGCCCTGTTTAATGGCATATTCGTCGAATAATACCCGGCAAGTTTAAGGCCGTCCTCAAGGTCCATCTTGGCCCCGGGTCTAGAAACCCCCAAGGCTTTCTTTGCTCCCATGGCGATCAGGATTGTATACGAGACCAGCCTAACAGACTCCCAAAGGCTATCAATAACCATCGTCTCTTTCGGGCTCATATTCCTGTCATCGTGTTTGCTTGTTGCCATTTATTAAGTATCATTTTTTAGAAAAAATCATTGCATTTTAAAAATATCGATATTTGGCTTGGTTTTGCCCCGCTGAGGCTCCAGATGGGCCGCAGGCTTGTTGGGTTCATTTTCACCCCTGCGAAAATTATACCAGACGCCAAAGGCTATCGCCGATATAGCCAGCGTACCAAACCCATAAAGGTATATATCTGTTGACTTGCTAGAACCTGTCACAGGTTCTTGATCGATAACAAATTTAAATGTAGGCCCTTAGGGCTCTTTCTCCTTAGCCTCCTCCACCTCTTCCTCCTCCTCCTGTTTCTTTTTTTTACCCATATGCCGCGTCGTGTGGCCCATTATCAATATTGGGGCCAGACATCTACCTACGGCGGAATATACAAGAATACCTAGGTCTGTCATGGCATCCCTGATAATAGGATCATCTTCGATATCTTTTCGGAGGTCATCAACGCTATCAATGTCCACTACATTTCCAATCAAATTTGCATATAGGCTGAAACCATGATCGAGGTACCATTTTAGCACAGGGGTAAACAGAAGGATTTTTTCAGCCTTTAGCAACCCCAGAAGCTTACGCGTATCCGGAAAACGCTTGCGACCTGTATTTTTTAAGTAATCGTGTATGTGCTCGGGGATTTGGTCGTCAGGTATCTCCTTGACTACAAACAGAGGAGCCATTTCGCTAAAATTTTTGCTTAGGTGCTCTGGTACTTCAATATCAACCTGGGCAAACCCAAACAACGATCTTTTCTTTCTTTTCTTTTCAATTTATTTAAAGTCGATTATTCACATATTTACAATAGTTTCCAAAAAAAAAGTAATTAAGAAAACTAATCTAAATCGACTAAATTTTTTATGTTTACAATTAAATAAAATCATTTTTTTTTATATATATAAACAATAATAACAACAAAGTTCTATAAAGGGACCTTGCATTCATCACAGTTACATTTAGATCCGTCCCACATTTTTATGATGCTTTTAAAAACTTTAAGGTTGTCACATCGTTTCAAATGTGATGGTAGGTTATTCCAAATCTTTGGTCCCAGGGCTGATAAGCTATTAGTTCCAAAAGTCGCGGTCCTTTTCCTTGAGACTACCAAATTATTTGTATTTTGTTCTCTGACTGTCCTACCGTTATCATTTAAACAAAATATATCTTTCATAAAAAGAGGGTTGCTGTTATTTATAGTTTTAAAGATTTCTATACACAATGACCGTAAGCGATTTACATTCATGTGACTCTTGCTGGAATTTTTAAGTAAATTTTCGTATGTACTTACCGTATCATTATACAGAAATCTTAATGCTCGTTTTTGTATCATTTCGACTTTAGATAAAGATTTAGAAGAAGAAAAATGCCATATAAGGGAACAATAATTGAAATTTGCGTAGATAAAACTTTGAACTAAAATATATTTTGCTTGAAAGGATAAGAAACTTCTAAATCGAAATAAGGCATTTAGTTGGGCTGATGCTTTGCGACACAAATCACTAACGTGTCTGTCAAAATTTAATTTATTGTCTATAGTCACACCTAGTAATTTCACGTTATTTTCACTTTCAATAGTTTTATTTCCTATGTTAAATTTTAGACCTAAATTATCTGCCTTATTCTTTGTCAGAATTATCGAGTGAAACTTTTCAGGGTTTGCAATTAATTTATTATCTTTTAACCAGGAGAGGGCAGTTTTAGCTTCGTTTTCTAAAGTATTTATCAAATTAGGAATAGAATTTGAGAAGTTGGATATTGTGTTATCATCAGCGTAATTATGTAGCTTATATTTTTCTATAAAAAGAAACAAATCATTTATAAATATATTGAATATGATAGGTCCCAAAATAGAACCTTGTGGTACACCAGATAAGATAATTTGAAATAGACTATAGATCCCATTTATTCGAGTGGCTTGCTCTCTATCAGTAAGATAAGATAGAATGAATTGAAGAGACTTATTGTCAAATCCATAAGCAGCTAATTTCGCAATTAGTAAGTCATGTGGTACACAGTCAAAAGCTTTTGAAAGATCCATCAAGATCGCACCCACCACATAATTCTTATCAAGTTTACTCTTCCATTCCTCTATTAAGCGAATTAGTACTTGTTGGGTACTATAGCATTTCCTATAGGCGGAGAGAAAGGTCGACAATTTTGATTCCATATAAGCGGTTATTTGTTCTTTCATAACCCTTTCGTAAAATTTGGAAAAAACATTTAAAACACTGACAGGCCTGTAGTTTGATATTTTAGTTTTATCTTTTCCTCCCTTATCCAATGGCGTTACAGCAGCTCGCTTAGCTTTGCTTGGAAATTTGTTTGAAACTATGCTACTATTTATAGCATCTGTTAGTGGCGTTACTAGGTGCCTTTTTGCTAATTTTGTCAGCTTTGATGGTATTGTATCTTCACCTGTTGATACTTTGGTGTTCAAATCATTAAAAAGTTTAGAAATTGTATTTTCATCAACTTCTTGGAATGTAAAGTTCTCATTGTTGTTAGAATCATTGATTTCCTTTATTTTAATGATACTTGGATGATTTTCAAAACAATCAACAATTTCTTCAATCATTTTTGACTTATCATTTACATTCTTATATTTTATAGAATTTGGTTTCATGCCACAAGAATTTTCTAAAATATTGATGTAGTAGTCGTTGAAAAGTTTGGTTAGCTGTTTTTTATCAGTAACTAAACTTTCATTTTGAACAATCGCTATATCTCCTTTGCTTATTCCACTTTTATTTGATATCAAGGGTTTAACAGTTTCCCAAAACGTTTTTTTGGAAATAAAACCTGATTCTGTTACCCTTTTGAAATGGTTTTTGATAGCCTTTTTGCGTAAATTTACACACTTGTTTCTCTGTTTCTTGTACGTGATTTTGTTTTCAGAAGTAGGATTTTTATTGTATTTATTTTTGAACCTAGATCTTGTATATATTGCCTTTTTTAACTCTTTTGTCATAAATGGTGCCTCGTTTCCACGCAGAGTTTTTTGCTTCTGTGGGGCATGCTTTTCTATGATAGATGTGAAAACATTGATGAGGTTTTCATAATTCAGTTCAGGATCTTTACTATTACAAATAAAATTTGCGTTCTCAACATCACGTAAAAAGTTGGCTTCATTAAAATTTTTGTAACTTCTGTAAATAATTTTCTTGGATGCTAAGCGTGCTAAATGAGATTTTAAAAATGTTGTTACCATTTGATGATGATCACTTAATCCTGTTTCACATGTTAGTGTGTGTTGAAAACATCTGGGTGTATTTGTAAGAATGACATCTATAGCTGTTCCGTTAGGACTAGCAAAACAAGTTTTGTTTTTGACAAGATTTTCAAGACTAAAAATATCACAGAAATTATTTAAGGTTTCGAAACCAGAATCGTTCGAGTTATGGCAATCGATATTTATATCACCCATAATTATTATGTTTTCGACTTTAGAAAGAGCTTTATTTAAAGCTATCTCTAATTCCTCAAAAAAGTTGTTTAAGTTTGAATAATGAGGTGGTCTATAAATACTGATAACTGTCCATTTTTTATTTCTTATCGTTAATTCTGAGCAAATGATTTCATTATTTGTTATACCCAAATCATTAACTTGTCTACAGGCTATTCCTTTCTTAACATATTCAATTAACCCTCCTCCATTTTTGTTCCTATCTTTTCTAGTTCTAATTTCATAGTTATCAATATAGAATTGTTCGTTTGGAAAACTCTCATCTAGTTTGGTTTCAGCAAATACAAAATAATCAGGTGAAAATTTTGTCAGAATTTCTCTTGCATCAATTATTTTGTTTCTGAGACTATTAATGTTTAAATAGCCTAAAAGAGGATTGGAAGGGTACTTAATTCGTAATTTATATATTTCATCTAAAGAACTTTGATTAGAATTATGTGTCGGATTTTGATCATTTCTATTTTGACTCCCAACACATTCATCAGGAATATCAGATTTATTATCATCGCAAACTAGTCCAAGCCTATTGAATACCCCTGCTGATCTAAAAAATTATTTATAAAAGCTATAAAATTTCGTGCTAACATTATCTTACCATTCTCTCGTAAATGTATGCCATCTTTCCATAGGTGTTCTTCTCTGATATTGTTGTGTCTGATGTAGCCATAACCGTGTAGATCGGATCCTTCTCTTAATAGTTTGTTAATACTGTTTATTCTATCAGAGTCGACACGTCTGCTCGTAACCAAGGCAGAGATAAAAACTTTTTCTACTCCGTTACGCACACATTTTTTTCCGATGTCCAGGATCTGTTCGGCAATTTCGTTATCTGACGCTGCATTTAGATGACTTGATAAAAGATTGTTGATTCCTACATGGATAACGACAATATCAGGTTTTCTTGTTCCAGTGTTGGGTGTACGTAATAATTTAAGTTTTCGACACTTGCTCCTGGGAATATCTTAAATCTCACATTTCCATTTTTTATTTGCTCATTAAATTCTTTCACTCGAATACCTTTTGGTATACTATCGGTCATTATCCGTATCTTCTTAGAATGGTGTACATTTTGATGCTCATGATTCGTAGCTAATTGATCTCTTTCGGGAAACGGATTAATAACAGGGTTGGGTCTTCGTCTGTGTGTTACATTATTTTTAAAGATATTTGACGAACGAATATGGTTGTTGACATCTACGTGGTGCGTATTTTGACTCTCCTTCGTAAAATTACAATCTTGATCACCCCAACTTTGTTGATTAGAATCGTCATTATCTTCAACTCTTAGGTCGTTAAATCTGTTATGATGTAATTCTTCATTTCTATCAACTTTATTTGTAGAAAACCTTGAGGGACCTTTGATTACGTTGTTCCATTGATTATGCTGTTTAATCGGTTCCACATGTTTACACGTTTCAACTGAATGATCACGTCGATTACTGTTTAAAATTTCGCTAACCAATTTTTTGTAATCCTTTATTTCTTCTTTAAGGAAATCTATTTCATTCCTCAGTTGTTTAATTAATATATTTGACGAGTTGTCCCCGATCTTGCTCAGTTTATACGAAATAAATTCTTTTAAATCGCAAACCTGTGTTGTCAAACTTTTAAATTTAATAAACTGGCCAAAACTTTTAACTTCTTCCTCGTACAGATATCCACTTTTATCTTCGATTAAATCGTCAACAACATCTTTCTTTTCCTCTGAAAAAGATTCGTCTGTGCTATTTTCTTTCTCCTCTTCTACTTGTTTCACAAATAAATAACTTTCTGTACCATTTCTCTCCATTTTGTTTAATATATTCTGTTGACATAAATCTTTTAGCGTTTGCTCAATAATTTCAGGATGCAAGTCTTTTGTGTTAGTTACTATGCTGTCATAGTCAGCTTTCTTTTTCCTTCTATGTATTTCTTTAACAGAATTTAAAACAATATTTTCAAACTCCATTTGTCAACAGTCAAACAACAAGTTTTACTAAGTTTTAAAAACACGTCCGCTCCGTCCGCTGCTAAACGGATCATAACGATCCATCTCGCACACCTCGCGTTAGTATCTCTAAGTTATGCGCTGATGTCGGTGTAGCCACTTTGATCAGCTTTTCCTTCCCACAAGGAAAATCCTGCATAAGGGTACTCGGGTATAGCATGTTTGCATCATACCCTAGAATGGCCTTACAAGTGTGGGGTTCCTTGTATACGTGAGATCTTATATCCGTCACGTCCCTCTCGTGGTATCGACAGAATACGATAGCGGGACCACCCACCATCCCTGTCCGTAAGAGGTCGTAGGCCTCATTCCTAGTACATTTTTCACAGGTTTTCTGTACCTGTTTACAACTCTTACAACTCTTGGTGTAGCAAGAGTCCTCGCACCTGTGCCTACAGGGGTCCCCCGGGGCGTATAGCTCTAGCTTGGGGTTCAGCCGTAGAGACTTGTTCAATACGTAGCGCATAGACACGCCCGGAATACTAACAGCTTCTTTCAAAATATCTATCTTATCCTCATAATACTGCAGCCTCGTTTTATCCATGGCCTCGATGAACGGTTCTACATCGGCTAGATTGTACTCGCGCAGCCGGTCCATCATGGTCACGCAGCCTCACGAATGTCTCGTACTCTTCGCGGGATAGTGTGTTTTTCCCACTTAGCCGACTATAAAAATCCTCGTGCGCGACAGGTCCAACATGGCTCAACTTCTCGTGGCTCGTCAACCATTCATATGGAAAAACGAGCTTTTGCAGTTTACATTCTAATGACTTGCACCAACCGGCATAGCTCAGTCCGGGAGCAAGGAAATTTTTGATGTCTAGAAATTTAAATCTTGAGGTGGTGAGGAACATGTAGTTGTTATCTTTTTTCGCTACCTTGATCTTATCGCCCTGCGCGATCTCTTCGACAAAATACCGCTTGATCAGGTTGATGTCGTACTTGCCAGAATTAAACCCTATTACAGAGACTTGGTTTACCCACTCGTTCCACAGCTCCCGGTTCTTTTTGGAGAGCATGTCAAAGTCGTCAGGCTTCAAGTACATTCTCTCGACCTCCTTCACGATCAGGGTATGCCTCTTTTCCAGCTCCCCCACAAACTGTTTGACCAAGACTTTGGGATTTTCGTGCTCGATGAACGTCGGGTGGTTATTCAAACTATCAGTAATACCAACACTTATCGGAACATGTCTCGAAAGGTATGTTAGATCAGAGGTTTGCTGGTAATTTAAGGGGGATAGGAGAGCCTCAAAGTCAAATACCAGGTAATGGGGATATGGACTGAACTCTTTCTGGAAGTACCTCTTGATTTTGGGCGGTTTCTCACATTCCCAGACCGTGACGAGGTTGTACCCCTGTTCCTCTATCATCTTTTCCTTAGACCGGGTTGAAGCGTAATGAGCCTTGTCCGCTTTGGTTCTCTCGGACAGGCAGGGACATCCGTGCCACTTACAACCGTTGTACTCGTAAACGGTCTTTGTGATAGGCTCATAGCCATGTACTTTCCATTCTTTCTTACCCTCACGGATAACACGTTCAGCACCATGACCACATAAGGCATGATGTATATGCCTTCCGGTTTGTTTTGACATATATTCTATCCATTTCGAGGCATCATAACTAAAACTCTCATCGTAAAAGACCTTCTCGGCCCTGCCCGGCATACGTTTGACCTTCCCCCCTTTGCAAATTATTGTCGTCTTGACACCCTCGCATTCGTTCTTTTTATGCCGCGTAAGGGCAGAGGCGTAATTAAACTTCTGTTTACATACCTCGCATTCCCAGTGTTGGGTCAGCACATCTAAATCTTTGATATTAAAACAGTGCCCGTCCAGCATACCAAGATTAATGCCCTCCAAACCTTTTTTGTGTTGCCTTTGACCATAGACGAGTCGCCATGGTGCTTTATCGGAGTTTGTCTTGGGCTCAAAGACTCTGATGTTGATCCTAAATTGCTTGGCAACGTCCTCCAGATCCACCAGTCTTGTAAGCCTGACATTCTTACGTTTAAGCTTGGGGTCCCCGTAGTACTCTCGGGCTAGGGCGAGGGCCGGTCTTGTTAGAAACTCTGTTCCCCTTTTTACAAAAAAAGCATAGGTTGTCCGTTCTGGCATCCTCACCATCCATGGCGTATATGCACCTTTCTTCCTCAACCAGGCCGGGAGAGGGCCGCATCCCAAGAGGGGTTCACGCGTGCTTATCACCTTGATCTGTATGTGATCGAAGACAATTTTTCCCTCATATGCTCCCGAGGTCTCGGTGGTCCTAACAGGTGGTAAATAAGCCTTGGTCCAAAACTCATAATCCTCCAGATCGAGACGCTTCATTTCGCATTCTTCTACAAACGCTTCGATTTCGGCGATGCTTGATAGTGACCTGGAGCTTTTAGTTTTGTGGTAATCAGACACATCACCCCCACCTTTGTAAATATCATAGCTGAAGCTGTACACAACTTTAACGCGCATTTCTATATGTGAAGTAATTTTTTGCACAATCACGTCCTTCAGGGATTGATTCAAATGCTTGCTGAACCTCCATGTCTTGATCCTATTTCCATCTTCCAGCATCTGTATATCATCCCCGGGGCCCTGGATGTCCTCTGTGTATTCCTCTTGTGCCTCTTGTTCAACCTCGTCGTGAAGCGTTGTCCCTCCTGAAATTTGTTCCTTTGCTCTGTTGTAGCAGAAAGCCACGGTATCCCGCACACTCTGTAGTCGATCGACAAGAGCGTCGCGGGTTGCCGCCACTGGTGCCGACACGGTGCTATATAGTTTACTGATGGCGTTCCTGAACCAACTCATTCTATTTATATATATACAGATTTTTTTGAAGAATGGGTGATTTCATCCTGCTCAATTTTCATCTTGCTCAAGATGTGATGAAAGTTGTGACGTCATAAGCAAAATTCTGTATGATATTTTTTATGAGAGTTTGACCGCGAAATCACAAAATAACTGGTTATATTCTAACTCAACTCTAGCTCTAGCTGCGCTGTCTCTATCTATCTCTCTATCTCTCTATCTATCTCCTCAGGCGATTTTAAAGATTCCGCCTTCGCTGGCGGAAATCAATAAAAAAAAGTAAAATTCTAATCAATTTTGTGCGTCATACAAATGTTCATATTTAAAACAAACTATCAAGCTTAGACGTATTCTTAGGATATTCTAAACTTCTGATCCATTTTTGAGAGTATATTCTTACAAAATAAGTGCTTAAAGAAAATATTTTACGGCTCAAGACGCAACAACAAACTTAATATTTAAGAAAAAAAAAGAGCTCTGAAAGAAACGGCTTAAAAATCGTTATACACCCAAATTCATTTCCCTATCAAAAAATTTAAACAACACACACCTGCTTTTCTTTCGCTTTCTCAGTAGGTCGCTAGATAGGGTTCTCTGAATAAAAGTCCAATCTGTTTTTTACTTCGATTACTAAATTTCGATTCATCCCAAAGAAAACAAATTGAAAATGTATAGCTAGCTAAATTGTCTGATATATTTCCAATCAGTTCTCTTTTTGACGTTATATCATTGTACATTTTTCTTCTTTTTAACAAATATTTCTGACAACTCTTCGTTCGACAACGCGATACAACCTCGGTCCCAGAACACAAAAATAGAAAAAATAGAAAAACATAAAAGCTTTAAGCTAACCTCACGATGAGTAAACAGTGGCATGCCTTGTTTTAAAATTTTTTAGCATTACTTTGAAAAAAAGAGACAAGCTTCTTCGCCTTTTTCAGTTGAAAAAAACAACTTGTTTCCGTGAAATACGGCGCGCACATTGTAAACCGGGTTTAGAATTAAATTATTCTGTCTATAACGACCCCGTGGGGCTTTTAAAGCAAAAAAAAACACAAATAGAAACGTTTTAAAAAATAAATAAATTAGTTTTAATAAAATAAAAAAACAGAATTTTATTTTTTAAAGTAATAAGAAACAAGAATTTAATGTTAAAATAGTAACCCCCTGATTTGCCTTTTTTAACTTGGTCAATTTTAGCGTAACGCCACGCTTTGGGGACACAATGCATGAGAAATAAGAAAGTGACCCGCATATTTTTGTCCTGGGCCTCACCGTGCGCACACACAAGGCGTATTAAGGGGCAAACCCCCCAAAAATATTAAAAATTTTGAATTTATAAAAAATATCTTTCTAAGTAATTTGAATATTCAGAATTCTTATTGTCAAGTTGTTTTTATTAAAAAAGCACTAGAAAATCGATATTTTAGGTTTTTCCAGGATCGAGGTTAAAAAAAATTCCATAGCAACGCCCCTAACAACACACTTTTAGACCTCTGAAAATGCCCATAACTTCGAAAAAATGAATGGAGACATGGGTATTAAGTTGTTCATAGCATCCGTGAATATCTGGGGCAAGCAAGACAAACTGAGAGTACAAAGATTGCAGCCAGAAAACGTTTTTTATTAACATTGAAAATTTGGTACAATATTTTGTAGTCATGCCAAAAACTTGTAGAGTCAAAGTACTTACTAAAAGAAACAGATCAATATATAAAGGGTTGCGGAGCGGGAACAGGTCCCTATGTTCGGAAGCGAAATATTTACATCATACTCCAGGGACGGCGCGACTAGGGGGGCTGGGGGGGGCTTCAGCCCCCCACTTTTTTGCTAAGTAATAATTTTTTATTTTCTGCCAATAAGTGTCTCTATCACTGCATGAAAATTGATGTTATCCAATCAGAGAACCTGCAGGCTATCTCACTAAATATAGCCGTTTTACGTGTTTTAGGACTCTAAAAATGCGTTGACCCCACCAGGGGGCTTACAGCGTCCCCTGGACCCCAGCTGTTTCGGCAACTCGTTTCACTCGTTAATTGTCACTAAAATCTCAAAATCTCCCACTATACCTTTGATTTCGATTTCCAAACCGCCTTGTAATAGAGGAGACCGCTTCACTACCGTGGATTCGACAGTTGCCGTATTTTTTGCTTCGTGTGATATCACATATTCTCAAATTCGCGTTAATTAAATGCATTTTTGAAAACAACCTTGCTCAACCGCGTTAATTAAATGCCTTTTTCAAAATAATTTCATTGAACCGCGTTAATTTCATGACCGTTAATTTAATTCGCGTTAATTTCTTGACTCGTTAATTTCATGGAACAAGGTAAAGAAGATCTTATAAAAAGTTCCTAGAGTAAAACGCAATCTTGACCTCAGATCTTCTCTTTTGCCTTTTGATATATGCGTGCTGGTGACCCTAGCCACTATTAAATTGCGAAAAAATAAGCCCTTGGGAAAGATAATTACAATATGCATTCGTTTTCAGAGCGAAAAAACAGCAAACATTTTGCAGCACAGGTTATCTTAAAGTTTTTATAATTAAACGCACTTTTCCGTTTCCGGGTTTTTCTGTTTGTTTAACAAAAAGTCTAGCAAAATCGAAGAACGAAAATCAAAAAATTCGAATACGCGCTTAGTAAGAAACCTTGAAAACATTTTCATACAAAGCAAAAATAAAGGTTAACTGAGCAATGTTGTACTCTTATAAAGCACTCCGGCTTTTGGCCTGCATTGCAGCGTCTTCAAATGTGACGAATCGAACAATGCTGCGATAAATCGAACCAAAGCATAACGTAACGGACCACATTGTTTTTCAGGAGCTTTTTTCTTGTTGTTTTAATTTACGTCACAAGAACCGTGCCTGCGTCTAATTCACAATCAGAAAACAGTAAAAACAGCATCATTATTTTTCACAGTTTGAATATTTTATTCTCAAAGTTAAGTTATGAAGAAACTGAAGAAACATACAAAAAGAATGTGTCAAGTCGAAAGAAAATCTTTAAAAATCTCAATTCATTTATCTAGCTAATCCATACTGATCAGAAATTACAAAAAGCTGCAGACCAAGTCAAAGCTATCTTTCCTTGCTTGTGTCTTAAGTAGAACATTTTACCTAACGTTGCCTCTGTGCAAAGACTAATCAAACTTTATTTGAACTACTAACCTTATTTGACATTCATTTTGAGATAATTCTATATAATTCCAACCATTTGTTGCACTTTGTGACATGAGCTGTTGTTGTTACCTAACCTGACATCAACTTAACTTACGCAACTCATATGAACAACGCAAAAACGTTTTCGGTTTGTTTTGTTTTTCACAGTTTTATTCGAATGATATTTTCGAATAGGACAGTGTTCTTAAAAATAGCCACCTCGTTCCCAGAGCGTAGATTAAGCAGGAAAAAATTGGGATAACGGAGACTGAGGGAATTTGACTTATCGAGTGAAAAAAGTGACACTTTCGTCAAAAAATTTTTAAAAATTTGATTTTTTCCCGCTGAGTAGAAAATAGAAAAAAATAATACGCGCTTAAATGCCAAATGGGTTCCGCTGCGCTCAGCTCGCTACGCTCGCTTCGCTTAGCTCCGCAAATAA
This sequence comes from Hydractinia echinata, assembly GCA_030067915.1. Lineage (NCBI taxonomy): Eukaryota > Metazoa > Cnidaria > Hydrozoa > Anthoathecata > Hydractiniidae > Hydractinia > Hydractinia echinata. The sequence continues at coordinate 167,054 of JASGCC010000124.1, forward strand.
TACGCGCTTAAATGCCAAATGGGCTTCGCTTAGCTCCGCAAAAAAGAAAGGGATTTAATGGAAATAAAAGAAAACAGGATGCTAATGGAGATGGTGAGATCAGTGGTGTAAATAATAGTGAAAGTAGTGGTGTAAATAGTGGTGTAAATAGTGGAACTGACTGCAGAATTTGCTGATAGTATAAATCCAGACACATCTATATTATATGTGAATACTTCAACTGCATCTGAGAGAGAAGTAGAAACCATAGAAGTTTCCACACCAAACTGCCCTAATTCTGTCACAGGAAACAGAATTATTGACATGGAGATTCTCAGTTCTATAATGAAAATGTTGGCGTGCCCATCATGCACAACCGTTGGTTTGAAATTTACCGAACATTATGCGAAGAAAAAAGGACTTGCTTCCTTTTTAATGCTCCAATGCAATGAATGTAGTTATTTTATTGAAACATACACATCTCGCTCACTTGATAACTCCTTTGATATCAATTCAAGGGCTGTATATAGCATGAGAGCTTGCGGTCAGGGATACGCTGGGTTAGATAAATTTTTATCGTTGATGAACCTTCCCAAACCAATGACAGCGAACAATTATGACAAAATTGTGAAAAGGATGACCTTAGCAGCAAAAGATGTTGCAGAAACAACAATGCAAGATGCATGTGAAGAATTACGGTGAAAGTTTTAACGCAATGATATGGGATCGTGTTCCGAAATCACGTTATGTATCGTTCTCTCAACTCCAACTTGGTGTATATGATGCGGTAGCCAACTTCAATATTGGAAGGAAAGCTAGCATATTAATATATGAGAAACTTAAAATGATTCCAGGGAAGTACACTCTGAAGAGATGCCAGAGTATTAATTCAAAACGCTTATTTTCATCGTCATACGACAATCGCGACACCACAAAAAAGCGACGTAAAATCAGACGCGGCAAAGCAAAAGGTTTTGATGACAAAATGAGGAGAAAGATGGCAAGAGTTATGAAGCAGGAGCATTTTAGTATATTATATACATTATTATTCAGAGATTTTACACTTATTATGTTGTTTAGACCTAGTTTTCACCTATTCTTTTGAGTTTGAATTTAATTTTCAACTTTAATCGCGTTTTTTCAAGAATGGACATTTTACTGCTCCCGGCCGTAATATCTCAAGAATCGCTTTGTCAAATTTTATGAAATTTTCAGGAGTTTTTCAGAGGAATGGGATGTATTTTTTAAATGGAACAGATTTTTTTTTTAAATTTTCAAAATTCAGTTATGACGCATTGAAAACTGGAGAAAACGGTTATTTTAACATGACGGGTTTGGTGCACGGTGCACTGTCAGCAATTTATAATGTTTATGAAAAATGTGTTTCATTTAAAAAATAGGTCAGCCTTGTATCTTTTGATTGTTGAAAAAACTATGTTCAAACGTTTGACGGTTATCCTGATAAAACAGCCGGGGCGAAAGACCTAAAAACATTATTTTCCCTAGCAACCGGTAACCATGGCAGCCGACCCCCCAAAAAATTACCTAAATTTTGCACTTTGGTTGTATACTATCATACCATGACAAAATAACTTTCAAAAAGTAAGTTGTTCTTGAGATAATTTTTTGGGGGGTTAGCCCCTTAATATATAGATAGAAGATTATTTTATGCATGAAATCTTGTATGGTTTTAAACATAAAAGTTAGTGAACGATTTTTTCTATGGACGTTGCTGTTCAGTAAATCTTGTAGTTGCTCGCGGAAAGAGTAGAATGCGGCCTGTTTAAATGCAACATGAGCAGCCATACTTAGGACCGAAGGATAAGGGGATCCACCCAAAATGTTTTTATCGATCATAGTTAATACGGAAGGGTCTATGCAGAGGATGCATGTTTAGTTAATCTAAGAGATTAAAATCTCAAATTTTCTTTTGACGCTTCGGCCTTCAACAGTAGCAAATTATTAACTCTCTTGATTTAGAAAAATCATGCTGCATGGCTCAGATATTCTTTTTTCTCGTATTTTCTGTTTCCAAATCTATTTTCATTAGGTTTCGCACCTCACTAACTTCCCCGTGATATATTTTGATTTTTGGCATTAAATCATTCTCGTCCCCAGAGCTCTTTGAGGTAAACCTCGAAAGTAGTACTACTTTCAAGGTTTACCTCAAAAAGCTCTAGGAACGAAGAAAAATTTAATCTCATTATGTTAGTAACGATAATTTGAAACCATAAAAGCTTAAAAAATTGTATTACTTATCTCATCTAATCATTCGTCTTTTTATAAAGTTCTGAAATTATAATTATAAACTTTTCCAGTTCGCACACCTTCAATTTTTGCGATTCAATGCGCAAAAATAGGCCTAATTCGCGCAATATTTGATTTAGCATTGTTTGTATGATAGAGAAATAAGAATGATTACCCACCTAGTTACACTTTTAAAGTTCTTGCATATAAAAAAAGGGTGTAGTAACAGAGTGAAAGCAATTTGAATATTGGTTAAGATAGTACCTGCGTAGAAGAGTCCTAAGATCTGTTATTTGTTTTTAAAGGAGCGTGTATATTTTTTATGAAAACGATAGTAGAAGTTTTTAATTCGTCTGTTGACGTGTTGGTTGACGTGTTGGGAGATACATTAGGAAGATCGATAGCATGGAGGAAAAGGAAGACCTTACCTCTCCGGAGGAAAATGAGAATGTGATACCTTCAGAGGAAAATGACGCTATTTCTCCAGTTGCAAATAATCGACCCGGGCATGCTGGAAAAATCAAAATCTTGGGAATTTTGTGGCCTGTTCTGCAGGTTTGTGTTGCAATTGGAGTTCAAGTTGTGGTATATTCAGTAGAAGAATTATCTCTAGAGATTGGTTTATGTGTAACTGGTGTCTACATGATTCTTTCCACTGTGTTGATGATGTTCTACTTTGTTTGGCAAAAACTAAATGGAAAAGATATTTGCGAGGAAGGTGAAAGCCATCATTCGAACGCTCATTTGTTAGCTGGTCTATACATTTTTGGTACAGGGACACTGTTATACAGCATGTTGCAGATAGCTGGTATTATTGATTGCGGGTTGAAGGACTATAAAGTGATTTATCCTTCTGCCACACTTTTGTTTGCAATATTTCAGATGCTTTGTTTACATGCATTCATCAATAAGGCAATGAGATACCACTGGCTGCTGGTCTTCTCTTGGTATTCCTTTTTAGGAACCAATTTGTCGTCGTATATTGCCAACGCTGTTATGGAACTCCATCTAATATCAAGTCCAGGGAAAAATACTACTACTAACATAACTATTCACCCCAAATGTCAAGGTAAAATTTATGAATTTGGTATTGCCTGCAGGGAATCTTTAGTCTCTTTTGTATCTGAATTCAATATAATCTCCTCAGGAATCATTGCAATTATTATGTACAACATTTTAACAATCAGAGATGCGAATGGAGTCAAGCATGATGAAGACGATGAACAAAATCACCCACCAAATGACTGTAATTTATTTCTTCGCTCTCAACCTGGTATAACATTTGGAATTTCCTTAGGCGTACTTACAACCACATCTACTGGGTGTGTTCTACTCGGATATGTACAGAACACAGATCTGGTATATTTTTCTGTTTCTATAGTTACATTGACCATTTTGGTAGTTATCTTTGCGCTAATGCAGTATTCTATCCGCAACCACGAGATTAAAATGGCTGTTCATACGGATGATGTTTTGCTATACATATCTGTGGTGGGAATCCTTGTAACAGATATTACTATTTTGTATTCTGCTGGGCATTCCATTCATAGAGGTGAAATATTAAACACAGCCTGGTGTACACTTCTCACAACTTTACTTGAAATATGTTTTGCAATATTTCAAGTCTTTATTTTGATTCAATATCTGCATTTAAAGAGAAAAATTGCTGGCACGTGGTCTAAACAGTTTTTATACTTTACTCTTATTCAAAACTTGACATATTGGGCAATTGACAATTTTGTGTACTTAAAGGATGATACTTCTTACCGTCATATATTTCCCACTCTCGACTTCTATGATGTAGACTATGAGAAAATGGCATCGGTCGCTAACGTTTTCGAAATATTTTTTTATTTCCATTCAGCCGTGATAGCCTATGAAATTACATCGACGAAACTTTTATGAAACTAAATACTTAAAAACACTTGCGCCATCCGTTAGGGTTAATTCCGCGACTAATATTTTGATCGCAAAATTTCTCATCTACAAATAAAAAAACACAAAAAAAACACAAGATGAATTTCAGTACTGCAACTTGGAAAACAAATGAAACGAAGAAATCAAAAATACTTTTCCTTTTTCTGCCTGTTCGAGAGTAAAGGATTATTAATTCCACGACTAAAATTTCTCCTCTGAATAATTTCTACTTGAAAATAATTAGAATGATAAATTCCACGTAAAAACAAAAAACAAAATAAATTTCAGTGGACGACAACTTGTGCTCCTTTTCTAATCTAACTTGATCGTAAACAAATGAAACGAAGAAATCAGAAATACTACAAATGCACGTGACTATTGTCTACTGTTCTCTATTTTTTTCCCGCTTTTTAAATGAAATCTAAAATTCGATATTATTTTTTCCCGCTTAAAAGAAATAAGAAAAAAAAAATTACTTTTCTTACATTTTCTGACCCAAATATTGCACTCATGAAATTCCCTTCTTGTTGTGGTCAAATAATATTTTCTGTTTTTGATTTAGAATGCGAGTTGAACTATTCATTCTATTCATTCTTAAACAAGCAGAAAAAACAAAACAAAAAAACGAGAGAAAAATTCGAAACTACCAATGCGCATGCTCAGGATTCACTAGGAATGTTTGATAATGCGGCGTGAAATTAGCCCTTTACGTTACATATGTAAGAATGTAGCATTATTTATAAATGTATTTTATTAATTTAGCTTCAGAAGAGGGGATGTTAAGGGGTTGGTGTTGAGGCTTTATGCCTTCTACTTACTTCTGCCATTTTATTGACAACAGTAAACGCATATATAGTTTTTTATAATCTATCTACCTTTTTATAAAATATATTTATCTATGTATCTAGAATTAAAAAAAAAGAAAATCAAATATCAAATTTAAGAGTAAGTATTTTCAGAGAATAAATTTGTGAGGTGAACTCTTCTGTAATATATTACTGCTGTATTATCAATACACCTAGGTGGAGTGTTTGTTGTGACAGATTTGTGAAGATAAAAAAGTTCGGATTCGCTTTTCAGACATTTGCACTTTTTTGTTTTACATCCTCAGCTGAATAATTCCTTCAGCATATCTGCAGCACAACTGTATCCATCTATACCAATTTCGTCACGTTCTTTCTTTCAGCCATGATTTCTTACATCAGGGGCATCAATAGCAAAAGACAGGCACCTTTCCAAATATAAGCTTGATTGCTTGCGCGCTTTTTAAGTTTTTTTAGCGCATCGAACGTCGGTGATAGTAATTCTGCCGAAACTTGACTTAGGTAAAACTCGAGCTTTCTTCCAATGTTTTTTTACTGATTCCGTATAATTAGCACACAAACACTTCAACTGATTGGGTATTGAAAGGATGAGGCGGCAATTACTCCACCAATATAGCACGAGGTACTTCCAAATTTCGGCAGTATGCTTCATGGACATTTTTTCTTCAATTTGCCATAAAATTAATCGATACGCATCAAAAAAAGAGCAGCTACTAATGCTTGGAGTTGCCATAACAACATTATTATCAGCATAAGATATACAGTCACAATACAAGACTGCAGGGATGCCATGTTTGTTTACATTAGTTCTGGTTTCCCCAGTTACTTTCTTTAGGGGAAGGGTTGGCCCTAACATTTGATAATATTCTCTTACTTCTTTAGTAAAAGAGAAAAAGTTAAAACATTCAAATTATTGATTATTTTACCACTCCACTCCTTTGAAAGTAAGTTCCCATCAGCCACAATTATATTCCAAAAAGGTCAATAAGCAGTTGTATGATCGTGTTGGTGATATAAAAGTGGATGACGTATGGACGATATAAGTCAACTCGTAATAAATTTAAAATTTTTATTTATTTTATTTAATTTACCTTTTTTTTGGAAAGAAAGGGCTAACGACTAGTATATATATAATAGGCGATGATAACCTACATATTTTTTACTATAACACTAAATGAACGTAGACGTTATACGTGGAAAGATAACAAAAAACATTGAAAGTTGACATTACTATAACGACATAAATCAAAATATCGATTTAACAGTTCAATGTTCTCGAATGATTGCCGACTCGTTTGTGATCAGCACGTCGTTAAAAATTAAAATGAATCACAATAAAAACAGAACAGGAAACACAAATAGCTTATTCGTTCCTTTACTTGTCCCTGATATTTAAAAAGTGCCCCACAGCTCGTAACGAGACTTTTAAATGACAAGTTGAGCAAAAAAGGCCACTTTCCATTATGGATTTTAAAAAGTTGACAACTAAGCATAAAGCACATTCACACTGTGCATAAAAATGACCAAATAACTTTTCACAGAACCAAACAAATCTCCCGTAATTTCGGTTTCCGTTTACAACCCTCCACAAAATATGTTGAGACAACTCCAAAAAAAGTCAAAATAAGGGTTTCCCTTCCCCTCCCCCCTGTATCAATGTTGCCTTACTGGAGACTCGCTCAGCACAGGCAACTACTACCCTCAACCTTGATTGGGGGGAGGGGGGACGAAAATTTGCAAAAAAATCAGTTTGTCTCATAATTTTTGTGGGGGATTGTAGTTGCGAAAGATAAAATCACGGAAGATTGACTGACTCTCAGAGGTTCATTGGTGATGCGAACGGAACACTGCGGGTGAGTGATACCGCGAACAAACATGTGATCCCTATCTCACCTCATAGAATTCTGAACCCGATGAAAAGCTATGTTGACAAAATCTCTAATTTTGTTAGTGCGAACGCGCTAGCCAAAAAAACTCGTAGGCTTTTTGCGCTATTGCGGAAAATGCAGACAAGTGTGAACAAGCCGTAAGGTTATACTTTAAAGGAAGAAACGTTAAGTTAAAAAAAATTAAAATATATTATAAAAATAAAATATAAATTTTTTTTTGCCCATTTCAATATATTTTGAGGAAATAAATATTTGTGATTTGGACCAAAATCGAGAAAGTTTCTTCCTATAAAATGATACAAGGCTAAATTCGGACAGTGAAGTAGTGTGAATTAAGCTGTGTACAACAAAAAAGAAAAAAAAAACACAAGGAATCATAACAAGACTAATTTGTGTTCTCGTCCGCAGAGCTTGTGGAGATACACCTCAAGGTTTTATCTCAAGTGCTGTGGCGTGGGGAAGAGAATAGACTGACATGCTTAGAATATGCTTATAAATGTTATGCTTGCATAAAAGAAATTATGGTAGGAATTTTTTCCAGTTGCATGTGTGTAAAGTTGAAGCTGAAATTATTCTTCAACTTTATGCTTATTAAGGTTATGCTTGTAGTATAAAAAATGTACCAAAAAACAGATAAATCATCCCAGGAGGAGAATTAAACGGGTTACAGTAATGATAACTGCTATCGGTTGATGTCAAAGAGTTTTTTTAAAAATGTTTTTATTTTAAATATAAGACAGTTTGTAAGTTTAAAAAAAATTACTTCCAGCATTCTTTAAAAATTCAAAAATATTACCAGAGTTGCAGAGTTCAACTAAGTTGCAGGAGCGTAGTCAATGGCGGGCAGGAAGGGCAACTGCCCACCCCCCCTACGAAAATAGAAAATATCGCACACGAAAAAGATCCACTTTACCATAACACTGAACATGGTTGTTACATACGCGATTTATATTTTCGTCTTAATCTCGAAGCAATTTTCTACTGTAATTCTGAAATTTGGTGAGTATTTCATTTCAGCCAAGCTGGAAAATTTTATAAATTCTCGACTTAGTAGGCCCCAACCAAGATTGGTTATCTCTAATTACTTAATTCGAAAACATATCCATAAACTCACAATCTCGCCCTCCAACTAAAAACCAACTAAAAAAAATTCAAAGTGTTCAAATGCTTACATTTCAAACGACAATAAAAAACACATTACTAGAAAACATATTATAAACACAGAATTATTTAGAACACAAAAGTATCTTTTGATATATTTAATGTCTCATGCGTTGTGGGCTTATTTCTTCTTGTTCACTATGAAGGTGGTGTAGAAGTCTACAATCGTGGTCACAATATGTTGGGACAAGAGAACGAATTTCGAATTTCGCCACCACAAGTAATTGCGTAGGCTCATTCTATATTAGATTCACACATCTTGAACTTGTCAAAGTTCACTTGTCAATGTTCAGAGTGGACTTAGGACTTCGGATCTTAGGTTATTTGGTAAATACGAAATTCATAAAATGTGCTAATTGCTGCTGACGTCAGCAAGGCCATTAATCACGAATTTCGGGGCCTTCGTGTTCCCCGACGTGAATTATTTCGGTGTGCGGGCGTGCTAAAGGATGTGACTAGCAACTTTTCAACGCTCTCTGCCTGGCTTACTTGTGTGCAAAAGTAGCGACTTTGCAGCCTGTCGGCTGCAGAGTATTGACTATTTGACTCTTTTGTCCATATTTGGATAATGAGTAAAAAACTGCCTTAGTCTCAATATTTTTGTCCACGATTGTCTGAGAAAGTGGATTTTTGCGTTTTTCTTCGTTTTTTGTGGTTTCCATAGGTTCTTATGCTCAGAATCGGTCAATATTGGACAAAATGAATCTTCTCAGACAATCGTGGTCACAATATGTTGGGACAAGAGAACGAATTTCGAATTTCGCCACCACAAGTAATTGCGTAGGCTCATTCTATATTAGATTCACACATCTTGAACTTGTCAAAGTTCACTTGTCAATGTTCAGAGTGGACTTAGGACTTCAGATCTTAGGTTATTTGGTAAATACGAAATTCATAAAATGTGCTAATTGCTGCTGACGTCAGCAAGGCCATTAATCACGAATTTCGGGGCCTTCGTGTTCCCCGACGTGAATTATTTCGGTGTGCGGGCGTGCTAAAGGATGTGACTAGCAACTTTTCAACGCTCTCTGCCTGGCTTACTTGTGTGCAAAAGTAGCGACTTTGCAGCCTGTCGGCTGCAGAGTATTGACTATTTGACTCTTTTGTCCATATTTGGATAATGAGTAAAAAACTGCTTTAGTCTCAATATTTTTGTCCACGATTGTCTGAGAAAGTGGATTTTTGCGTTTTTCTTCGTTTTTTGTGGTTTCCATAGGTTCTTATGCTCAGAATCGGTCAATATTGGACAAAATGAATCTTCTCAGACAATCGTGGTCACAATATGTTGGGACAAGAGAACGAATTTCGAATTTCGCCACCACAAGTAATTGCGTAGGCTCATTCTATATTAGATTCACACATCTTGAACTTGTCAAAGTTCACTTGTCAATGTTCAGAGTGGACTTAGGACTTCAGATCTTAGGTTATTTGGTAAATACGAAATTCATAAAATGTGCTAATTGCTGCTGACGTCAGCAAGGCCATTAATCACGAATTTCGGGGCCTTCGTGTTCCCCGACGTGAATTATTTCGGTGTGCGGGCGTGCTAAAGGATGTGACTAGCAACTTTTCAACGCTCTCTGCCTGGCTTACTTGTGTGCAAAAGTAGCGACTTTGCAGCCTGTCGGCTGCAGAGTATTGACTATTTGACTCTTTTGTCCATATTTGGATAATGAGTAAAAAACTGCCTTAGTCTCAATATTTTTGTCCACGATTGTCTGAGAAAGTGGATTTTTGCGTTTTTCTTCGTTTTTTGTGGTTTCCATAGGTTCTTATGCTCAGAATCGGTCAATATTGGACAAAATGAATCTTCTCAGACAATCGTGGTCACAATATGTTGGGACAAGAGAACGAATTTCGAATTTCGCCACCACAAGTAATTGCGTAGGCTCATTCTATATTAGATTCACACATCTTGAACTTGTCAAAGTTCACTTGTCAATGTTCAGAGTGGACTTAGGACTTCAGATCTTAGGTTATTTGGTAAATACGAAATTCATAAAATGTGCTAATTGCTGCTGACGTCAGCAAGGCCATTAATCACGAATTTCGGGGCCTTCGTGTTCCCCGACGTGAATTATTTCGGTGTGCGGGCGTGCTAAAGGATGTGACTAGCAACTTTTCAACGCTCTCTGCCTGGCTTACTTGTGTGCAAAAGTAGCGACTTTGCAGCCTGTCGGCTGCAGAGTATTGACTATTTGACTCTTTTGTCCATATTTGGATAATGAGTAAAAAACTGCTTTAGTCTCAATATTTTTGTCCACGATTGTCTGAGAAAGTGGATTTTTGCGTTTTTCTTCGTTTTTTGTGGTTTCCATAGGTTCTTATGCTCAGAATCGGTCAATATTGGACAAAATGAATCTTCTCAGACAATCGTGGTCACAATATGTTGGGACAAGAGAACGAATTTCGAATTTCGCCACCACAAGTAATTGCGTAGGCTCATTCTATATTAGATTCACACATCTTGAACTTGTCAAAGTTCACTTGTCAATGTTCAGAGTGGACTTAGGACTTCAGATCTTAGGTTATTTGGTAAATACGAAATTCATAAAATGTGCTAATTGCTGCTGACGTCAGCAAGGCCATTAATCACGAATTTCGGGGCCTTCGTGTTCCCCGACGTGAATTATTTCGGTGTGCGGGCGTGCTAAAGGATGTGACTAGCAACTTTTCAACGCTCTCTGCCTGGCTTACTTGTGTGCAAAAGTAGCGACTTTGCAGCCTGTCGGCTGCAGAGTATTGACTATTTGACTCTTTTGTCCATATTTGGATAATGAGTAAAAAACTGCCTTAGTCTCAATATTTTTGTCCACGATTGTCTGAGAAAGTGGATTTTTGCGTTTTTCTTCGTTTTTTGTGGTTTCCATAGGTTCTTATGCTCAGAATCGGTCAATATTGGACAAAATGAATCTTCTCAGACAATCGTGGTCACAATATGTTGGGACAAGAGAACGAATTTCGAATTTCGCCACCACAAGTAATTGCGTAGGCTCATTCTATATTAGATTCACACATCTTGAACTTGTCAAAGTTCACTTGTCAATGTTCAGAGTGGACTTAGGACTTCAGATCTTAGGTTATTTGGTAAATACGAAATTCATAAAATGTGCTAATTGCTGCTGACGTCAGCAAGGCCATTAATCACGAATTTCGGGGCCTTCGTGTTCCCCGACGTGAATTATTTCGGTGTGCGGGCGTGCTAAAGGATGTGACTAGCAACTTTTCAACGCTCTCTGCCTGGCTTACTTGTGTGCAAAAGTAGCGACTTTGCAGCCTGTCGGCTGCAGAGTATTGACTATTTGACTCTTTTGTCCATATTTGGATAATGAGTAAAAAACTGCTTTAGTCTCAATATTTTTGTCCACGATTGTCTGAGAAAGTGGATTTTTGCGTTTTTCTTCGTTTTTTGTGGTTTCCATAGGTTCTTATGCTCAGAATCGGTCAATATTGGACAAAATGAATCTTCTCAGACAATCGTGGTCACAATATGTTGGGACAAGAGAACGAATTTCGAATTTCGCCACCACAAGTAATTGCGTAGGCTCATTCTATATTAGATTCACACATCTTGAACTTGTCAAAGTTCACTTGTCAATGTTCAGAGTGGACTTAGGACTTCAGATCTTAGGTTATTTGGTAAATACGAAATTCATAAAATGTGCTAATTGCTGCTGACGTCAGCAAGGCCATTAATCACGAATTTCGGGGCCTTCGTGTTCCCCGACGTGAATTATTTCGGTGTGCGGGCGTGCTAAAGGATGTGACTAGCAACTTTTCAACGCTCTCTGCCTGGCTTACTTGTGTGCAAAAGTAGCGACTTTGCAGCCTGTCGGCTGCAGAGTATTGACTATTTGACTCTTTTGTCCATATTTGGATAATGAGTAAAAAACTGCTTTAGTCTCAATATTTTTGTCCACGATTGTAGACACTAATCACATATTGCAATGGTCACCCATGGTCTCCTCCATTGTCAGGGGTGCCCACGAGAAGATAAAGTAACCGAGACCAGATCCTAAAATAATGGAGACGCCAATCCAAACGTTATACGTCATCACAGCCAACATAAGCAAGTAACCTGCTGTCAGTTGGAACATGTGGAGGAGTGTCTGGATGGAGTGGGCGGCTAGATGCATTCGTTTTCTAAATAGAAAATATTTTCGCCATTATGAGCGCTACCCATATAGAAATAAACAAAAAACAAAAAATGCGCGTTATAAAGTTCATGGCAACTTGGTGAAATATTTCGAGCCGAATGATTTTGTGCGTGTTTTTGATTGGCTGGCAGAAATTTTTAGCGTTCGATAGTAGAATTGATCTATTTCTAGCGGTGCAGTATTACACTGGCCAAAAAGAATCTTTTTTTATTCCGCTCTGCACGAACCCTAGTGGAAACGAGCCTTTATATACTTCAAACAACTCTTATGCCTTGATTATTCAACACTGTAAGAACTTACGCAGAAGGTTCCTTGACGTCCGCATCAATAGCACCGTATCCTCTATAACAATAGAAATATAAGTATAAAAATAAGTTATTTAGGACTTCATGCACCCTCTAAAACTGATTGGAAGACTCCTTTCAATGCAGCTCTTCAATTTGCAACAAGTGCTAGTCAGTCTATTTCTCCCCACAATGTTTTTCATAGCAACAGTAAAAGTTCATAACTTAATATTAGCAGGGATATAGAGTTTGCAAACAAATGCAGAAATGTCATCATCAACATCTAACTAAAGATAATAAGTTGATAAGTTGATGCTCACAAAATTTTACTTTTCGGTTTATCAGTACTCGACAAAACCAAACTTCCCGCTCTTTTTACGTAACTTTATAGTGCATGGGCAGTTTTTTCACATGTGCGCATGCGCTAAATTGTAAAACTCACAAGAACTCGCTGATTGTTGTTTTTAAGGAACTTTCATAGTGGAATATGCCTACTTCAACGTTCCCTGTAAGAAGTTGAGGTGCTGAACTCAATTACGCATGTGTGATTTTCTTACCCGCTACGTTGCCCAGTAAGAATCGATTTTTTCTTTTTTATTAAAGAAAGTCGCCAAGATTTGAAACCTTCGTACAGCATAGCCATGAAGAAACAAAACACACACGTGCCAAATAATTCTAAAACAAAATTAAAAAAATAATGTAGGTGTACATAAAACTAAGTGTCTATCTATAGCTTTCGCAATATCGTCGCCAGGCCTCTTTAAAGCCTCGTGTTATAGACGTAAAAAAGCCCTGGGGGCAAGTTTAAAAGCTATCGTTAAATATGGATGGTTTGATATACAGATTGTTCAGCTGATACTTATAAGGGTGACATCTCCCTCGTCTTCCAAATAAATAAAAATGCAGATACTAAAAGCCGCTGTATTTCCGTCTATTATTCACTTTTTAACGTCGTTTACATTTCTAATTCTAAAAATCTAATAATTATGCTCCTTATTCTAAATATAACACATATGATCTCTTATAATAATACGAAACTTCCGTGTGTCTGTGTGTGACTTTTGCAAAGTGGATCATTCATTTATTCATTCGTTTATTCATTTATTTGTTATTTGTTCACTCGTTCCCTCGTTCATTCATTCATTCAGGCATTCATTCATTCATTCATTCATTCATTCATTCAAGCATTCATTCATTCATTCATTCATTCATTCATTCATTCAAGCATTTATTTATTCATTCACTCATTAATTCGTTCATTCATTCATTCATTCGAGCATACCTCCAACAGTGGTGGTTTTCCATTGTTTGAACAGCAACGTTACTTTTTCATCGGCAGTAAAATACATCTAAAAAAGATGAGCAGGTGACATGCGCATGACGACGCAGAGTTTTTCCTGGTAACGTAGTATGTGTCAACAAAACGTCACAAGAAAGGTATGAGTGGGAGAACCTAGAGTGAGTCTGTCTATTACTGGCATATTTTTCTTTTGGGCAAAACTTGTTGTTTCTATAAAAAAATTGGTTTCATTAGGCACTTACATTACAGCCAATGTTTTGACCAGTGTAAAAAAGATAGACTGGGACCAGGAACGAAGTGGATTTAAAAATTTTAGACGTCCTCCATTCGCTCATGCACAACATATAGGGAACAGGGTATGCACATTTTAACTTTCCAAAATCCGACGAAATAGCTAGCGCATATAAATTAAAGATACTAAATAGCAAAAACAATTATGCTCGATAGATGAAAGTTAACAACAACACTGGTAAAATACTTGTATAATTCGAAAAAGGGTCTAGAATTGAAGTTGGGGACTTACTTGCATCATCATCATCATCATCATGGTAGAATTGCTGTGCATGTTCATCCCTACATCATCCATCATCATGTTATGATCCTGAAAAACAAAGTAAAACTTAAGAATACACAAAAAACAACAGAGTCGTCTCCAGGGTCTTTTTTCCCTAAGGTACTAGCGACCTGTGAGCCCTGAGAACAAAGTTGATGCAACTATTCCGATAAAATTTCCATTCCACAATTTTTTCAGTTTGGTTTATAAAATGTGTTTGATTTCACCAATACTACATTTCGAGGTCCATTTCAAACTGGGGGTTTTAAAGCAAAAATGCAACGCCTTATTTCATTATGACGTCAATTTGGGCGGCAAAACACATAACGCCACCGCCAGGGAGGAAAATCAATCAAGAAAAGTAAAAAATAATAGATGTTGATAGCATTGTCACTTTCTTCGAATATTCAATGACTTTCAGCATTTCTTTTTCGAATCATGCAAGTTTATAGACAAAGTAACGCCATCAATAGCGGGCGTAAAACTGTTGTTGTTGTTAGTGTATACGCTCCTCTTGTTAAAAAATGCAAGAAAATCCTATAGCTAAAATCATTTTTAATGCTGCAACTGATCTCAAGATCATTATAGAGTAAAGAAAGTACTCGATATAAGACACTTGTAATTTAGGATGCTTTCACCAAAATAGTTAAGTATTTAACGTGGTAAATAAACGAGAAAATTACGTCTCGCTTTCCTCCTGTGGTGTTTGCAGATCTCAAAAAGATACTTGCACGCGATAAGACGGCTAAATAAACAAAACACTTTAAAAAACTTAATCTGAAGTCGTTTAAACGTAAGGCTTGAACAAACAAGTTATAAAAAAAACATCACAAACTGTCGCTCTTTCAGAACAGAGAAGGATGTGATTTCGTCCGAAATAATAAAAACATATTTTAAATTAGTTGCTTCTTACCATCTTGGCCTCAACTTTCACTTTTTGCAACAAGTCACATGAAAGTCATAAAATATAGACGTCTGCTATAATATTAGGTAATTACGTAAATCAGTCCCAGGCTTTATTTAACTTAAAATAACTTTCGAAAACGATAGCCATTAAAAATTATGTAAAATATAAACCTGAAAACTGTATTCTGTGAATTAAAAGCGTCCTCAAGACGACAGTACACTCTCGTCATCAGGACTTTTTGCATTTTTGATAAGATAGACTCATATCGAATCCCTGGGGAAGAAGATGGATGACGATATAGCCTGGACAAACAACTTGCGTCCTTCAAAGTTTGCATTCTTTAAAATCAAAAGCAATAACACCAAGGGTTGAGGTCCGAAATTCCATCATTGACGAGAAGAGAACCCACGTGTTCAAGATAAAAGCCATTCTTGTTATTTTAGACGTTATATTGTAAGGTTGGAGTCTAACAATTTATTATCATTTGTGCAGTACGGGCGTGATTGGTGTAGTCAAGGTGCAGACAATACAGCCCGCGAAAATTCTAATTCAAGGAAATCAGGACATTTGTTAAATTTAGTTTGCTTTTGCACTTCTAAAAAAAGCCAGCAACGTGATTTCACTGCATAGCATCGTGTTCGTTAAAAGAATACTCCACAAATATCATATACCCCTGTCTAATATGATCGGGACTACGGCAGCCATTTTGGTATATAGACAGCCGAAGGATTAAAAAAATAACAAGACTAATAGATAAATCTTTCGATACAACTAAGCTTCCGTGACAGACACAACATAAAAGTAATGCACATTTAACTGACTTGTAAAGACACTACAACGTTACCGCCATTACTTGGGTGTATAAAATTGCACGTTCTTTGTTACTAAGCAACAGCAGTTCTTGTCCAGTCCCATTGTTGCTTAATATTTTAGCAAACTCGGGCTGATTTGATGTTCGTGTCTTGCTCAAAGCAAAACAAGAATTAGAAGAGAAATTGGAAGAATTTTTGGTTGTAGGGTGACAACAAAAGAAGCCAAGTTAGGCCCCAGTATCTTTTACTATTGCTGTATAACTATCAGAAAGCGCAGTATTGTTGAGAACATCGAGACAAGGTTGATAAATATTTTGTTGGACCTTACTCGAGCCTGGCTTGTTGCTTATCTGAGGGTTATATAATTATTTATTTCAGAGCACAAGTTATATACAATTTGCTACTTCTTAGAAATATGTTTTACCTATAAAAATTAAAGTTTTTCAAGTTGTAACTTACCATTTCTCCTTTATATTCTTCCTGTTTTATTCCGCTTTTTTTCTTTATTATTTTTATTAATATTATTATTATTATAATTGACTAGAGTAAAATTTTCCAAAAAAGAACGGGTTTGAAATCTGCAACCTGTAAAAAAAAGCAAACTTTCAAACAACATGCAAACATGCTTTCGTAATTACACACACGTTCAAACGATGTCAAATTAATCATGTGAATAACATTAACATCTATCTTAAAATAACATCACATGTTAGTATCCAGTGTCTACGTCATGTCTGCAAAATATATCATATTTCAAATCTTGCTGCTAGGTGACCACATCAAATTTCCAGCAGTGGTCAACTATATGCAACTAAAAAAAGTTTACATTTTTTATTAGTAAATGTGGCACAGTTTACCTGTACTGTTCAACCTGAAGTTCAATGTCGGGTCACTCAGTTAGTAGTAAAAACTGTTTCTTGTGCCACCATTACAAATGTTCCTTTGTTATCTAACGGTGAGAAATATATTTTTCATGCGAAGGCTGACATCTTTGGAAAGAAACAACAACAAACGACAATGAATGTGATGATTGGATGAGAGGTTACCTTAATTCGTAGAATTTTTAAATCCCGCACATTTTTTACACACACTCAGATTCTGCATACATTTAATTTCGCGCCCTTCTTGTGCGAGCTATATATAAAAAAATCTTTCTGTACACTACAATGTTTTGCACATCTTTAAAACTGGAAGTGTTTTAAATCTTAACTCTCATATTGATGGGAACCATGGAGGTAGAAACAGATCGTTTACATGCCCGAGGAGCGCTTAGAAGCTTCATCAATCTCGAATTTATTTTGGTTCCGGTCAATTCATTCCCTTACAACCTAACTTTTGCGCAAGAAATATTTCACGCATATAAACTTTTTTCATGAGCAAAAATTTCATTTTACGGTACAGTACAACTTCTCTGACGCTAGCATCTTTTTAAAGTAGACGGTAATCTTACTCTCGAGTGAACATTTCAACGGAAACTCACCTCCATAAAGCAGATAATAATTTATAAACTTCTTAACATGAAGATCTGAACTCGAAGAGCGCTCAGATAGCACCTGTACCACTGACCAGTTATGTACTCGATATTTACACGGTGTTTAGTCAGCACATCACGTGATTGCTGTAGAATTTCCTTACTTATTTCCTGTTTCGACAAACGCTAACTTAACGAACCTCTCCTCAGCCGTGATTTTTACAAGTGCGCAAATAAAGTGCAACATATGAAGTCTATATACGTTAACATCGAAAGAGGGAAGGCATTGACAGACCACTTTAATCACATAGTGCAGAAAAAACACATTTTCAGAAAAGTGATGAATTCTTTTACAGACAATTTATCCTACAAACCTTGCGGAACCTGAACTAAAGGCGACACCTTCAATTACCAGTCATATAACCACTCCATAATTTGAAAAAAAATTAAATACCTTTAAATATTAAAAATAACCATCTTTTAAAATGCTCTATCGTAGTCTGGTAAAAATAATAACATTCTCTCTCTAAACGTCACTGGCGCATAAACTAAAGATAAACTAAACCACCGCGGAGGAGAGATTTTACACACAAAAACATTCGTAGTCTGAAAACGGTTTCATGATAGAATACATGCAACAACGCGGTCGTAACTTTTTCTTACGAAACATTCTGATCATCAAAAAGCCAGCTTAAATAAATTTGACACGGCGTGTTCATTCGCACCCAGCCAAAAAACATTACCAAAAACATTTTTCAAACAAGATTTTATAAAAAACAACCTAGCAATACTACGTAATTAAATGCTCTCCGCCTTCAAAACAATTATTCTCACTTTCCTAAAACCGCTCAAATAAAATCACTAATCTTTTTTCTTCGATCTTGGCGATGTCCTATTACGTGGCGAGCCACCATTTTGATTCTCAGCCGATTTATCCTTCTTCTTGCGATCATGCTTGTCTGCTTTCGAATTTACCGGCATTGACTCCCGGTATCGTTGAACTTGCGACATGATAAAGTTCCACGCCATCCAAGCTTGTACCAACACAATGGCTGACAGCCACGCAATTCTATACAATCAAACAGGATAAAGATCACATACAAATCGAAATTTAGTAAAAGAATATGAACCTACAGACCCAAAATTCCTGGTTCCAGACTCTTTCTGACAAATTTTCCTGAATAATACCAGTAGATAAGTCTTATACCATCATTTTTATTTAAAACATATTCTGACAGTAACACAACTTTTGATAACCCTGTGAAATTTAGACTTTTTCATGTTACTGTTCAAATTTTGACGATGTTCGAACCAAATGACACAAATTTCATAAATTTCTGGACAAAGTGGACTTCTTTCCAGCCATTAAAGGTTACCGTAATGCTTCAAATAAACGCCCCCCTTCTATTAAACGCCCCCCTCGAATAGACGCCCCTCCCTCATAAGGGGCGTTTATTCGAGGCGATAGTAAAAGTATACTTACTTACTTATTTTTTTCCTAAATCTTAGGTTTAAGGTTGGAAATTTAGTTTTTCGCTTTTGAAGTTCATTCTCCAAAACATGTGAATATCTTTTATTTTCTGTTGTGAAGATATATATTATAGGTATCCTTAAAAACTGTAAAAGAGACGAAGTGTAAAAAATTTAATAAACGCCCCCCCCCTCTTTTAAACGCCCCCCAAAAGCGTTTATTCGAAGCATTACGGTAAGACAACAAGCTTATAATTCTGGACCATAACACATACGCACAACAGGCGGCAAAGAATTTCCACAACTAAAAACCTTTCTCACCTCACAGTTTGAGTGTTAATATTTCCACTAGTGATGTCAATTTTACCAATGTCATGTTTACCAAGACCAAACCTAAACAAAAATTTATTTTCGAGAATTAATATAGTTTAGTGAAAAAACAAATTATGAAAACAAATTGGTATGTGTATAGCATTTTAGTTGAATGATCTGCGGAAAATGGATATAGCTTTACAAAATTTGTGATTTTTTTCTTACTCTGTAAGGCCTTAGTTATTGCCTTTGGGGATTTTTGTGCGGGTATTAAGTGCGGGCATTAATTGGTATGTTGAAAAATATTTCTCGGGTACTTCACGGATTTGGCCAAAATTTGTAGAAAGCACTCAAATTAATACCCACGAAAATCAGTACCAAAGAAGAAGGGAACACTTACCAAACGATTAAAATCGCGATGCTAATAGTAGCAAGTCTGGCCAAAACAAATGTGACAGCCCACACCAAAAATCTAAATAATAAAAATACGAGATAAGATTTGTGTTTGGTACCAAAAGAGCTCTCGTGTAATTTGCTTTGACCGCTGCGCTTGTTGTATACACTCGGGTGGCCACTCATGTTCAAAAAATAAATTCCAGGGTATTTCCGGAAGTATTACAGGTTTTTTTGATATTTTTCCAGGAGTAATTTTGCACGACAAAAACAAAAAATTCAACGAGAAAAAAACACAGCCTTTCTTTTATCTTAAATAAAACAAAGGTTCCTTAAAAAAAGATTCCAAAAAATTATTTTCCAAGAAGTGTTTTCCCAACTTCGCAGCTTTAAAGAAGTACATTTTTTTTCTAGTAGCATACTTTATTTTTAAGGAGTTTCGATACGATGTTACAAACCCTAAAACACATTTAATTGCCCCAATTTATTCATTGAAAGATTAAAAACGAATAGCAACACTATAATGAAAATTGGCTGGGCTCCAACCACTACCAATTTGAGTATAGGGTTTTATGTAACAAGAATATTTGAGCAACATAAACATAAACAAGCAATAAAACCCTCATTTACACAACCAACTAGTCATTGATATTTTTGATAATTAAAAATGCTCAATTTACATGTTTTTTGCTGTAATGATTTGGTGTTGCTCTTGCAACAATAGAAGTTGTAACGAAAACGAAATGGAAAAAATTCAAACTTTATACTACATACCCATGTTGAGAAATATCCGTTTTTCCTGTGCAATGGATAATTCTCGTCAGTGCGAATAAAGCTTCTGGCACATAGTGGATAGCCAACAAAATTAGTGCAATGTGTGTTCCACTATAAAGAAAAGGTGTATTTGAGAAACAAGTATTACAATTGTAAACGTGAAAAAGAAAAAGCTAACACGTGCTTAAATTTAGTAACACAGAAAATCTATTGTAAGAAGTTGTTTACATGAGACTCAAGTGAAACTTTATCTTTTGTATTTGCAACTTTTACGCACACTGATTGAAGAACGTATTTCACACCAGGGTGAATCGTTTCGATGGAAATTTTTGGCTTAATTAGAAATTTTATTTGATCAATTTCACCTAAGTGTAATACCACTCTAATCGAGTTTCACTTCGACCGAGTACTCATGTAAACGGTCCTAAGAACCACACACCCATGGCTAGGATTGATGTGACTTAAATAAGGTTTAGCTAATTTTAGGTCGCGTGTCTGATGTAAAACAGCCTCTAACATCACAAGAACTTAAGTACAGTGGCATTTTCCAAGAGTTCCATTTCTGCATTGACACAGACTGGCATGGCATAAAATAAGAAAACAATTTGAGGAGCTACCTGGACACATAGGCTGCAGAAATGAAGGCTAGGTACAAAGTGTAGATTGTCACTTTGCTTGATATGTCCTCGCTTCGAACTTTCATGAAAAACAGCTCAGGGTAACAGTGAATCCAGTATGCAATTTGCAAAATAAAATAAAACTTGACCATAAAGCTAAAAAGGAAATATAAAGTTTTTAATGCTTCTGGGTTGGTTACTAACAGAAATTAAAATATAAAGTTTTTAATGCTTCTGGGTTGGTTACGAACAGAAATTAAAATATAAAGTTTTTAATGCTTCTGGGTTGGTTACTAACAGAAATTAAAATATAAAGTTTTTAATGCTTCTGGGTTGGTTACTAACAGAAATTAAAATATAAAGTTTTTAATGCTTCTGGGTTGGTTACTAACAGAAATTAAAATATAAAGTTTTTAATGCTTCTGGGTTGGTTACGAACAGAAATTAAAATCTAATAATTTTTTAATGCTTCTGGGTTGGTTACGAACAGAAATTAAAATCTAATAATTTTTTAATGCTTCTGGGTTGGTTACGAACAGAAATTAAAATCTAATAATTTTTTAATGCTTCTGGGTTGGTTACGAACAGAAATTAAAATCTAATAATTTTTTAATGCTTCTGGGTTGGTTACGAACAGAAATTAAAATATAAAGTTTTTACTGCTTCTGGGTTGGTTACTAACAGAAATTAAATATAAAGTTTTTAATGCTTCTGGGTTGGTTACGAACAGAAATTAAATATAAAGTTTTTAATGCTTCTGGGTTGGTTACGAACAGAAATTAAAATATAAAGTTTTTAATGCTTCTGGGTTGGTTACGAACAGAAATCTAATATAAAGTTTTTAATGCTTCTGGGTTGGTTACGAACAGAAATCTAATATAAAGTTTTTAATGCTTCTGGGTTGGTTACGAACAGAAATTAAAATATAAAGTTTTTAATGCTTCTGGGTTGGTTACTAACAGAAATTAAATATAAAGTTTTTAATGCTTCTGGGTTGGTTACGAACAGAAATCTAATATAAAGTTTTTAATGCTTCTGGGTTGGTTACGAACAGAAATCTAATATAAAGTTTTTAATGCTTCTGGGTTGGTTACGAACAGAAATTAAAATATAAAGTTTTTAATGCTTCTGGGTTGGTTACGAACAGAAATTAAAATATAAAGTTTTTAATGCTTCTGGGTTGGTTACAAACAGAAATTAAAATCTAATATAAAGTTTTTAATGGTTCTGGGTTGGTTACTAACAGAAATTAAAATATAAAGTTTTTAATGCTTCTGGGTTGGTTACTAACAGAAATTAAAATAATAAAGTTTTAATGCTTCTGGGTTGGTTACGAACAGAAATTAAAAT
This sequence comes from Hydractinia echinata, assembly GCA_030067915.1. Taxonomy (NCBI): domain Eukaryota; kingdom Metazoa; phylum Cnidaria; class Hydrozoa; order Anthoathecata; family Hydractiniidae; genus Hydractinia; species Hydractinia echinata. Next base: position 189,471 of record JASGCC010000124.1, read on the forward strand.
ATAAAGTTTTTACTGCTTCTGGGTTGGTTACTAACAGAAATTAAATATAAAGTTTTTAATGCTTCTGGGTTGGTTACTAACAGAAATTAAAATATAAAGTTTTTAATGCTTCTGGGTTGGTTACGAACAGAAATTAAAATATAAAGTTTTTAATGCTTCTGGGTTGGTTACGAACAGAAATTAAAATCTAATATAAAGTTTTTAATGCTTCTGGGTTGGTTACTAACAGAAATTAAAATATAAAGTTTTTAATGCTTCTGGGTTGGTTACTAACAGAAATTAAAATATAAAGTTTTTAATGCTTCTGGGTTGGTTACGAACAGAAATTAAAATATAAAGTTTTTACTGCTTCTGGGTTGGTTACTAACAGAAATTAAATATAAAGTTTTTAATGCTTCTGGGTTGGTTACTAACAGAAATTAAAATATAAAGTTTTTAATGCTTCTGGGTTGGTTACGAACAGAAATTAAAATATAAAGTTTTTAATGCTTCTGGGTTGGTTACTAACAGAAATTAAATATAAAGTTTTTAATGCTTCTGGGTTGGTTACTAACAGAAATTAAAATCTAATATAAAGTTTTTAATGCTTCTGGGTTGGTTACTAACAGAAATTAAAATATAAAGTTTTTAATGCTTCTGGGTTGGTTACTAACAGAAAATAAAATCTAATATAAAGTTTTTAATGCTTCTGGGTTGGTTACTAACAGAAATTAAATATAAAGTTTTTAATGCTTCTGGGTTGGTTACTAACAGAAATTAAAATATAAAGTTTTTAATGCTTCTGGGTTGGTTACTAACAGAAATTAAATATAAAGTTTTTAATGCTTCTGGGTTGGTTACTAACAGAAATTAAAATATAAAGTTTTTACTGCTTCTGGGTTGGTTACTAACAGAAATTAAAATCTAATATAAAGTTTTTAATGCTTCTGGGTTGGTTACTAACAGAAATTAAATATAAAGTTTTTAATGCTTCTGGGTTGGTTACTAACAGAAATTAAATATAAAGTTTTTAATGCTTCTGGGTTGGTTACTAACAGAAATTAAATATAAAGTTTTTAATGCTTCTGGGTTGGTTACTAACAGAAATCTAATATAAAGTTTTTAATGCTTCTGGGTTGGTTACGAACAGAAATTAAAATATAAAGTTTTTAATGCTTCTGGGTTGGTTACGAACAGAAATCTAATATAAAGTTTTTAATGCTTCTGGGTTGGTTACGAACAGAAATTAAAATATAAAGTTTTTAATGCTTCTGGGTTGGTTACGAACAGAAATCTAATATAAAGTTTTTAATGCTTCTGGGTTGGTTACTAACAGAAATTAAATATAAAGTTTTTAATGCTTCTGGGTTGGTTACGAACAGAAATCTAATAAAAAGTTTTTAATGCTTCTGGGTTGGTTAAGAACAGAAATCTAATATAAAGTTTTTAATGCTTCTGGGTTGGTTACGAACAGAAATTAAAATCTAATATAAAGTTTTTAATGCTTCTGGGTTGGTTACTAACAGAAATTAAAATATAAAGTTTTTAATGCTTCTGGGTTGGTTACTAACAGAAAATAAAATCTAATATAAAGTTTTAATGCTTCTGGGTTGGTTACTAACAGAAATTAAATATAAAGTTTTTACTGCTTCTGGGTTGGTTACTAACAGAAATTAAAATATAAAGTTTTTAATGCTTCTGGTTGGTTACTAACAGAAATTAAAATATAAAGTTTTAATGCTTCTGGGTTGGTTACTAACAGAAATTAAAATATAAAGTTTTTAATGCTTCTGGGTTGGTTACTAACAGAAATTAAATATAAAGTTTTTAATGCTTCTGGGTTGGTTACTAACAGAAATTAAAATCTAAAGTTTTTAACGCTTCTGGGTTGGTTACGAACAGAAATTAAAATATAAAGTTTTTAATGCTTCTGGGTTGGTTACTAACAGAAATTAAATATAAAGTTTTTAATGCTTCTGGGTTGGTTACTAACAGAAATTAAAATATAAAGTTTTTAATGCTTCTGGGTTGGTTACTAACAGAAAATAAAATCTAATATAAAGTTTTTAATGCTTCTGGGTTGGTTACTAACAGAAATTAAATATAAAGTTTTTACTGCTTCTGGGTTGGTTACTAACAGAAATTAAAATATAAAGTTTTTAATGCTTCTGGGTTGGTTACTAACAGAAATTAAAATATAAAGTTTTTAATGCTTCTGGGTTGGTTACTAACAGAAATTAAAATATAAAGTTTTTAATGCTTCTGGGTTGGTTACTAACAGAAATTAAATATAAAGTTTTTAATGCTTCTGGGTTGGTTACTAACAGAAATTAAAATCTAAAGTTTTTAACGCTTCTGGGTTGGTTACGAACAGAAATTAAATATAAAGTTTTTAATGCTTCTGGGTTGGTTACGAACAGAAATCTAATATAAAGTTTTTAATGCTTCTGGGTTGGTTACTAACAGAAATTAAATATAAAGTTTTTAATGCTTCTGGGTTGGTTACTAACAGAAATTAAAATATAAAGTTTTTAATGCTTCTGGGTTGGTTACTAACAGAAATTAAATATAAAGTTTTTAATGCTTCTGGGTTGGTTACTAACAGAAATCTAATATAAAGTTTTTTAATGCTTCTGGGTTGGTTACGAACAGAAATTAAAATATAAAGTTTTTAATGCTTCTGGTTGGTTACGAACAGAAATCTAATATAAAGTTTTTAATGCTTCTGGGTTGGTTACGAACAGAAATCTAATATAAAGTTTTTAATGCTTCTGGGTTGGTTACGAACAGAAATTAAAATATAAAGTTTTTAATGCTTCTGGGTTGGTTACTAACAGAAATTAAATATAAAGTTTTTAATGCTTCTGGGTTGGTTACGAACAGAAATCTAATATAAAGTTTTTAATGCTTCTGGGTTGGTTACTAACAGAAATTAAAATATAAAGTTTTTAATGCTTCTGGGTTGGTTACTAACAGAAATTAAAATATAAAGTTTTTAATGCTTCTGGGTTGGTTACTAACAGAAATTAAAATATAAAGTTTTTAATGCTTCTGGGTTGGTTACTAACAGAAATTAAAAATAAAGTTTTTAATGCTTCTGGGTTGGTTACTAAAAGAAATCTAATATAAAGTTTTTAATGCTTCTGGGTTGGCTACGAACAGAAATTAAAATATAAAGTTTTTAATGCTTCTGGGTTGGTTACGAACAGAAATCTAATATAAAGTTTTTAATGCTTCTGGGTTGGTTACGAACAGAAATCTAATATAAAGTTTTTAATGCTTCTGGGTTGGTTACGAACAGAAATTAAAATATAAAGTTTTTAATGCTTCTGGGTTGGTTACTAACAGAAATTAAATATAAAGTTTTTAATGCTTCTGGGTTGGTTACTAACAGAAATCTAATATAAAGTTTTTTAATGCTTCTGGGTTGGTTACGAACAGAAATTAAAATATAAAGTTTTTAATGCTTCTGGGTTGGTTACGAACAGAAATCTAATATAAGTTTTTAATGCTTCTGGGTTGGTTTACGAACAGAAATCTAATATAAAGTTTTTAATGCTTCTGGGTTGGTTACGAACAGAAATTTAAAATATAAAAGTTTTTAATGCTTCTGGGTTGGTTACTAACAGAAATTAAATATAAAGTTTTTAATGCTTCTGGGTTGGTTACTAACAGAAATCTAATATAAAGTTTTTAATGCTTCTGGGTTGGTTACGAACAGAAATTAAAATATAAAGTTTTTAATGCTTCTGGGTTGGTTACGAACAGAAATCTAATATAAAGTTTTTAATGCTTCTGGGTTGGCGTTACGAACAGAAATCTAATATAAAGTTTTTAATGCTTCTGGGTTGGTTACGAACAGAAATTAAAATATAAAGTTTTTAATGCTTCTGGGTTGGTTACTAACAGAAATTAAATATAAAGTTTTTAATGCTTCTGGGTTGGTTACGAACAGAAATCTAATATAAAGTTTTTAATGCTTCTGGGTTGGTTACTAACAGAAATTAAAATATAAAGTTTTTAATGCTCTGGTTGGTTACTTAACAGAAATTAAAATATAAAGTTTTTACTGCTTCTGGGTTGGTTACTAACAAGAAATTAAAATATAAAGTTTTAATGCTTCTGGTTGGTTACGAACAGAAATCTAATAAAAAGTTTTTAATGCTTCTGGGTTGGTTAAGAACAGAAATCTAATATAAAGTTTTTAATGCTTCTGGGTTGGTTACGAACAGAAATTAAAATATAAAGTTTTTAATGCTTCTGGGTTGGTTACGAACAGAAATTAAATCTAATATAAAGTTTTTAATGCTTCTGGGTTGGTTACTAACAGAAATTAAAATATAAAGTTTTTAATGCTTCTGGGTTGGTTACGAAACAGAAAATTAAAATATAAAGTTTTTAATTGCTTCTGGGTTGGTTACGAACAGAAATTAAAATCTAATATAAAGTCTTAATGCTTCTGGGGTTGGTTACGAACAGAAATTAAAATCTAATATAAAGTTTTTAATGCTTCTGGGTTGGTTACTAACAGAAATTAAAATATAAAGTTTTTAATGCTTCTGGGTTGGTTACGAACAGAAATTAAAATATAAAGTTTTTAATGCTTCTGGGTTGGTTACTAACAGAAATTAAAATATAAAGTTTTTAATGCTTCTGGGTTGGTTACGAACAGAAATCTAATATAAAGTTTTTAATGCTTCTGGGTTGGTTACTAACAGAAATTAAAATATAAAGTTTTTAATGCTTCTGGGTTGGTTACGAACAGAAATTAAATATAAAGTTTTTAATGCTTCTGGGTTGGTTACTAACAGAAATTAAAATCTAAAGTTTTTAATGCTTCTGGGTTGGTTACGAACAGAAATTAAAATATAAAGTTTTTAACGCTTCTGGGTTGGTTACGAACAGAAATTAAAATATAAAGTTTTTAATGCTTCTGGGTTGGTTACTAATAAAAATTAAAATATAAAGTTTTTAATGCTTCTGGGTTGGTTACGAACAGAAATCTAATATAAAGTTTTTAATGCTTCTGGGTTGGTTACTAACAGAAATTAAAATATAAAGTTTTTAATGCTTCTGGGTTGGTTACTAACAGAAATTAAAATATAAAGTTTTTAATGCTTCTGGTTGGTTACGAACAGAAATTAAAATATAAAGTTTTTAATGCTTCTGGGTTGGTTACGAACAGAAATTAAAATAATAAAGTTTTTAATGCTTCTGGGTTGGTTACTAACAGAAATTAAAATATAAAGTTTTTAATGCTTCTGGGTTGGTTACTAACAGAAATTAAAATATAAAGTTTTTAATGCTTCTGGGTTGGTTACTAACAGAAATTAAAATATAAAGTTTTTAATGCTTCTGGGTTGGTTACTAACAGAAATTAAAATATAAAGTTTTTAATGCTTCTGGGTTGGTTACGAACAGAAATTAAAATATAAAGTTTTTAATGCTTCTGGGTTGGTTACGAACAGAAATTAAAATATAAAGTTTTTAATGCTTCTGGGTTGGTTACTAACAGAAATTAAATATAAAGTTTTTAATGCTTCTGGGTTGGTTACTAACAGAAATTAAAATATAAAGTTTTTAATGCTTCTGGGTTGGTTACGAACAGAAATTAAAATATAAAGTTTTTAATGCTTCTGGGTTGGTTACTAACAGAAATCTAATATAAAGTTTTTAATGCTTCTGGGTTGGTTACTAACAGAAATTAAAATATAAAGTTTTTAATGCTTCTGGGTTGGTTACTAACAGAAATTAAATATAAAGTTTTTAATGCTTCTGGGTTGGTTACGAACAGAAATTAAATATAAAGTTTTTAATGCTTCTGGGTTGGTTACTAACAGAAATTAAAATATAAAGTTTTTAATGCTTCTGGGTTGGTTACTAACAGAAATTAAATATAAAGTTTTTAATGCTTCTGGGTTGGTTACGAACAGAAATTAAAATCTAATATAAAGTTTTTAATGCTTCTGGGTTGGTTACTAACAGAAATTAAATATAAAGTTTTTAATGCTTCTGGGTTGGTTACTAACAGAAATTAAAATATAAAGTTTTTAATGCTTCTGGGTTGGTTACTAACAGAAATTAAATATAAAGTTTTTAATGCTTCTGGGTTGGTTACTAACAGAAATTAAATATAAAGTTTTTAATGCTTCTGGGTTGGTTACTAACAGAAATTAAATATAAAGTTTTTAATGCTTCTGGGTTGGTTACGAACAGAAATTAAATATAAAGTTTTTAATGCTTCTGGGTTGGTTACGAACAGAAATTAATATAAAGTTTTTAATGCTTCTGGGTTGGTTACTAACAGAAATTAAAATATAAAGTTTTTAATGCTTCTGGGTTGGTTACTAACAGAAATTAAATATAAAGTTTTTAATGCTTCTGGGTTGGTTACTAACAGAAATTAAATATAAAGTTTTTAATGCTTCTGGGTTGGTTACGAACAGAAATTAAAATATAAAGTTTTTAATGCTTCTGGGTTGGTTACGAACAGAAATTAAAATATAAAGTTTTTAATGCTTCTGGGTTGGTTACTAACAGAAATTAAAATATAAAGTTTTTAATGCTTCTGGGTTGGTTACTAACAGAAATTAAATATAAAGTTTTTAATGCTTCTGGGTTGGTTAAGAACAGAAATCTAATATAAAGTTTTTAATGCTTCTGGGTTGGTTACTAACAGAAATTAAAATATAAAGTTTTTAACGCTTCTGGGTTGGTTACTAACAGAAATTAAAATATAAAGTTTTTAATGCTTCTGGGTTGGTTACGAACAGAAATTAATATAAAGTTTTTAATGCTTCTGGGTTGGTTACGAACAGAAATTAATATAAAGTTTTTAATGCTTCTGGGTTGGTTACTAACAGAAATTAAATATAAAGTTTTTAATGCTTCTGGGTTGGTTACGAACAGAAATTAAAATATAAAGTTTTTAATGCTTCTGGGTTGGTTACTAACAGAAATTAAAATATAAAGTTTTTAATGCTTCTGGGTTGGTTACTAACAGAAATTAAATATAAAGTTTTTAATGCTTCTGGGTTGGTTACGAACAGAAATTAAAATATAAAGTTTTTAATGCTTCTGGGTTGGTTACTAACAGAAATTAAATATAAAGTTTTTAATGCTTCTGGGTTGGTTACTAACAGAAATTAAAATATAAAGTTTTTAATGCTTCTGGGTTGGTTACTAACAGAAATTAAAATATAAAGTTTTTAATGCTTCTGGGTTGGTTACTAACAGAAATCTAATATAAAGTTTTTAATGCTTCTGGGTTGGTTACTAACAGAAATTAAAATATAAAGTTTTTAATGCTTCTGGGTTGGTTACTAACAGAAATTAAATATAAAGTTTTTAATGCTTCTGGGTTGGTTACGAACAGAAATTAAATATAAAGTTTTTAATGCTTCTGGGTTGGTTACGAACAGAAATTAATATAAAGTTTTTAATGCTTCTGGGTTGGTTACTAACAGAAATTAAAATATAAAGTTTTTAATGCTTCTGGGTTGGTTACTAACAGAAATTAAATATAAAGTTTTTAATGCTTCTGGGTTGGTTACTAACAGAAATTAAATATAAAGTTTTTAATGCTTCTGGGTTGGTTACTAACAGAAATTAAATATAAAGTTTTTAATGCTTCTGGGTTGGTTACTAACAGAAATTAAATATAAAGTTTTTAATGCTTCTGGGTTGGTTACTAACAGAAAATAAAATCTAATATAAAGTTTTTAATGCTTCTGGGTTGGTTACTAACAGAAATTAAATATAAAGTTTTTAATGCTTCTGGGTTGGTTACGAACAGAAATTAAATATAAAGTTTTTAATGCTTCTGGGTTGGTTACGAACAGAAATTAAATATAAAGTTTTTAATGCTTCTGGGTTTGGTTACGAACAGAAATTAAATATAAAGTTTTAATGCTTCTGGGTTGGTTACGAACAGAAATCTAATATAAAGTTTTTAATGCTTCTGGGTTGGTTACTAACAGAAATTAAAATATAAAGTTTTTAATGCTTCTGGGTTGGTTACTAACAGAAATTAAATATAAAGTTTTTAATGCTTCTGGGTTGGTTACGAACAGAAATTAAAATCTAAAGTTTTTAATGCTTCTGGGTTGGTTACTAACAGAAATTAAAATATAAAGTTTTTAATGCTTCTGGGTTGGTTACTAACAGAAATTAAATATAAAGTTTTTAATGCTTCTGGGTTGGTTACGAACAGAAATTAAAATCTAATATAAAGTTTTTAATGCTTCTGGGTTGGTTACTAACAGAAATTAAATATAAAGTTTTTAATGCTTCTGGGTTGGTTACTAACAGAAATTAAAATATAAAGTTTTTAATGCTTCTGGGTTGGTTACTAACAGAAATTAAATATAAAGTTTTTAATGCTTCTGGGTTGGTTACTAACAGAAATCTAATATAAAGTTTTTAATGCTTCTGGGTTGGTTACTAACAGAAATTAAATATAAAGTTTTTAATGCTTCTGGGTTGGTTACGAACAGAAATTAAATATAAAGTTTTTAATGCTTCTGGGTTGGTTACGAACAGAAATCTAATATAAAGTTTTTAATGCTTCTGGGTTGGTTACTAACAGAAATTAAAATATAAAGTTTTTAATGCTTCTGGGTTGGTTACTAACAGAAATTAAATATAAAGTTTTTACTGCTTCTGGGTTGGTTACTAACAGAAATTAAATATAAAGTTTTTAATGCTTCTGGGTTGGTTACGAACAGAAATTAAAATCTAAAGTTTTTAATGCTTCTGGGTTGGTTACGAACAGAAATTAAAATATAAAGTTTTTAATGCTTCTGGGTTGGTTACTAACAGAAATTAAAATATAAAGTTTTTAATGCTTCTGGGTTGGTTACTAACAGAAATTAAATATAAAGTTTTTAATGCTTCTGGGTTGGTTAAGAACAGAAATCTAATATAAAGTTTTTAATGCTTCTGGGTTGGTTACTAACAGAAATTAAAATATAAAGTTTTTAACGCTTCTGGGTTGGTTACTAACAGAAATTAAAATATAAAGTTTTTAATGCTTCTGGGTTGGTTACGAACAGAAATCTAATATAAAGTTTTTAATGCTTCTGGGTTGGTTACGAACAGAAATCTAATATAAAGTTTTTAATGCTTCTGGGTTGGTTACTAACAGAAATTAAATATAAAGTTTTTTAATGCTTCTGGGTTGGTTACGAACAGAAATTAAAATCTAAAGTTTTTAATGCTTCTGGGTTGGTTACTAACAGAAATTAAAATATAAAGTTTTTAATGCTTCTGGGTTGGTTACTAACAGAAATAAATATAAAGTTTTTAATGCTTCTGGGTTGGTTAAGAACAGAAATCTAATATAAAGTTTTTTAATGCTTCTGGGTTGGTTACTAACAGAAATTAAAATATAAAGTTTTTAACGCTGCTGGGTTGGTTACTAACAGAAATTAAAATATAAAGTTTTTAATGCTTCTGGGTTGGTTACGAACAGAAATCTAATATAAAGTTTTTAATGCTTCTGGGTTGGTTACGAACAGAAATCTAATATAAAGTTTTTAATGCTTCTGGGTTGGTTACTAACAGAAATTAAAATATAAAGTTTTTAATGCTTCTGGGTTGGTTACTAACAGAAATTAAATATAAAGTTTTTAATGCTTCTGGGTTGGTTACGAACAGAAATTAAATATAAAGTTTTTAATGCTTCTGGGTTGGTTACGAACAGAAATCTAATATAAAGTTTTTAATGCTTCTGGGTTGGTTACTAACAGAAATTAAAATATAAAGTTTTTAATGCTTCTGGGTTGGTTACGAACAGAAATTAAAATCTAAAGTTTTTAATGCTTCTCGGTTGGTTACTAACAGAAATTAAAATATAAAGTTTTTAATGCTTCTGGGTTGGTTACTAACAGAAATTAAAATATAAAGTTTTTAATGCTTCTGGGTTGGTTACGAACAGAAATCTAATATAAAGTTTTTAATGCTTCTGGGTTGGTTACGAACAGAAATTAAATATAAAGTTTTTAATGCTTCTGGGTTGGTTACGAACAGAAATCTAATATAAAGTTTTTAATGCTTCTGGGTTGGTTACTAACAGAAATTAAAATATAAAGTTTTTAATGCTTCTGGGTTGGTTACGAACAGAAATTAAAATCTAAAGTTTTTAATGCTTCTCGGTTGGTTACTAACAGAAATTAAAATATAAAGTTTTTAATGCTTCTGGGTTGGTTACTAACAGAAATTAAATATAAAGTTTTTAATGCTTCTGGGTTGGTTACTAACAGAAATTAAAATATAAAGTTTTTAATGCTTCTGGGTTGGTTACTAACAGAAATTAAAATATAAAGTTTTTAATGCTTCTGGGTTGGTTACTAACAGAAATTAAAATATAAAGTTTTTAATGCTTCTGGGTTGGTTACTAACAGAAATTAAAATATAAAGTTTTTAATGCTTCTGGGTTGGTTACTAACAGAAATTAAAATATAAAGTTTTTAATGCTTCTGGGTTGGTTAAGAACAGAAATCTAATATAAAGTTTTTAATGCTTCTGGGTTGGTTACTAACAGAAATTAAATATAAAGTTTTTACTGCTTCTGGGTTGGTTACTAACAGAAATTAAATATAAAGTTTTTTAATGCTTCTGGGTTGGTTACGAACAGAAATTAAAATATAAAGTTTTTAACGCTTCTGGGTTGGTTACGAACAGAAATTAAAATATAAAGTTTTTAATGCTTCTGGGTTGGTTACTAACAGAAAATAAAATCTAATATAAAGTTTTTAATGCTTCTGGGTTGGTTACTAACAGAAATTAAATATAAAGTTTTTACTGCTTCTGGGTTGGTTACTAACAGAAATTAAAATATAAAGTTTTTAATGCTTCTGGGTTGGTTACGAACAGAAATTAAAATATAAAGTTTTTAATGCTTCTGGGTTGGTTAAGAACAGAAATCTAATATAAAGTTTTTAATGCTTCTGGGTTGGTTACTAACAGAAATTAAATATAAAGTTTTTACTGCTTCTGGGTTGGTTACTAACAGAAATTAAAATATAAAGTTTTTAATGCTTCTGGGTTGGTTACGAACAGAAATTAAAATATAAAGTTTTTAACGCTTCTGGGTTGGTTACGAACAGAAATTAAAATATAAAGTTTTTAATGCTTCTGGGTTGGTTACTAACAGAAAATAAAATCTAATATAAAGTTTTTAATGCTTCTGGGTTGGTTACTAACAGAAATTAAATATAAAGTTTTTACTGCTTCTGGGTTGGTTACTAACAGAAATTAAAATATAAAGTTTTTAACGCTTCTGGGTTGGTTACGAACAGAAATTAAAATATAAAGTTTTTAATGCTTCTGGGTTGGTTACGAACAGAAATTAAAATATAAAGTTTTTAACGCTTCTGGGTTGGTTACTAACAGAAATTAAAATCTAAAGTTTTTAATGCTTCTGGGTTGGTTACGAACAGAAATTAAAATATAAAGTTTTTAATGCTTCTGGGTTGGTTACTAACAGAAATTAAAATATAAAGTTTTTAATGCTTCTGGGTTGGTTACTAACAGAAATTAAAATATAAAGTTTTTAATGCTTCTGGGTTGGTTACTAACAGAAATTAAAATCTAAAGTTTTTAATGCTTCTGGGTTGGTTACTAACAGAAATTAAATATAAAGTTTTTAATGCTTCTGGGTTGGTTACGAACAGAAATTAAATATAAAGTTTTTAATGCTTCTGGGTTGGTTACGAACAGAAATTAAATATAAAGTTTTTAATGCTTCTGGGTTGGTTACTAACAGAAATTAAAATATAAAGTTTTTAATGCTTCTGGGTTGGTTACTAACAGAAATTAAAATCTAAAGTTTTTACTGCTTCTGGGTTGGTTACGAACAGAAATTAAAATATAAAGTTTTTAATGCTTCTGGGTTGGTTACGAACAGAAATTAAAATATAATAATTTTCAATCATTGTTTACTACTCACATCAGATTTTTATTTCTTTGTGTGTGGAAAAGGGAACAATCAATATATAAAGTTTAAGGTGATGTAAACAGAGGGTTCTTATGCAATTTCGATAAAATACACAACACGTACCTCATTTCAGTTTGTGGATAGTTTTCCCATAAACCAGAAAATTTTTGCAATATTTGAAGCTAAATAGAAAAAATAAGAAAAACAATATAGCTCAAACTATGTACTTATATTAGTCATATCAAAAGATTTGATAGATAAAGCATAGACCTTATATTAATTATAAAGTTTATTTATTTATTACCAAAATTGACCTTATCTAAGCCTTAATTGTCTTACCTTGGTAATTTGATCAACAGCAAACCCAATTGAAGCAAGATAAAATGGAAACATGTTACCGGAATCATTGAATTTACTAAGTTTTGTCTTTGACAAATGAAGCCTTTTGTTAAATTTCTAGAAATGAAGAAATAATTTATACAATAATTAAACTGCTACAGTAAAAACAAAGTTTTTCGATGCATTTCGGGTGTCAACACTCATTTTTAAAATTACAAAAATTTATCTTTGGGCTTAACCAAAAGAGGGGTTTATATTTATTATGACAGGATTCATTTGATTTTTTCAAATTTTTATAAAATTTTATTAAGATTATGATCTCTATTTTTCTTAAAAGAAATTGGTCCTAACGGATTGAAACGAATTTAAAAGGATTAAATGTAAAAGAAGACAACTACTCACATCTAATATATATTCTTGAATAATTGCATGCATAACAATCCAGCAGAGTGAATAAAAACATATTGTGCACAAATCTTTCCAACCATATGTATAATTGATAATTTTTTGCTCTATAAAATAATGATTTAAAGGTCAAAATTCTGAAAAAGTTAACATGTTCGCAAACTTTATAAGGAATACTTCAATCTAATAGTTATGCTACAACATTCTTGCAGAGAAAAGCTTTTTTGAATTGCTTAACAATTCTTAATTGTATAAATATATGATTTACCACATACAAAATATCACATTTAAGCAACCAAACTCAGATTATTTATAGACCAGGCCCGGTCAGAAGAAGCGTGCGTGATCACACATGCACAACATCGCTCACATAGACTACTTTTACAATTTTACCATTTATTCTTGAGTTTACACACCATAACTAAGTTCAGAATATTTTCTGGCTGGTTGGTTGCATTTTTTTAAAGCTGGAAACAAGAGGGTGACTTAAGCATCCTAAACACAAGAATCGAGCGTCTGAGCTAGCGACTCTCTTAACTTCTTTGTTTCCGATAGCCGAAATAATGTTCAGATGAAAATAGTTTATTGATCTTATTTTAAAAACCTTTCTAAACACGAGTCAACTGTTCTGTTTCAATGAGGAAAATTACAAGTTGCCTTTCTTAATTTGACTGTTATTTTTGTAAAGAGCATGCCATCACAAACAAAGTTTCAAGTTTCCTGACGTGAATCTGGTGATTGACATTTGGAAATTTTCTGCTTGATGGTTACATAAATAAAACTGTCCTCATGCAAGTAATTTTTTTTTAAATTGTTAAAAGGTGTGGTAACCTTATTCGGTACAGCTTGAAATGATGCTCAAAATAATATATAGAGTCATGTGAATTTGATAAGCCATTCAGAAGATACTAAGGTTTTGATGCAATGAATCGTCCATATACAAAAAATTATATTCATTTGTCATTTTCAAGATCTCGTTTTAATGGTTTAAAACAAATCATGGCACTGTTTAGCTTTTTTACGATCCTGACTTAATAAACAATATACGCTATATTTTTAATTTCTACAATCTCGTTTTTATGATTTTAAGGCGATCTATGGTGATGTTCTCACTTATTACGATCCTGTTCTGTTAGTTTTGTGATGAAGAATGCAGATAGGTGTCGTTTTAAATAAAATATTATATGAATTGAAACAATTATTAAAATGATTGGGGAGAAGGTCCCTCATTAAATTTAAGTCAACCTAGCACATTGATGGCATGCCATAATGTCAGAAAAGGTAACAAAAAAGACTTAACTTTTTCAGCTTACATCAAAGAAAAATGAAGATATTCCTTTGGCTGTCACAGAAACATGGACGTTTCAGTTTATAAGATAATTTACAGGAAGGTACTAAGTGGTAAAAAAGTAATAAAAAGTAGTCCTGTAAGAACAAAACCACCTACCTTCAAAGTAGGCCTGTAAGAACAAAACCACCTACCTTCAAAGTAGGCCTGTAAGAACAAAACCACCTACCTTCAACCTCCTTTGTAATGTTATGTTGAGCAGCAATAAATATTTGTGAGAGCGGCTGTGTCGCCTAAAAAATTATAAATATTTATTTTTTTCTAAAATTGCATTAACTTATCAGCTGACATATAAAGTTGAAAGCTAAACACAAGCTAAAAAGAATCCATTAACTTAAGTTACAGACTTGTGCAAAAAGTATCATATTATATAAAAGGGGTTGAAAATCCACTGTACAGACAAAAGTTGGTTAAAATTATGCCCTCTGCACATCTTTTTTTTCAAAATATGTATATACTATGGTTAAATATACATTTTAATAGCTTACTACTAAGTGGAACCTCTTCCAAGCAATCTTACAGTCAGTTTATAGCCCTCTTAAGTTGTCTTGACATCAAAACCCCCTTAATAACATCCTGATAATATATTTTATACAACATACAATTATGTGTCTGCAAAGCAAAATATCAATAGTTTTGCATTTTAAGGGGTTTCAGCTTCAAACCGTTTGAAGCTGAATCATTCATAATTTGTTTTGGTTCATTATATTTTTTCTATATATATATTAATTATTTTACTGTACTACTAAACATTTTACAAAATTAATTTGATTGGTTTAAAGACAATGCCAAAAAATTAAACATTGAGGCATGTTAATTACTTTTGCAAATGAGCAATCTATAAAGTTTTACATAAAAGGTTTATTTTTGTGATCCCTTTTTTTCAATTTTCAGTCAAAATGAATTGTAAAAGGACAAAAGTAAGGAACAGAAACATTTTTCATAAAAACCAGCCAAATTTTAATTGCAGGAAGTAAATGTTCCAACACAGATAAAAAAATTATAGAAACTGATATAAAATAATGTTCCAACAGCATATATATAATATCTGCAATGTAGGTACAACAAGATGTATTTTTAAAGAACAAGAATTTTTGAGCCTCATTTAAAAGCTGCAATGCAGATGTGCAGACACAAAAGGTTGAATATATAGGTGTGTATTTGCATTTTTCTGTTCATAATCTGAAGTTTAGACAGGTTTTATGTTTGAAGAAGTCCTTTGCACAGAAAAGTCCCCAGGACTACGGCCTTCGAAATTAGCCCAAAAACATGTCGGCAATAAGTTGCCGATGACATAGTCGTTTGCGTACGCGAGAGAGTGAAGCGTCTGCAATTTTGAAAATATTATTTTTTTAAGCTACGCTAGTCTTACTTACCCTTTAAATATATTTTTGTCTTTTTAGTCATAAATAAAACAATACAAGTCTGGGTGTTAACGATGAAAAACTTTGTCCCTTTGATGCTACTGCGAGCCACACAACTCGAGAATGAATTCTGTACTGGAATAATTCACAATGTCTACCACGTGTGTATTTTGAAGAATGAAGAAGAGCAAATTATGAAACTTATATAAACGAACAAGTTGTTTTTCTGTCTCATTAAACTATTACATGTTTATATGTTGTGATAAATTCTGGCCCAAGTAGATTATTACTTTGCAGTATTTTTGATAAGGGTCGAATTAAAGTGAGAATATCCAGTGTTAATTGTGTTCTTAAAACCAGTTAAGGCAGGTACAAAATTTTTGATAACCCTGTTATGCGGGTCAGCAATTTGATGGTTCAGAAATCCTAACAAAATAGGTAGGTTGTGCAAGTCTGATGTAAGCGAGTCAATTCTGTGCTCAACCCATCAAGTGCCATTCATTCGTTTGTACCGTTTAGTGCGGATGCCCATAAAAATAGCCTGTCTTTTAAACAGTCTGAGCACCATCTTAGAGGAGCTTTCTTAAAAAGATAATAAATGTCATTATGTTTTTCACAACTTGTGCTTATATCGCTTGCATTAAAAGAATCATTGATTGCAAGTTCCACTTTATGTGATGGACACACACAAAACCAGCATGTAGCCTCGGCAGTTTTTTGCCGTCGCAAAATAAAACCGCGCCAGCAATTGCCGATTGCCGACGCTAATTTTGAGGGCTGGGACTACGATGGCCCCTATGGCCCACTTCTCTTTCAATTTACAAACACTTCTCTTTTATGATTCAAACAGTTCTCTTCTGTACTCTTACACTTCTCTTTTGCATTTTAACACTTCTATTCTGCACTTAATACTTCTCTGCATGGCATGGGTCCAAAACATTCATTCCCAATAAAGAATCTGGTCTGCAATTTTACACCGGTCTGTATATTTTTTCAATTTTTGCAAGAGGTACATATACTTGAATCAAACGAATCAATTTAGCTCAGCAGCAAAGTAGTTTAACTTTTAACTTTATTTATCAATAGACACAATAATTGGCAAAATGGCTGCCAAGAGGTCCTCAAAATCATGGTGGTGCTTACCAAGCATCAGGCTGGGATTTTAGGTTTAAGCAATATGTGTTTTGTTTAGAACAATAGAAAAATATGACCTGATTGGTTAGAATTTCGATATTCTTAAAAAAAAGAGTGTATTAAAAAAATAAATAAGTGCCTTTAACTGAAAGCCACAATGTATTTTTATCTGTATTATATAGCTATAGCTTATCTCTTTCATGGCCGGCAACCAGTACATCATCTACAAAAATGTGGGCATTTCTTATTTTTTCCATTTTTTTTCTCGCATATCAACCCAGTTTTTTCATAGCATATCTTAATGGTGGCTAAATTGCTACCACAGTGAAAATGTCTTAGTAAGAGTGCAGCCACTAGTTGTGCTCAACCTACAAATCAGGGATCAGTTCCCTTTATCCAGGCATCACAATCCCTGAACAAGGGATATTGCTGTTTTCGCTCTAGTCAGCACATGCGTTTCATAATCAGGGGTAGTTTGGCTGTATAGTTCGGATCAGCTAAAGCATCTTCATAGATTTAATTGTACCAACTCAGATGGCTTATGGTCAGATTTGCTGAAACTGGCATCCACTTACTTTTGTTGACATAAATTTGAAGTAATCAACAAAAACATTAAGCTTGACAAACATTATGACACGTTATTCATTGTTTTGCGAGTTATACGCCGATTATTTATTGTAACAAATACTGGGCGTGCATTCCGAATACGAAAACTAGAAAACATTTGTGACAGCCAAGCTTGGTTTAAACTGGTATATTATAGCAGGAGTATCACTTGATTGCGGTAAACAAATACGATCTAAAGTCCCTGGGAACACATGATCCCTGGTTTGTCAGTTAGGGATAACTGCAAATTAGACTATTCCGCCTAAATAGGCTATGATAGACAAATTAGGCGAAACTTATCTCCTAACTAGGCTATCGGCACTAAATTTGCTTATTACAGCCTTCTGGTTCATGGTCGCACTGATCTTTAAGGTTAAAAATGATCTAACAAACCTCCCTCGGATGTAGAAGTATTATTTTTGTAAATGTTATGGTGCGTTTTGAAGATATTGCTTTTAGTTTGTTATGCCACTGATCCGCATGCGCTCAACGTTTTTTTTCGGCGTGTTTTAAAAAAACGCCTAAATAGATTATTGTGATTTAAAAAAAGATGGCGGATGGTTAGGCTATGATATCCTAATTACGCTATCATAGACAAAATAAGCTATTTGGACAATCTCGCCCCGGACCTTGTTCTAGTCGATTGGAAACGAGTTTGGTTGGTGGGCACGTTTACATGTATTACATGCAAATTCTATGAAATCTGACCTAAGCAAAGATGACTAAGGGCCGTCGACAAACAGTTTTCGTCTCCGTTAACGGCAAATTGGCCGTTAGGGGGGGGGGGGAGTTGGTAATGCATCGTCCGTTAAAAATATAAAAATGGAGATGAATTTCACTTTCTCACCTTTTTTTATTTCTTTTAGGGAAATGAAAAAAATAAAGAAATTAGAAAATGTTTCACAGTAAAAATCATAATCTAGAATTGGTTGTTAAAAAAATGTATCTCGTGTTCGTAAAGTCTCCACAAAGATTGTTCCGTAAAGCACGGGAGGGGGGGAATTCTATTTAACGGCAAATTTGCCGTTAACGGAGACGAAAACTAACTTAGGGGAAATGGGCTTGCCGTTAAGGGGCAGGGGGGAGGGGGGTCCGAGTCTAGCGGCCAATTTGCCGTTAACAGGGACGAAAACTGTTTGTCGACGGCCCCTAAGTCAGCAAGTAGTACAGGAAAAATAATGGCGCAACCAACAAAGATTGCGAAGATATCGTCGATTAAAATTTTCCATCTCCTAAATAGACTATTCTCTCCAATTTAAGCTATTAAAAATCTCCTAATTTAGCTACTAGCTAGCTTATTTAGGAGAAATAGAGAAATAGTCTAATTTGCAGTTGTCCCTCTAACTGTTTGTAGGTGTTCAGCCTAACTGGCCACAGAGACAAAGTTTTGCAGTTATAACAATCCTGTTCTGATAATCAAAAGGACTTCTTATCTTCCCATTTAATATAACTTAACGAAAATATTGCTCAAACGTTTCTTGTTTCATCTTTTAAAAAAATAGTAAACTTAGATTGGAGAAGACGAAGCACACGTGTTCATAACTGACCTGAAACATCAATCCCACCATTACAACCATACAAACGCAAGATACGATATCTCCATGATTCTGGATAATAAATTCCTGGCTCAAAATGGGAGGTGTTTTTCCCTTCTTTCCTCGCATATTGGGTCCGTTTTCTTGGGTATCTTCAAGCCGATTCCTGGTGCTGAGCGGCGGAACAAATTATTTACACAAAAGAAAAATGGCTGCCGTTTTAACACGAACAAAATCGATTCCTTAAACTATAACGCCTTGAAGTAGCAAAGTCCGCATTTGGGTAGTAATAAATATTCGACTTTAGGTCGTTTGTTACCGATAAGCTATTATCTATTCATCGATAAGTTGAAATCACAACAACACGTAGCAAAAGACTACCTACACCTTACGGCGACCGACAAAAAGTAAGCAACACAGACCTCGTTGAGTGCCCTGCTTGTCAAATTGACAAAGTCAAGACCTCGACCCCCGTTCTACTCTGGCTCTTCGGAAACTAAAAGCATTTTCGAGCTTTATGTCAAAGAGTTTCAGGGGCTAGAATGTTTTAAGAAAAGACGTATTTATTAGTTTCTAAACACAGCTAACCTTTGAGGTCAGGACCGACCTGCTAGGCTAAGTTTTGTCAATATTGTGTGATTTTGCTCTCCTTTACCGAGTTTGCATTGCAAAAGTGACAGATTAATAATGGTAAAACTACGAAAGGGTACACTGGTGAAACGTTACTTATCAGGATGTCAAGATGTCGTAGCAAGGTCTTATTTCTAAATGTTGATATTGGAGAGGTGATACTCTCCTACTGTGTTATTGACACCTCGGATAATTGGAGCATTCTTCTGTTTAAAAAGGCGTTCCATATAAAGGAAAAGAAACTCATTCTTAATAATGGCATTATGGCATCGAGGGAATTACAATTGTTTTAACTGTTTGCACAACTTCTTTCTATACTATTCTTTTATTCTTTTATCCCTTTTGTAATAAACAGTTATCTTATACGTTTCAAATTGTATATAAGCTTTACTTTTAGACTTGTCATTTTACTGTGTCTTGATAATGAAATATCGACTTTTAAAATAATTACAGTGTCAGTTCTTCTACAAAAGTGACTATAATATATACAAACTACAAACATATAAATGAAAATAAACGGTCTCTTACAAGCTTGGATAAATACAAGAACAAAGGTTCATAAAACAAAGTAAAGGCTATATAATACGTAAAAACATCTATGTTATATAGTAAGAGTATAATCTGCTGAATGATAAAAGACAACAACGCTGAGGACTGTATCGAAGACTAAACCAAAAACTGCATAAAAAATACTAAAAACGATTGAATAGCATAAGTCTAGGCAATACTTGAAGTAAAAAACCCTGGTAGATTGGAGGGAGGCGGAGCATATTGAGAAGAAGAACTGAAGAGGAATGGGATGAAGAAGCATGGCCTATATATAGGTAAAACTGCAAACCTAGTGGTCAGCAGTTCTAAGAGGTCAGCAGTAGGAGCTAACCAAAACAAATCAGCTGCAGTGCTATGTGAGGACTTCATACTAGCTGAATTTAAACCCTCATAAAACTTATGAGGAACTTAAACTCAACCAATAAGAAGTCAAGTGTGCATAGTGTC
The DNA here is from genome assembly GCA_030067915.1 of Hydractinia echinata. NCBI lineage: Eukaryota > Metazoa > Cnidaria > Hydrozoa > Anthoathecata > Hydractiniidae > Hydractinia > Hydractinia echinata. The sequence goes on from JASGCC010000124.1 coordinate 209,745, forward strand.
AGTTCTTCTACAAAAGTGATTATAATATATACAAACTACAAACATATAAATGAAAATAAACGGTCTCTTACAAGCTTGGATAAATACAAGAACAAAGGTTCATAAAACAAAGTAAAGGCTATATAATACGTAAAGACATCTATGTTATATAGTAAGAGTATAATCTGCTGAATGATAAAAGACAACAACGCTGAGGACTGTATCGAAGACTAAACCAAAAACTGCATAAAAAATACTAAAAACGATTGAATAGCATAAGTCTAGGCAATAGTTGAAGTGCCAATCCAAAGTGAATAGGTGTGAAAAATAGAAATAAAAAATAAGCTAAATGTGATGCAATAACCTGTTGGGCGGACACGCGCTGCGCCAGGGGCATATGTAGGTAAAGATACATGGCATCGGACTTCCAATCACCCAAAAGTGAGATGACATCTAAAGAAACCCCCGCTTCTAATGCAAAGGTAGCACCACCACGCCGGAAGGAGTGGGTCCCATACTGAGAAGTAGGAATGCCTAACTCTAAAAGTACCTGCTTCATACAAGACATAAATGACTTATAGGTAAAAACGCAGAGCTTAGGGGTAGAGGAGTCTCTCCAGCAAAAAGCCTGGCTATTAGGTAAGGCTGCCGTGGTAAAAGAAAATGCATGTTGGACAGCTGTAACAGCACATAATGAGGAGCCTGGAATAGCCACCAATGGAACAGCAACTGTACGCTGACCAAGTTGAATGGTTTTGCTCCATCGAACTGTTAATGTAATACCTGTACTAGAATACACAAAGTCTGACCTAGTAAATTGGCGCTTAGGATCAAACGAGGCATCAGAATGAGGAAGTAAATGTGCCTTACGAAACAACCCAAAAAAGGCTACAAGGCAAATAGCCCAAAAGGAGGCATGGCGACTGCAATTTAAATTAAGACGAGACCGCATACAAATAAGCAAATCAGGCAAAATAGGCAACTTGGGTTGTGGAGGTTTACCAAGTGTACGTTTAATACCCTTGAAGACTGTTGATAAAATCCAGTTGTGGGAAAGTGGATTGGGAAAACCCATCTCACGATGCAAGAGCCCAACAAAATTGATATACTGCCAGACAGATTGTGGTAACAAGAACCTGGCAAGATAGGCTGCATATAAACACAAAAAACTATTAGAGGCGGGTACTAGTGACATCGACATGAGATCGCAAAACTTCCTGTAGGTGGCATAATGCGTACGGTAAGTACTTTTGTGGATACAGCATAGGTAGCTTGACGGAAAAACAGAACATCTGACATCAATCCTAGGGTAAACTGGTCCAAGCCTAAACAGTAATGGAAAACTTACCTAGTAACAAAAAGTAGCTGAACAATGACATGTGATCAAGGGCCGAAAGCTCAAACAAGGACTTATTATAATAGCGAACAAGGAGTTCCGCAAAAGCAAGAAAATGCGTGGGGTCGTGTAGACGCGACACATGATCAGCAGTAACATTATTTATTCCCGCAACATGAAATACTTTTAACCGGAAGTTGAATGTTGCTGACAGCCAGAACAATCGCCGGAGAAAGTACATCATTATGGGGTTCTTAGTGGTACCTTTATTAAGCATGGCAACAGCAGCAGTATTGTCACAAAAAACATGAACCGTTTTGTTGCGCCACAAAGGTGTCCACCGAACAGCAGAGAGTACAACGCAAAGCGCCTCTTTAAAATTTATATGTAAAGTACTGAGGGACGGGTAGTCTACTAACAGATTTGAGTAGAACCAGTCACCTAAAAAGTATGCACCGACTGATGAACTGCATGCATCAGTTTGAAGTTCAGTAACAGGACGTTTCTCATGAAAATCACATTTCCCATTAAATTGTTGAAGGAAATCATGCCACCACACCATGTCTCTGTGGAATTCGAGTGTCAGTCGACACTTCGAGGCAGAGTTAGGTAAGGATCCCATGAAGTCAAGAATGCGGCGTAGGAAAGTTCGACCTCCATAGACAACTTTGCAAGCCCAGTTCAAGCGACCGGCCAACTGCTGCAGCTGCCTTTTGGAGGCCCTTTTGCAATGTAAACAAGAAACCGCGGTCGGTTTGAAATCACACATAACGAAAAAACATTTCAGTCTACGCATTCCTGCAAAGAATATGTCGATATAATTCCGATCCAGATATTATTAAAAAATATTAAGCTGCGTTTCCATCCAGTTGCATCACTTGCATGTTCGTAAATTTTGTATTTGAGGAGGATGGGATAAAACTCAAACCAAATTGTTCATAAAACTAATTAGAACATTGTGTGAAAAGAGGTAAAAAATACTAGCCAAGAATAAACACAGCCTTTGACGTGTTGATTAAGATTGTAAAAATGCCCTGTGTAGGAGGTCGTCAAACTTTCTGCATGCTTTACAATTTTATCAAACATTCTGATCACTCCGGACAAAAGCTTCTTTTCAAAAATGTTTTTTTGTATGAAGCTATTTCCTCTGCGCGTGAGAGCTTATTTCAAAAGAATATGCTCAAAGAAAGCAAAACCGAATGAGTTTTGCTTTTGTGAGAGCGCGTGTGAAAAATAAAATAAAAAACATAAACTTTATATTTTAAAAACTTTAAGACTTTATATGTTAATACAACATTGTCCAGATAAAACACAATAAATTATACGACGCACAAATTCTTAGCTACGATTTTTTAATACATGGCGAAATACACATAGCTAATGAAAATTGGTTTGTTTGTTTGTTTGTTCGTTTGTTTCGCTGAAAAAAAGGAGAAAAATTTGCCTGCATAAAGTCTTTAAATTCTGGCTAGCTATAAGGAACTCTACAAACAAAAACAAATTTTACGTATTGTAACATAAAAACACTTTAAAACATAGCGTTCTTTCAAGTCATCCTAAAATTGCTGGTTTTAAAATTATTTTTTTACTTCACTTCATTTTTGCTTGAAAAATATCAGCAACAACAGCTTCTTTCTTCATCTTGACTTAAGGGCCAATAAAAACAGCTAAAGATAAAGGTCTTATTCCTTAACTTTATATCAGGAAAGCACAACATCAGCTTTCCGTTTATACGCGAGAAAATAGTAGAGAATTTTTTTATCCAGTGAAATGAGCAATAACAAAAGACTCGAATCCAGTGTGATAAAACTTTCCTGAAGACCGCCGCAGCTGCCGCCGCCGCGACGAAAGGGTAAACCAACATATCACACTACTCCGTATGTGTGATTTAAAAAAGAGGAAATAATTTCCTGCAAATCAAGTAACTTCTTAGGAGGCAAGTATTTTTATTCACAATTCTCTAATGTTCAAAGTGCGTCCTGAGTTGAGTATTAATAATGAGCATGTTGAATCACTTTCTATAGAAATAATCAACAAAGCCATTAAAAACATTATTATCAATGCCGTATACAGCTATTTCCTCTGCGCGTGAGAGCTTATTTCAAAAGAATATGCTCAAAGAAAGCAAAACCGAATGAGTTTTGCTTTTGTGAGAGCGCGTGTGAAAAATAAAATAAAAAACATAAACTTTATATTTTAAAAACTTTAAGACTTTATATGTTAATACAACATTGTCCAGATAAAACACAATAAATTATACGACGCACAAATTCTTAGCTACGATTTTTTAATACATGGCGAAATACACATAGCTAATGAAAATTGGTTTGTTTGTTTGTTTGTTCGTTTGTTTCGCTGAAAAAAAGGAGAAAAATTTGCCTGCATAAAGTCTTTAAATTCTGGCTAGCTATAAGGAACTCTACAAACAAAAAGAAATTTTACGTATTGTAACATAAAAACACTTTAAAACATAGCGTTCTTTCAAGTCATCCTAAAATTGCTGGTTTTAAAATTATTTTTTTACTTCACTTCATTTTTGCTTGAAAAATATCAGCAACAACAGCTTCTTTCTTCATCTTGACTTAAGGGCCAATAAAAACAGCTAAAGATAAAGGTCTTATTCCTTAACTTTATATCAGGAAAGCACAACATCAGCTTTCCGTTTATACGCGAGAAAATAGTAGAGAATTTTTTTATCCAGTGAAATGAGCAATAACAAAAGACTCGAATCCAGTGTGATAAAACTTTCCTGAAGACCGCCGCAGCTGCCGCCGCCGCGACGAAAGGGTAAACCAACATATCACACTACTCCGTATGTGTGATTTAAAAAAGAGGAAATAATTTCCTGCAAATCAAGTAACTTCTTAGGAGGCAAGGATAACGTGAGTTCCACTGTATTCAGACAAATACCTAGAAAAATCAGACATTGACATGGAGGAACTACCTTAGGAGGACTAAGTTCAAACCCTAAAGAGAGCAAAAGAGAACATAAAGTGTCAAATGCCAACTTACATTCAGCTTCTGTCCGGCCGATGACTAGAAAGTCATCCAGATAGACAACTACAAGGGGAAAACCCCTCCTAGCCATCATCCGGCGGACTGCTTGAGTCAGGCGATGGAAGATACCTGGTGCACTTTTTCCCCCAAAAGGGAGTCTAGTGTCAACCAAATAAGTAAAATGCTTGTGACCTCTAAAGCGCCATTTTAGACCTAATGCTGACCAATTAGCAGGGTGTACTGGGACAGATCTGTATGCATGTCGTAAGTCAACCTTAGCCATATAGTAGCCAGGACGCAACAAACGAGCATCATCATCAAGTGTTTGGAATTTTTGCTTCTCAATGTCAATGTAAGAGTTGACACCGAGACCCGGAGGCATGGAACAATCGTGAATAAGGCGGAGGTCCTCAGAGTCTGCCTTTGGAACTGCCCCAACGCACTAATAATGACAGGCTTAGATGGCCAAATTTTATAATTACCTGCAGAAATTTCCTCCTTAATAATGGTTTCCACTTTGTCAAAAGCAAGTGAGTTAACCGTAGAAAAATAATTGTGCATTTCAGCTGGTTTGAGTTCTGCATCCTTTGGAAGGAGTTGGAAACCATTGATAACACCAGATAAAAGAAACTCGTTATCTGGGTCATCAGCCAGCTCAGTAGTCCATAGAATAATGTTAAGTGGAGAAGAAAATTGAGATAGTCAATTGTCGCCTGGGACCCCGTGTGCATGACCAGCATGTTAGCTTGCCACAAACATGGGATCCATTCTTCCTATTACAAACATGGGCAAAACGACAATCCTGTTTAGTGCAACCCTTAAGTCTATTGTAGTTACGGCAAATTTCCTGCCCCTCAGTAGTATGGGAACCAAAAGGAACACGCCCCTTGCCTGCTGAAGAAATTCCTCCTCTGGAAGAAGAAGAGGGCCCATAAGATTTTTGGCGCAGAAGCAGGTACAGCCCAACGCGGCATAAGCATCACTTCATGGAGGTGGCTGTTATCAAAACTCCATGGGTAGCCATAAGTGTGCTGAAGAATCCGATATTCATCATCATACTTCAATACAGACTCCCAGGTGTATTTACGAGCCAACTCCATGATTTTTATACTATATGAAAGGTAGTCCCTAACATCAGCAGACGTGGGCAGCCTATTACAAGTTAGAAATTCGTAGAAAATACGTAAATTGGCAATAGAATATTGTTCAACCGAAATAGATTCAATTTTTTGCTTCTTTTATATATTATATTACATAACACAATTATATGAGGATGGCACAAAAAGATGTGGTTGATATGAACGTGTCAATTTCTTTGGTTAGAAACATATTTAAAGAAATGTTTGATGAAGATAGAAAAGCACGTGAGACGAGGCTTAATGAACTGGAAAAGACTTTATTGCAAATAATAAGCTCCAACACAGTTATTATGAATCAAAGACTGGACAAACTAAATCAAGAGCTCGATGACTTAAAGGAAGAAGTTAAGTTGCTTTCCAAGGAAAAAACAGAAATTGCAGATAGTCTTCAAGTTCACCAAAACATGGTGGATGACAAACTTGAAATGTCGAAAACCCACATAAAAACTGGGGAGGAAAAGCTGAAGGATTTGAAGGAAAAACTTCGTGAAATGGAGGATATATCGCGAAGAAATAATCTCCGAATTGATGGTTTGGCAGAACATGAGAAAGAAAGTTGGGAAGATTGCAAACAGAAGGTAAAAGAAATCTTTTGAAACAGAAGTTGAATCTGGAAAATATAATAATCGAAAGAATACACAGAGTACGACCAATGACGGAAAAAGAAGGTCCCAGAACTATAGTGGCTAAATTGTTAAACTGGGAAGACAAGGAAGCAATATTGATGAATGCAAAGAAGCTCAAAAATACTGGTATTTATATTTATGAAGATTTCTCTGCGGCAACAAGGCTTACCAGAAAGGAGAAATGGATTGAAGTTCAGAGACTTAGGGAACTTGGTAAATATGCAATTATAAAATATGACAAAGTATTTTCTAGGGATTTCAAACCAAAAACATAAATAAGTTTCCATTACGCAATAAGATAATAGATTTGCTTTTTCACAAGATGGCTGAAACCATAGGGGAAAATTTTGAAAGATTAGTTTTTGAAACTTTTAATTCGCAAAGTATCCTCTTAGATAATTCAACAGACCCTGACGTAAATCTAAACAAAACTTTTTTATCAGATACAAGTACTTCACCGTAGATGAAGCAAAACTAAATCTACATCATGAAACTTCTTTTTCTATTTTACATTTAAATATAAGGAGTATAAAAAAGAACTTTGAAAAATTTAAAAACTTTCTGTCAAATTTAGAACATGAATTTAAAATAATGTGTTTAACAGAGACATGGTGTCGTGAAGATAATTGGGCAAATTCTCTTTACAGTTTGCCAAATTACTCCTCAAAACATCAAATTAGAGATAAAAGTGTTGGGAGAGGAGTTAGTATTTTTATTCACAATTCTCTAATGTTCAAAGTGCGTCCTGAGTTGAGTATTAATAATGAGCATGTTGAATCACTTTCTATAGAAATAATCAACAAAGCCATTAAAAACATTATTATCAATGCCGTATACAGGAAACCTGCTGGCGATTATAAACCATTTCACAACTACTTGAAAGATTTACTCAGACCTGCTGTTCTGAATAATAAACCAACCTATATTGTAGGTGACTTGAACCTAAACTTCTTAGATCACGAAACAAATGCAAAAGTTAAAAAAATTATACATTTTATTTTCGAAAGAAGTTTTTTTCCTCTGGTTAACAAGCCAACTAGAGTAACAAGAAGGAGTGCCACTTTAATTGACCACGTGTTATCTAATATAAATCTAGATGATAAAACAAGTGCAGGTATCATAAAGACTGATATCTCGGACCATTTTCCAATTTTTGTGATCACGCGATCTCAGCAAGTAAACCGTAAATCAGACTCGCAAATAATATATAAAAGAAATATAAATGACAAAACAATTGCAATTTTCAAAGAAAAATTAAGTAACGTAGATTGGTCATATATCAAAAACATAAGTGATGCAAACATAGCCTACAACGAATTTCTTAAATTATTTCTCTCATTATATAATAAAACATTTCCAATAAAAGAAATAAAAGCAAAATCTAAATCTTTACTAAGTCCGTGGATGACAAGAGGGCTCATAAAGTCGTCAAAGCGGAAACAAAAATTATACGATAAATTCCTTAAAAAGAGAACTATGTTGAACGAGGATAATTATAAAACATATAAAACCTTATTTGAATCTATTAAACTAAAATCTAAAAAACAACACTATGTAGATCGACTAAAACAGTATCAGTTTGACATTAAAAAAACATGGCAAATTATAAAAGAAATTATTGGGAATAAAAAGACAGTAAGTTCATTCCCAAAGAGACTGATTTCAAATGGTGAAGAAATAACAGACGCTAAAACAATAGCTGAAATTTTCAATAAATTCTTCGTTAATGTCGGACCTAAACTTGCATCAGCAATTCCAAACACACAGTGAAAATTTGACGCGTATATAAACAGAAATCAAGAAAACATGAAGCAAGAAACATTGACTGATAAAGAAATAACTGATGCTTTCCTCTCTCTTAAAACTAACAAAAGTCCAGGATATGACGATATCAGTTCAAATGTAGTTAAGAACTGTCAAGATCAACTATTTGAACCACTAAAACACATTTTTTCGATATCTCTAAAAGAAGGTATTTTTCCCCAGCAACTAAAAATAGCACGAGTATCTCCAATTTTTAAAACTGGAGACGACTCGTTACCAACAAACTTTAGACCAATATCAGTACTGCCCTGTTTCTCAAAATTACTTGAACGAATCATGTACAATAGATTATATAAATTTCTTTTAGAGCATAACATTTTATATGAAAAACAGTTTGGATTTCAACATGCACATGCTACTGAACATGCAATTGTCCAACTTGTTGACCAAATACTCCAGTCATTTAATGAAAATAAATATACCATAGGTGTATTCATAGATTTATCAAAAGCCTTTGACACCGTAGATCACGAAATTCTAATAAAAAAACTCGAATCTTATGGTATCAGAAACATATCACTCAATTGGTTTCGTAGTTATCTCTCTCAAAGAAAACAGTTTATAAGCTATGAAAAAGGTAAAAGTGACTATGAACACATACTTTGTGGAGTACCTCAAGGCTCGATATTAGGCCCACTTTTATTTTTAATATACGTAAACGATTTGAAACGCTCTACAAAATTGCTCGATCCAATAATGTTTGCAGATGACACGAATTTATTTTACTCTCATAGCAACATAAATGATTTGTTCGATTCTGTAAATACGGAACTTATCGATATAAATGACTGGTTCCGTGCAAACAAATTGTCTTTAAATATAAAAAAAACGATATATACTTTTTTTCACAAATTTAGTAGAAGAGATCACATTCCTTTAAAACTACCAAAATTAGCAATAAACAATATAGAAATTGAAAGGGAAAGAAGTATATGTGTTTAAAAAACATATACTTCTCACTAATTCACTCGTACATAAACTATGCAAACATTGCATGGGCAAGTACACACAGGACCAAATTAAAACCAATTTTGAGCAAACAAAAACAAGCAACTAGGATAATTTACCACCAGGATCATGGCACTCACTCAAGGCATTTAATGAAAGATTTAAAGGCGCTTAACGTTTATCAAATAAATATCTATCAACCCTTAATCTTCATGTTTAAAGTTAAAAATAAGTTAGCACCACAAACATTCCACAATAGTTTTGAGCAAATAAATCACAATTTTCCGACTAGATTTCGTGAAAATAATCTAAGGCAGCCAAAAATTGTTACGCAGCGAACTAGTTTTGCTATATCTAAAAGAGGACCACGTCTATGGAATAACTTTTTAGACAGAGATTTAAAAAAGTTAACATCATTATGTGTTTTTAAGCAGTGTGTGAAAAATTTTATTGCGAAATTTGAAAACGAAGTTACTTTCTTTTAAACAACAACAAGGAATAATAACTCTCTACTCTAACGAAACTTATGGTTGGGCTTGGTGATAAGGCAAAATTGCTTTCTGCAAGCTCCAGTCAGTCTTTTAAACTTCTTCGTATGGTTTAAGATCTTTAATATACAAGCTATGTATATATTTCCTATTTTACTTTTTAAACGATACGAACTATGTATATATAACGAACTTGTAACTCTCTTTGACGAAAAAAAATACACACTACTACTACTACTACTACTACTATGTTATCTTCTCTGACTTTGATTTTAAGTTTAAAAAGACATGCATATATTCGGAATTGCTTTCATTTGAGAGGTGATAGATAGATAGATAGATAGATAGATAGATAGATAGATAATGATAGATAGATAATAGATAGATAGATTAGATAGATAGATAGATAGATAGATGAAGATAGATAGATAGATAGATACGATAGATAGATAGATAGATAGATAGATAGATAGATAGATAGAATAGATAGATAGAAGATAGATAGATAGATAGATAGATAGATAGATAGATAGATAGATAGATAGATAGATAGATAGATAGATAGATAGATAGATAGATAGATAGATAGATAGATAGATAGATAGATAGATAGATAGATAGATAGATAGATAGATAGATAGATAGATAGATAGATAGATAGATAGATAGATAGATAGATAGATAGATAGATAGATAGATAGATAGATAGATAGATAGATAGATAGATAGATAGATAGATAGATAGATAGATAGATAGATAGATTAGATAGATAGATAGATAGATAGATAGATAGATAGATAGATAGATAGATAGATAGATAGATAGATAGATAGATAGATAGATAGATAGATAGATAGATAGATAGATAGATAGATAGATAGATAGATAGATAGATAGATAGATAATAGATAGATAGATAGATAGATAGATAGATAGATAGATAGATAGATAGATAGATAGATAGATAGATAGATAGATAGATAGATAGATAGATAGATAGATAGATAGATAGATAGATAGATAGATAGATAGATAGATAGATAGATAGATAGATAGATAGATAGATAGATAGATAGATAGATAGATAGATAGATAGATAGATAGATAGATAGATAGATAGATAGATAGATAGATAGATAGATAGATAGATAGATAGATAGATAGATAGATAGATAGATAGATAGATAGATAGATAGATAGATAGATAGATAGATAGATAGATAGATAGATAGATAGATAGATAGATAGATAGATAGATAGATAGATAGATAGATAGATAGATGTGCATATTTTACATGGCTAGCCTCACAAATATCGAGGGATATACCCTGTCTATTATTTCCAGGAGGGGCCATGGCTTAGATGGAGAGTCCTAGAGTATTTAATGCTCATTTTGAGCTACGCAGACCCAATTAGGACCCGCGCTCTACTAGACAACTCCCGGCAACATCCAACGGCCCACACAGTGTGCCATCTTCCCAATTTCCCTCACATGGCTTGGGTTAACCCGGGGCTATGGTAACATTCACTCGCCCATGTTGAATCGCCGTCAAGAGGAATCGAACCCCGGTCTCCCGCTCAGAGTACGACCGCTATAACCACTAATCAACGGGGCCCTCAGCTTTCGTGGCTCGTCGTCTTCCGTAAAATCAATCGACGAGTTTGGTAGGCCAAAGTGTAGACTCTTTGAACACTGATAAACGTCGCTGAAGTCGTCTAGATTTACGGAAGACAGATACTAAAATGGACCGCTGAGTGGACAGCAACCTCGTTCCTAGCTCCCGTTGTCTTTTTTTCACATTGTGACGGCTAGAACACGTTCGTATCGCGTCCCGATGTCAGAAAAGATACAAGATACCCTGGGACGAGGTTGAGTGGACAGGTGACTTTTTTGTTATTGCTTCACGACATCCGTACGGTATTTGGTAGACATCTGGATGATCTCTGCTAAAATTTAGACATTCTCATGAAAAATAGTCTGTTTATCTCGTAGTTGAGCAGCTTTTATGCAACTATCACAGAATTGGAAACATATTTTGTACACCGAAACGGCATGAAAGATGTTTTTCGTTTTTTAGTAATTCAACAGTTGCACAACAATTGCAGACTTTATTGGAAACCAGGCTTTACCATTCTCGACTCTACCCATTTCTGAGATAAAAGGTTGCTGTTCTTGTGATATACTTTACTTCCGTATTTAAAGTTTACATATTACATATCATATAATTTGACACCGTTTTTTCTAAGCACGACACGCAGATTAGGCGGTTTCGGTGCATTCATACCCAAATGCGGCAAGGCAACGTAGCGAAATTTGTGAGTTACTTTTTGTCGAAAATACACCACTTTCCGGAACAGAAAGTGTTTAAGTCCCGAAACCTTCATTTTGTTGACTTTCTATCGATTTTATCTCGATTTTATCAAGTAACTCTTACACAGCTCTGCAATATTGTATTTATGCTGATTAAAAGCTAACATATGCTTCAAATACATCTGTATAGTTGAGGTTCACTATTTTTTGATGTGACTTGAAATCTCCATCCAAGACTTCTAGCCACATATCAATTAGCAAAAAAGACGCCCTGGGAGCAAGACTGCTGTAACTCACGAATGAAAGGATGGGTGCTAAACATATTAAACTGACAATTAGTGGAGTTGGGTGTATACGTAGGTGGGTGGCTGATTGAGTGGGTGTGATGGGTGTGTGGGGGGAGGGAGTTAAAAGGTGTCGCGACGTTGAAACATTAAATTTAGTAATGTAGGATACTTCACTGTTATTTTTACCAGCTGGAATTCCTTTAGCCTTCATCTACAAACCTCCCTCAAAATGTGCGTAACGTTTTTGTCGCGGTTTAGCAAATTATACCACTTTATATTATGTTTTTATAGGTAAGAAGATGTTATATCATATTTTTCTTGACCACGACTTAAACGTCGTCTTTTTGTATCTTTTAATAAATTGAACTTTTTTATTTCAACATAAAATTTTTCTTACTTTACATTTTGGTAGACCCATTTACCCATTCACCCTTATTCGGCCCTGGGTTTTAATAAAATTACCCCTAGATATGTGGAGCCCCCGGGTAAGTGAAACTTTGGCTTAGCAGAACAATATTTTCTGGTCCTTTGAATATCACGCTTAACTTCTTTTCAAATTTTTCCATCGTTCTAAGTAACTGACGCCGTTGAACAAATAAATTTGTACTTGTAATCATCTTAAGACTATTTTATGATTGATCACGTATACCCTAATAAATTAAGCTCAATTTCCAATAACATAATCTTGATTTGATTGGAAACACATGTTGTACAACAAAACAAAAAAGGTTTCTCTGTTAACTCAACAATTTCGCAACAATACGAACTTTATTGGAAAGCGATCTTTTCAATACTCCACTCATTTTAAGAAGCCACGTAAATGATTGCAGCTGTTTACTAAACTCTAAATGCGTAGAAGATTCTGAAGCTCTTAATTTTCGATCGTGATAATAACAGACTCCAACATCTTGGCCAGCGCAAAGGCGTGTTTCTCTCTTCTTTGCGAATTTTTTTTGTAACTATTCAAGGAAAAGCTCGATTTTAACAATTTAAAAAAAGATATTGGTCAAGGTTTCTTTTGACAAATCTGAAAAGTGATTAACTTTTGAAATCTCGAATTCGTCAAATTGAATTCCACGAAGTGGATAGTGTGTCGCGTGCTTTATTATATAATTTTTTTCACGAATTTGAACATTTAAGCTCATTGAAAAACATTTCTGCCGCCAAGCATTGCGACAAACATCAAACTATTTTTGATATTTTGTCGCAATTGTGATTGAAGACTAAAAACGTAAGACAAATAAATGTGTACACTGAATGATATTGATACTTTTTGATATACCTTTTATTCACCTCCATTCTTTGCAATGTCCCAACCAACTCAATCTTCTTATCTGCGTAACATTACTATTTCTACGAATGTCTAGCTTGTTTTTTAGGCTAAATTTAAGTCAAGTTTTACGGATTGCCGGTACGGTATTTTAGTTCAAAGTTTTGTTTAACAATGGGCGACGTTTTTGGATTATCATGATCTGCAAAAACACCATTTTTTCTTTCTAAACACAGTCAATGTTAAAGTTTACATGGCGTTTTAGCTGATCAGAAGGTATTAAATTTTAAAATTTGCTTGCTAAGGAGAAAAACCAACCACAGCTGGCCCTTCCTAACTCTAAACCAATTTCTCGACCCTATAATTTATTGTTTCTCATTCTTAGAAAGGGAAAATGTTGATGTTCAGAACGGTCTCCTGACAGTCTTTTTTTTTTTTTAAATAATTAGTTTTTTCCTTCAAAATATTTAGGATGTTTAAAAGGCCAAGAATGTCCCCCAAGCAAAAGTCTTTATAATACAGTGAAACCTCCTTATAGCGGACATCCTTTATAGCGGACATCCTTTATAGCGGACACCTCTCTACAACGGACACTTTTCTTGGGAACGGATGAAACGACGGTCAAACTCTCATAACAAAACCTCCATGTAGCGGACACTTTATAGCGGACACCTCTATATAACGGACATCATTTCAAGGTTCCTATTGACATTACCCCCTGGATCTGACCTCTCTACAGCGGACAGGCTTAAGAATGGGTCATACAAAACAAATTTTTGTAAATAATTTGTTTATATTTACTTAAGACAATGTTTTACATTATTATGGGATGGTTTTTTGAAGAAATTTGAGCTAATTTTGGGAAGAACCTCTATGTAGCGAATACCTCTCTATAGCGGACACTTTTTTGAGGTCCCGATGGTGTCCGCTATAGAGAGGAGGTGTCAATGTATTCTTTAATGACACTTTTACATAATGATCTTCCGTTGGAAACACATATTTTTAAAACAGGTTAAGAGGTGTACTAAATAAAGTTTTACAACAACAACAACAACAACAACAACAACAACAACCTGGGTTGACTTAGGATATGTTTATAACGACCGGAGTTAGAACTGATGTCTCTTATTGATACGAGAATGGTGAGATGCGCATGTTTAAATTCCTCACTAATTACAATGTACACTTTGGTGACATATGCAAAACACATGGAAAGATTTTTTTGTTCAATTGTAAAAGTTTAAGATGTGATCGGGAAAAGCTGGAACATTGATCTTTTTTATTACCGATTATAACATCTGGGCTTTTGAGTAACGCAAGAATAACTATTATTTGAGAAGAAATCTTTCCAATAATATGAAAACCTACAACTTCATTCCCAGGGTCTTTTCTAACTTTATTATAATATAAGTTAAAAAGAAGTCCTTGGGACATGGAGGACAGATAAATGCTACGTTTTGTGAATTGCAACGAAGGTGTCATCATAATACAACTTTGTTTCCAGAGTTTCAGAGTTTCTTTAACCTTGTGATAAGTTTTGGAGCTTGTTGAAAACGAAACAGAATAGACCCTGGAAACCAGGTTGATAAAAACTACATCGCGTGATAAGTTTTTTGTGTCTGTGAATGTCACGTGTCTAGACATCTTGAAGAGCTCAAAGGATTATCGTCAGAAAAGAAATCAATTCACAGTGACAATAAAACAACTCACTGGTCATTATCACGAACATTATTTCCTAACCTCCCAAGCACCCAGTGATCTTATGGGAAAATTAAGTAATAACGTTTGCTTGGAAATGTTTCACATTAGCCGGAACATTCATTCAATATCCAACCTCCATTCCAGTTCCTTGTAGCGTTTTCTGATACGTGCTTCCTCATCTCAAAAAAAGCTGCTGGTCCTGGGGTCGAGGTTAAACATCCTCTTGAGAGCTTATTAACTACACAGTACTAGTGTGTCCCCTGGACTGCGTATACCCGCTTGCAAAATACACTTCGCTCTGCGCCCGGCGTGATGCGCAACCTATGATTAATATACACTGAAAAAGTTTGACACATACTCTCTTTTAGTTTTCCGCATGACACTGCGACAAGTTTGGATCAGAGTTTTGTCTTGCCGCATGCTGATATAAACATATTTCATTGTTATTTTGAAATCACGTGTTCTTTTCTATTGTACACAAAAATAAAATAATTTTTTTCAATTTAATGTGAGCAAAAAAATGCAAACTTTTTGCGGCGCAAGAGGCTGCGTTTTCATGTTTAGGTTACGGCTCTCAGGCAATTTTTTTATTCCTACACATTTTGCATAAGGTGACAGGGGCGGATACAGGATTTTTTTCTCCTTAGGCGGATTTGCGAAGCCAAGCGCAGCCAACGCGCAATTTTTGCGTAGCAAAAATTGCGCGTGTTAAATCAGATGGGGGTCTTGTCCAGAAGCTTTAGCTTATTTACCTATTTCAGCACTCCAAAATGCAGCAGACAGGACCTTTACAAGTCCATTTCTTACATGTTATTTGAAAAAAAACAATCATAAAATTCTTAAATGAAAGCCAAATAATGTTTTCAGAAAAATTAAGGCTAAAATTAGCTAGCCAGCAAAACTTCTTCTTTCTTCCACATCCAGAAATTTTTTTTGCAAGCTATGGGTGAATATAATAGCTTTTGAGGCTATAAATTTTCGGAAACTAGATTCAGTAAAAAAGACATATATAATTCTTGTAATTCGGTAATGCAAAACAGTATATATTTCTAATAAAAAATATTCATATTTAATCTATTAAAACATTTAATAACATGAAAAAGGAGGCCTGAAAGAAAAATAAGCAAAAAACAACAACACAAAAATGCATATGTAAATAGGCTTTATTTGTATTATTAGATCATAGTAACAACAACATAAACAACAACAGATAAATACGATAAAATAAAAATGGCAAGATTATATAGCTAATTAAAGGGAAATTAAAGGGAAACTAAGGTCAAAAAATTTTTTTTCTTAAAAACGTTTATTATACTATTTAAAAAAGGTATCTAAAATTTTTTTCAATAAAAATGTATTATTATGAGGATTTTAGAGTAAAAAAGGTCATAATAACGTCTCCGTTGGAGTACATAAAAAAGCTCTACGATGGAGAGCAATGACGTATGATACGCGAGTGCGTGAAACTACAAGGTTCGCCTTCTATAATTTGATGTATGAAGACAAGAGATGAATTTTACTTTACTATAATTTTACCCAAATATTTGTATTCGCTATGCCAAGTGGCCTAGCATATGGATGTTTAAAAAAAGTTTTTTTATGGTCCCACCAAGGCCAGTGAATGCAACTGAGAAACTTTGCGTTACAAAAATCACGTCTTTATTTCAACCTTATCTTTTTTTTTCTGGTACAATTCTTTTAGCGAACATATTTAATTAGATAGCCTGGTTTCTATATTTTAATGAAAATATAAATATTTCGTAATTTTTTAAAGTAGTGAAATTATGTGGAAATTTTCAAACAAATGTACGAAAAAGATTCTTATAAAGTTTGGAAAAACACACGAACAGCATTACCTTTTATTATGATATATTATTGTTGTTACATATAATAATCATTATTAATGAAAACCAGGTCAACTTTTCATGCCCACCTGGCTTGACCTTGAAGAAAAAAATAAGAGTTGATCTACAGTTCATTTTTTTATTATTCTAGACTGAAAGTAAAACGATTTTCTAAGTAGTGACTTGATTTGTTTATTATACTACATAAACTAAAAGTACAGGTTTTACAAATCTACAAAAACTTCGATTCCATCTTTTTCTGGGAAACTTTCACGAATTTTTCTCACAACATATATGTTTCATAATAATGCATCCAAGCCGTATATCATTCGCAGTTTTTGGTGAATAAATATTTCCCAACTGACTTCAGTAAACGCCCGCTCGTTATATTAACATCCTTTGCAAATACTTTTATCTGTTAGTTTTAGAACTAGATATTTCACTATGTTCACTAGCACAACTACTTTCTTCGCTACTATCCATCACTAAGTGATTTTTATTCTCGCGCCCCATACGTCATAATTCTGTACGGTTCAAGAGGAACCGTGAATGAAGTACACGGTTAATTTGAGAAAACCTTAGAACTTTAATGGGCTAAAACAGCCTAAATAATGAAAATTAAGAGTTAATTTTTTTCCCATAGTTTATTTAGATGTTATACAGGGTTTTTAAATTCTTTTTAGCAACATTTTTTTTTGACCTTAGTTTCCCTTTAAAAACAACCTTACAACACAATAACCTACAAAAACGAAAGAATGAACACTGATTTAGCACAACATTCAGTCAAAAAATATTTAGCCCTATTAGCCTAACAGCAAGAAAAACACTGTTTTTATTTTTCAGTAACCATTTCTGGCTCAGATTCTTAAAATGTTGAATCAAACTTGAAAATATTAGCTGTTATGCGATAATTACTATAAATACTTGAAATGTTTAATAAAACAAAATCATTCAAAAACAGACATCATTAACTACATTATTACACGTTTTTGTGTCCATCTGGATAGGGTTGTAATAAGTATATATGCTAAGTCATGTTCGCCAACTTCTTTAGTGAAAATGTGAAAAACGTTTGTCATTTCACCCATTAAATAAAGCCATGCCTTTTTCTTATTCGGATTGTATATAATTAGCACCATTTCCAGGAATTATTTCGATATGAGGCTCGAGATTTTACACCAAAACATCATAAAGTCTTGTCAAGTCTTCTTCCCAAAACTAGTGTTCTCTTCCTTGGCCTTGTGGCATGTTAAAAAATCGTTTGGAAAGTGTCTACCGCCTGAAGCTTTGAATCTACAAAAGTAAACATACAAAAAAATAAGAACGAACAACAAATTAATCAAGGAAAAGTTATTATATTAATGCAGTATCACTAAAGACAACATATTTTTGCTCAACAGAATGTTATGGTATCAGAGAAGATGAACAATGAAATGTGGTGGTATTTTAGCATTCTCATTGTTTCTGTCCGCTGGGCGCAGACGGGTATATAATAGGGACTGTGGTCCTTTGGGTGTTAAAGCCGAAGGGGCTTACGATGTTTACACATTAGCCATGGAATCGGGTACCTGATATAAACAGAACATGAAATAATGGTGAAGTGAAGTGACCAGATGCACGTCAATTTTGAATGGATTCAAACATAATTTTTTTGTTTATTTGCCTGGTGAAAGTAATTTATTGGTTTTGGTTTTATTTTTATAATGATAGATAATATATATACTTTGTTTTTTTGAATCCCGTATCGTATCGTGGCAAACGCAATAAAGTAAAGTCACATAAGTCATCCATTAACTTTCATTAATTATGGGTTCCAGAGTTTAGGCAGCAGGTGGTCGGGCGTTTGAGCGTTAATATTATTATATGATTAACTGTCTGTCAGATGTCTAAATATATGCACTGAAAAATGTTTCTTAAACAAAATATTGCTTAGCTAGCTATATAGCTGGGCTAGGCTAGGCTAACTTCTTAGCTATTTTATAAGCACAGGCAATGATGGAATAATAAATTCAATTGATACATATATAACTAACAGCTTACATAATAATAAACACAATAACATAATTAGATAAAATTACTGGGATATTTCTAAACAGAAGAAGTACAGCCCTATTGTGTTTTGGTTAACTGTATAATTTTCCAAAGGGGCTATAGCTATAGCTATATAAGCTAGCCAAAGTCTGCTTTTTATTTTTTTGGCAAGATGTATGGCATTCACATATTGTTTTGGGGGGCATGCGAGAAGTATGTGCATGCAACAAATTAGTGGTCAGCGTAGGTAAGTGCACCACTGAGCATCCACTATTCTCATCATAGCAATAGTTTTTAAATTAAAGTTAATAACAAATTTTAAATCTAGTTGTAGTATTTTTGTTGGGCGAGTGGCTGAACAATTTTCTTCCATTATATATATATATATATACATATATGTATACAGGATACCAGAATGAAGATGACGGATTCTCGCGAATTCTTTTGCCTCAGCAGCCCAGGGACTCGAACCTGGGATCGTAGCATTTAATGCACCACGGGCTGTTATCCACTGAGCCACGTCGTAATATATATACATATATATATATATATATATATATATATATATATATATATATATATATATATATATATATATATATATATATATATATATATATATATATATATATATATATATATATATATATATATATATAATATATTTAGGATATGTTCAATAATTACAGGCCTTGCCATGAGCAAATAACCTCCCGAGCAATTAATTGCTCGCGTCAGAGTGTCCACGCGAGCAATTCTGCTCGGCATATTTTTCGCTAAAAAAACTTTACATTTAGTCTCTCAGGGCATCTTTTTCAGGAGAGGCGTGCGCCTTGGCACACACCTAAATCGTTTCAGGCGTGTGATTAAAACGTCCACCACGTTTCCAGTTTGGTCGGACATGTCCGTAGCTCGTTTCGAACTTTCGTCGGTTAAAACGTCCGATAGATTTCCGTCTTGGTCGGACACTTTTAGATCTCAGAATTATTGAATAGTCCTGGTCCTTTAAATCCACGAGCAAGCCTATTCATAGCCAACCTGACCATCCTAGCTAATTCACCGACTCCTGACTTAGTTAAAAAACTACGTAGACATAAATCTCTTTTGCCTGGCCCCTTCGTCGTTGGTAACCAGGTCTTACACAAGAAATCCAGCCATGCGGTTCTTAACTAATGCGGAGGTGAACGATACGGAGCACGGATGACGCAAGTCTGCAAAACTGCACTTACAGGCGGAACAGACAATTTATCATGGATTTAATTGTAGATAATTTCCTCATTTGACGAAACAATTGGAAACCATAGCAGGTCCAAATTTAATGGATTATTTTCTTTATGCCGCAACTGTTATTCAAACAATTTTAAAAACGAAACCCACGTGCGGTATAATTTTTTTTCTGTATAAATTTTATGTACCTGACGTGTACCTTTTAAAAACAGATTTTATTTATTAGTTTTATTTAAACCACGCGGATAAAGATTTTTTTCAATTTGAAAACGAAGCATATTTTTTCCTATTTGCTTGTGATGACCTGGAAATAGATTTATGAAAACGACAGTATTAGTCATGCATACTATTTCGGACATGTAGAAAAGGAAGTTAAGATTGAGAGAGTCGCTATACCAGTAGACGCTCGATCATCGTGTTTGGGGTTCGCGATTAAAAACGTCCCCCACTTTTCTACTGCAAAATTAATGCGCAACAATGATTAACCTTAATGCCCGTATCGCACGCGTTTTATAAAATGGCGAATGAACTGTTGCCCGATGGGTGGAAAATAATCACACCAAATATCTTTTCAGTTTCACTTAAAAGACCAATCAATTCTTGAGAAAAACGTTTACACTTATCTCAAAATGTTAATATTTACGCGAGCAATAGAATGCTCGGGTAACGAGTATTTACGCGAGCACTACGCGGGCGCGAGCAATTGTTCGCGACTCATGGCAAGGCCTGAATTACATGTTTTCATGATTCTCTGTGATGATAAATTGAGGGTGGGTGGATGGTCATATATACTTTATTCAAGTCTGTGCCATAACAGTAAACTGTAAAAAATATATGAAAGAGGTAAAAGGTTTCTTTACTTTATATGGGACAGGCAACATCTGAATAAACTTTCTCAGATATAAAAATATTTTCATTTAAAGGGATTCCTGCATTAAAAATAATATTTTTATATGTTGTGAGAATAAAAAGTTGTTTATCAAGTCCTTTGAAATTTTTTTAAATCTTTTTCTGTTCCGAAGTTATTTAAAATTTTAAGTATTCAAAATCCGGGATCTTATGATGTCATAAGAAAGTTTTGAAAAATGCTGACATTATATTTCTACCTGTAATTAAAGATGAGATCATTCTTAAACTACAAAACTTTACACGTGCCAAGATATTATCAAGAGCATAAGTCCACATTGCTTAAAAGTTTTGATATTATGTAAGTTCGCAAGATATTTCAAATATTAATTTATGCTTACTATCTTATTACATCATCAATGGTGATGTCATAAGGTCAGCTGGAAATCTTTTAAGCTCAATATTTTGAGAACGAAAAAAAAATGTTTTTTTAAAATTCCAAAAAACTTGAAACAACTTTTTATCCTCTAAAACATACAAAAATATCATTTTCAATGCAGGAAAGTTTTTTAAAGTCAATTGAACACAAGGATGCTTGGAATAAAATGAAGGGTGCAAGAAAAGTTCTATGGATGTCAAGATTCTCAAAACATCAACAAGAGAATTATTACCTACCAATACCAACAATGCTGAGGTGTATAGACAGTCTCCTGATGGATTGGATCTAAAAATAATACGTTTTACCATGACCTTCCACTCAACAAACTTTGTTTGCTGATATCCATTCAAAGAGTTGTTTATTTTCATCACCGACTTTACTTATCCAGATGTCAAGTTTGTGCTACTAATAACAACAAGACTAATAATTAAGACATCTCACCTCAGCTGGAATGTATATATCTGCACCTGAATTATGATGCAGACTTTTACCAACCAAACGATAAAAATCTCCAGAAGACAAAAATGTGTGAGAATGAACACTCTCTAAAAGCTCTATTTGCATTTCACAAAGAGATTCAACATTACCACACTTTAAATCAGCAAGAATCCGCAAATAACTGGTGAAAATAAAAATAAAAGTGAAGAAAATGTCAGGAATTAGGAAAATAAAGATTTAATATTGACTGGACACCCTGATTATGAAGTGTATAGATTGATACCTTCTGATTCATAAATTTATTTCTGCTCCTAGCAATATCTTTATGCAAATAAATGGGCTAGAAAAGACCTCACTTCTGCTTTTTTTGCCTACTATGTTGTGTGTATTAAAAAGGTCTGTATAGATTAAACAGAACTGTATAGATTTTTTTATGTTTATTGTATTCTTTTTTAGTATATAAAATTAACAATAAACAGTCACAAAACAAACTTACCAAGATGTTGTGGTATGTTGTCAGCATTGCGTCTTATCTTTATCAAAAAGTCATGGTTTTGTTCATCGTCAGGCTGCTATTGCGCCAAGATCTAGACGCCGAACAACTAATTCCGATTCAGCTTTCTCCGATGACGTGGATGCACCCATGTTAAGAAGGCCACGTTATGGAAGAAGACTGAAGAAGAAAATGTCCTTTGCATCTGGAGTTGATGGAATTGGTCAAAGTATCGCTATTTTAACAAGTGGAGGTGATTCACAAGGTTAGAGATTTTAATTCTGTTTAATAGAGCTTTCATATTCTGGCTGATAAGTTTGTACCTGTTTTTTGTTTGTTTTGTTTTTCAATTTTTTTATTAAACTGTTTCTTTATGGTGATCAGATTATTTGCCGAAAAATCATTTAATCATAAAAACACCTGTGTTTTGAAGATAGTGTAATTAAAAAAAAAGTGAGGGCATAAACATTTGCAATGTGTTAGATATTTTGCCAGACTTTTTAGAAATAAAACTGTAAAGATTGCACACATTTGTGCACCTGGAATTGTAGTCTTACTCCAGCAATAACCAACAGAAGTAGACCACTCATCCTTCCATATTTTCATATAAATTTTTAATGTCGTTACGGAACATTGATTTCTCAGCAAAAGTATATTAGTTTGACTTGAGTAGAAATTTGACATGGAAGATTTTCAGTATAATTCCAAGGATTAATGAATGTGTGGTAAAACAGGCTGTGTACAAAGTACAATTTTTGGATACAAAACCTTATACAAAACCTTAAAATTATTAAGTAAGTAAGTAATGAGGGAAATTTAACGTCTTTCTTAGGTAATTCATCTGAACGGCTCTTTCTCCCCTTTGACTGTAACTTTGTTCCATTACTGCCAGAGATACATAAGCATTTTATAAATGTTATATTTTCTTAAATTGCCACTCAATTCAGGCATTTAAATTGGTATATCTATGCTGACAAGAAAATTGCTTTCAAACTTGTGTATTGGTGCATCAAATCTGCTGCAGACACTCATATAAGATTAATGCAAACAAAATAATAAAATATGTAAAATTTTTTCCATTTGTATCCTTAAATTAAGGATACATAATATGGAACAGTCCTCAAAGGCAAGTAATTTATTTATTTATTTATTAACTTAGGTATGAATTCAGCTATCAGAGCCACAGTAAGATTGGCTTTACATGCTGGTGCGAAAACTTTTGTAGTATATTGGGTATGGAGATTATCTTATCTATTCGTATGCAATATTGTGCAAATCGTCAGAATAGAATTTTCTGTTGTTTACATTCCACTATTGTCAAACTATCCCACACTACTTCATCTTTATTATTATTAAAATGTTGAAATTCTTCCTATTTATCTAGGGTTATCAAGGTCTTGTTGATGGTGGAAAGAACATAAAAGAAATTTTCTGGGATGGTGTACATGGAATAATTCATCAAGTATGACATGTTCAAACATTATTTTTCTTTTTTTCTTTGTGTGTCGATTTTATTTTTGTAGTTGTTTATTTTGATATTTTTAGGGAGGAACTGTGATAGGAAGTGCAAGGTGTACTGATTTTAGAGAAAGGGCTGGTAGAAAGAAAGCTGCTTACAACCTTATCAAAAGAGGAATAACAAATCTTGTAAATGTTCCTTCTTACGTTTTTTAGGTCTTTTTTATGACTGCTTTTTTTTCTTTGTTATCTAATAGAAAACTTCTTTTTAATTCATAGTTACCTGTGTTCACATAAAATTGCTGACTCAACATCTTGTCATGTTAAAATCACTGTGCCATAACCTTGCCTGTGTTTCTTAACTATATCTGGCATGTCATAACTATAGTGGTCACACTATAGTTATTAGGAAACGTTTTAGACATTGTACAAAATGATTACAACAATATGCTAGAATTGAATAATTTTTATTGTGGAAAACTTGTTTTTTTCTCGCTAGGTTGTTATTGGTGGAGATGGTAGTTTGACAGGTGCGAGTTTGTTAAGCAACGAATGGAAGTCACTCGTTTCAGAACTGAAGAATGAAGGTATTTAACATATATATGTTAGTATATCCATCCACTTTTTTTTCCTTTTTGACAAGGCAAGTGCTATGAAAAAACGACAGCATTTTCTTCTTAACCTTTAAACAATTATGTTTGCTACGGTCCTTTAACATCCACTTTTTATATCCCTTCTCTCTCTAGCTTGTAAATTTGCAATATAATTACAGTAATTGTTCAATGGAGTTGACGGACACTATTTGACAAAATACTAAACTTTATGAGTGTGTTGACACAAGAATTTTTGTGTTTATTTTCTTATTTTTTATTGTGTGACAGCTATTTAAAGCCTCTCCTTACAGAGTTTTAATTTAAATTTAATAACATTTTTTAGGCAAAATAACAGAAGAACAAGCTATAGATCACTCATATTTGAGTTTAGTTGGAATGGTAGGTGAAATGTAATCATACTGATGGATGATCTGTCTATGTGATGAATTTCATATGTTTTGTTTTAACCTTAAGTCATAGTTTTCCAGTTAAAAAACTGCTTTTAAAATCTTCTTTTTCTTGAGGGGCCTTCTTTTTTTTATTAATTTATTTCAAGAAGTGTGATTCCTTCTAATTTATAATTGCATGACTATTTGTCAGAGGTTTGCAGTATCACAATCAAAATTTTTTAGGTTGGTAGTATTGATAATGACTTCTGTGGCACCGATATGACCATTGGGGCTGATTCAGCATTACATAGGTAAAGGTTTTGTTATTGTTTCTGTTTGCAGGATGAAATACAGAATGTGGTTCATGAGAATGGAGTTTTCCAGGCTTTTTTAGGAAGATTTTAGCATGTGTGCAGCAAATTCCATGTCAAGGGTTTTAGTTGTGCTTTTGCGTGCGGTGCATTGGTTAAGAACCTCTTATAAAATATGCCATTTTACATTTGATTATTTGGATACTTTTTAATGCTAATTTCTAAAGTTGGTTATTTGACATGAAACTTACTAAGTCTTTCCAGGCCTGAACACCTTAATCAAAGCAAAATTATTGATGTAACTGAATTTGCAGAATTTAAAAAAAATAAGTTTAAAGTTGAGATTTATAAAATATTTGTGTAATTGCTCAGCATGTATAGTCACAATAATGTGACAAAAAGCAAAAAATGTACCAAAATACACTAAAAAGCACAAAATATCAAGGAGTAACTATAAACACATAGTTAAAGAACAAAAATTTCACACACCCCTTCCCAACATGATAGATATTTATATTGATCAGGAAAATTGTATAAAATTATTGTGTACATATAAAGAATTAGTTAGCTCCATCCCTGTGCTGTTGAATAAGCTTGTCTTCAAAAACATGGATAGGGGAAAATGGTCAGGAAAAAGCTCCTTATAGTACGATGAATACAATAAACATCCATGCATGTAATCAAGAATTACAGTAATATACAGTGTTGTTTTATTTCTAGGGTAATGGAAAGTGTGGATGCAATTGCAACAACTGCTCAAAGGTATATTCAACTGAACCAATTTTATTAAAATTTTCATGCTTTAAATAGTCAAATTAATATTTTGTTACTAATTTGTTTTAGCCATCAAAGAGCCTTTATTCTTGAAGTGATGGGTAGAAGATGTGGGTACGAAAACAATAGTTTTAGTTTATTTATTCAGTATTATGTAGATACATAAACTTAGTTGTATCAGTAAGTGTATGTGTTGCCACTCAAGATCTAAAAGACATTCTTTTTTGACAGGTATCTTGCTCTGATTGCTGGTATCAGTTGCAACGCAGATTGGGTGTGTATTTACTTATTTATTTGAAAATCTAGATTCTAGGCATAAATACTTTCGCTTTGTTTGATTATCTTTCCATATTTAATTAATAATAGGTGAATTGGGTTTAATGGCAAGATTGTCTTAAATTTTAAATTTTATTACTGAATAAATACTTTGCTGTTGGCCCAATTACAGGCACTCGATTTAGAACTTGCGCTTACTTGAAATTTTATTAGTTAAAATAAAGTATTTTCTGCCTTTTATGGATAAGTGGATATCTCAAACTGGTGGGGAATAGCAAAAATTTACATAACCACACTGATATTTTACATCTGCATATTTTTGATACCTTTAACATAAACATTCGACCTCGGCTTCTGCTGAAAATGTCATCGCAGCATGGGTTTCACTTCAGATACATGTAAATGACCCTTAATTTGGGAGCTCTGATATAATTAGGCCTTCTCTATGAGTGTTCATTTCTTCAACTTCCTTTTTGAGTAAATATAGGTAAATACGTAATAAGAACAGTGTGTTGATACTCTTTTATTCTTTAAACAACTATGTGATCGCATGTTTGTTCTAAACAATTTTGAATTCCAAAGATAGCTTAATTAGTGCATTTGAATTTCAGATCCTTAAAATACCTCATGAATGTGAGGTTTTTAATTTGTTAAAATTGCTTGCATGTTAGTATTTTTTAGCAAATTCAACATGTTTTACAAGTTAGTTTTTTGTGTTTTGCGCTAAACGCAAAATAAGATGACCTAAGAAAGACAGTCTCTTCTGGGCAGACGCATTTACAAAACTGTAATTTAAACATTTTCTGTACTAAGTGTTCTTAATAAATCAAGGTTGTATGGAGATAATACTTAACCAGTTTAAATAAAATTATTTGTTGCAGTGATGTCTAAATCAGAAAAAAAAATTGTAACAATCTTGGCAGTGCTAATTTTAGTGAATTAATTATAGCATCTCTTATAATAATACAGAGAGTGTGTCTGTGTGTGTGTCTGTCTGTAACAGGCAAAGTGGATGTGTTCATTTTCCTTTGATGTAGCCGAAAAACTTATGTCTCAAATGTTACATTTTCTGACGTTACGACGCGACGTCAATATCACTACTTTAATGTCAATATCTTAATTTAAATTACTGAAGCCATTACAATGCACTTAAAACTTTGAGGCCAAATAACTTGGAAACTAGATGGTGATGGCAGTCATTTTTCACTGCGTGGGTAACTAAGGACCACCTGGGACCAATTTGGGTAAGTTTCCCAAACCTGGGTCCCCAAATCCGTTTCGGAATGGACGGTTTGATAAGGTCATCAAAAAACCTTTAAACTCCAATATCTCTGCAATCGTTTGTCAAAGATACATGATCCTATACATTTTTTTCATCAGCGTTTCAAGATCTATACGATGAAGGCAACGGGTATACAGATTTCTAAAGAAAAACGTTTTTGTACTTTGGCAGAGACTTTGCTGATGTCAGCAAAATTTTTAAAGCCTTATATCTCCTTAGCGTTTGTCGAAAACATATGATCCTATACATTATTTTGATCAGCGTTTCAACCTCTACACACTACAGGCAAAGAATAAACTAAATTTTGTCACTGTTTTTTTTATCTGCACTGCTGACATCAGCAAAACATTTAAAACAACCTATTTTTTCATTGTCCTTCTGCCTAAGTGGATTTCTCCACAAGCCTTATCAACTAGTCTTGGTGTAGAAATTTTAGTTTTGGTGTAGAAATTTTAGTTTTTAGAGATTTGTTGTTGCTTTGTAGAGATCATTTTGTTGTTTTAAAAATGAAGTATTGGAACACATTATTAATGTTTAGGTTTTTCTTCCTGAATGGCCATCAGAAGATGGATGGGAAGATGATCTGTGCGATAATTTGAGAAAGGTATGTAATGAAAATGGTAACGTTAAAAATGACTTTTTAAGCCTTATTTTTTTTCACCAAAATTTTATTTTTAAGCATTCCAAAAGGTTTTTACCATAAACCTCAAAAGAGAAATTTGTGAATTGATAGAAGAAGATTTAGTTATGGAACATTTTTATCAGAATTCCTTTTCTTTTAAACTGACCAAAAAAACAGCTGATATAGGTTTGGTTTATGTGTCCAAAAAAATTTGTTTTCTTTTTTGAATACAAACATATTTTTAAGGTGATGACTTTTTATTATCTTCTCCATCTTACAATTTTTAATAATAACGAAAAATTTCCTTTCTTGTCGAAATAACAATCTTCAATTAATTACAAGTCATTAACAGGAAATACAGAAAATATTGTGATTGAGTCTTATTTACTTTTAGACACGAGAGACTGGTCGCGTCTCAACTATCATAATATTAGCAGAAGGAGCGCAGGATGTACATGGTAATCCAGTTACAGCTGCTCAAGTTAAAGAGGTTAGGACTTTTTTTATTTCGTAAACTGTTTTTTTTCCTTATGTGTGTGCATTGCTTAGTACTTATAGTGTTATGCTCCAATGTTGACATGATCAACAGGGCGTCTTTTCCAGCTATACTAAAAGACTGACCTTGCTCTGACCACAATTTTGTTTTCATTACCAAAAATGTTGTCGAAATAAGATTGTGGTTTTATCTGGATTCTATTTAAACTAAAGTATAGTATTTTTAATAAAAAATTGTTTAGCTTTTATCAAAAAAATTAAAATATGACACAAGAGTGACAGTGTTGGGACACGTACAACGAGGTGGAACACCATCTGCATTTGACCGACTTTTGGTGAGATATTTATTATAAGTTTTCACTTGCATAAACAAACATATAGGAAGGTTATAAGTTGTACAAAGATCATACGTCAGCCAAATAATACCATACACAATGCATTTGTAAACAGAACTTGATCTGATGCTCTGCTTTTAAGATCTAATGAACCCTCTTTTACCAAATCAGTTATTACATTTTAGGCAAGTAGGCTTGGTGCTGAGGCAGCATTGTGTGTTTTAGAATCAGGTGAGCAAACAATTCCCACTGTTATGTGTTTGAATGGTCAACAAATTGTAAAGAAACAGCTTCAATCCTGTGTCGACTCTGTAAGTATTCTGTTGAAATTGTCGATTGTAAATGTTTTATTAAAAGAGTTGCTTGACTGAATATGGTTGTGGTTTATCTGTGTTTTGTTTTTTAAAGTTTTATTTTGGTTTGAAGGGATAGGTGATTTTCAGTAAGTAATGTGTGTTTTTTTATCACCTGTTAGTGTATTGAAATAAAGACTGCGTTTGATAATGGTGAATTTGACAAAGTGGTTAAATTGAGAGGAAGGTATTTACACTTTACTTTTCTTTTTTTCTCTTTAATTTTTTTGGTATTGTTTTTTGTTTTGTATGAGAGATAAAACATGTCAAAAATACATGTGATTCTAAATAACTTTAAAATCAGGTTGATTAGATGGCAGAACCTGGAAAATCCTGAAAAAATTGATTTACTTCTGAAAAATCCATTTTAGGAAAAAGTCCGAAAAAGACCTTCTTAATAATAATCCTGGAAAAAATGAATCTCTGTCAATACCTGTTGAATGCTGATTCTGATGATTAAATAGGAGTTTCCTAAGTACTGACTCATGATCGATTACATTTATCCCTTTATTTTCGAACTATTATATACTGGTTTGTAACCATTTGTCAAACACTGTCCTTGTTGACCTGAAATTTTTTGTTATTTGTGTGAAAAAATCTTGGAAAGTTCTGGACTGTTTTCGAAATTTAGTGGTTATCGTGTGAGTTAGCACTCCAAGCATTTTTCAATTAATGACATGTTTGTGTGAAACTGTACGCATACCTCCCTACCACCCTTTCATGTAACAAAAAATGGTTTTTCGTCCTTGTTCTTAAACTCTTTTTAATGAAACATGTTGCATAAAATGTACTCTACTTAACTCATTATTTTAGTACGTTTGAAAAGAATTTAATCATGTTCAAAGAATTAAAGCATGTCTCACCTCCACAGACATCCACCAATAAGGTACAATATATTATAACAGATTGGTTAATTGGATGAGCTCTTGATTTGTTAGATTATTTTTAAGGAGAACTATACAAGGGGGTGCTTATTTAATATGCGTAATAATATGCAATAAGATCAGAATTTAATGCAGTATCTAAAAATTTCCAGAGAAAGAATTTAGACTCTGTCTTAAGTACTGTATTTACTCCAGTAAGCACCTGGAGAACTTATTTAATTTGGGGACTTTGAGGAGGGGTGCTCATTAGAAAGTGTTCAATTTAAAGAGGAAGCTCATTAATTATATTGAAAGAACATTGGAATATTTTTAATATTTTTAAGTGAGTAATACATTATCCATCTTGTCGAATTCAATTTGTTGAATTGGAACTTTGTGTTCAAGAATAATGGAGATACATGATCCATTTTGTTAAATTAGATTTATGTAATTGCCAAATTTGATCGTGTATCACACCATTCATTTAAATTCGAATTTTGATAAATCTGAAAGTTAAACATTTAAAAATAAGTGATGCACAGTCAAAACTGTCTAACTCAACCACTTAGATTCGACAAAATGGATTTGACAAAAGGGATTCGACAAAGTGGATTTGACAAAAGGAATTCGACGAAATGGATTTGACAAAATGGATTCAACAAAAGGGATTCGACAAAATGAATTTGACAAAATGGATTCAATAAAATAGGTTTGACAAAATGGATTCAACAAAATGGATTCAACAAAAGGGATTCGACAAAATGGTTTTGACAAAATGGATTGTATATTACATGCTTTAGTTGAATTAAAAATGAAAAGAGAAAAATATAAATAGTTTAATTTAGAAATTTGAAATTTGTCTAAAAAGCCTTGTTTAACATCATTATTTGCAAAACAAAACAGTCCATAAAAATAAATTTGGTTGTATTATCTTAGGTTTATTAAATAATTTCCACATAAGTGCATCCTACCAGCATCGTTTTATTTAATAAATGCCATTTTGAAAATAGAGGGTTTTATTTACTGCCATATTAAAAGACGCCTTTTGTCGATGTAGCAGTATATACATAGTTTTTTATATTAATACTTAATTGTTTTGCTTTCAGGGTTATAAATTAGCTGTTATGACAATAGGTGCACCTGCTGGTGGCATGAATGCGGCTGTTCGGTCATTTGTACGTATTGCATTGTACAATGGACATTCAGTGTTAGGAGTTACAGATAGTTTTGATGGTCTCATGAACAACAAGGTAGTTGATGTTCTTTTGGTTTTTGTTATTGTTGTTGTCCCAAGCTGTATTGATATTTTGCTATTGTTTTTGAGCTGTTGTTGTTGTTGTTTTTATTTTTGTTGTTGTTGTTGTTGCTGTTGTTGTTGTTGTTGTTGTTGTTGTTGTTTTTGTTGTCTGTTTATTCCAATTTTCTATGTTTCTTTGTCTTAATGTTTACCTCTCCCGCTTGTTGTTCCAAACATTTTCACATTCTCTATTTTCACGCCACATACAGAATCACACAAAGCAAAGTATTTTCTGTCCTGCTTATTGTTCCAAAAGATTTTCACTTTTATTATTATTATTATTATTATTTAGTTTCGATATCTTACTTGGTCAGAGGTAGAACAATGGACTGGAAAAGGTGGTTCAAATCTTGGCGTTTCAAGGTAACAACAAACATGTTAGCTATAGAAAGATCACCAATTTAAAGCTCATTGTAAACGTTGTAAACTCAATTACTAGGACAATATTTGCCTTGTACAACATGAGGAACGATTGGTCGATGACACTTACCTCTGCCGATCTACGACCATCCACATAATCTTTGAGACAAACTAGAAATTCTATCAAAAAAACAGAAATGGCCGTTGACGCAAATGTCCATTTTTCCAACTGAGACGGTTTAAACATGTAAAAAGCTATAATTAGCCTATAGCAGCACTGTAAGGCTTCGTTCTAGTGAACTTTTCGGTTTCACTAGTTGAATTCAGAATTTCCTAAGACCCTAAGTCTTAAGTCGAAGCTAAAGCTGAAGTTCCGTGAGCCTGGAGGCAGTACGTCGAGTTTGAGAAGACTTTGGTGCGATTTTGTGAAATTTTTTTTGTCAAAAATCGAAAAGTCTCAATATTTTATGTGGGTGCTTGTAGATAAAACATCTTTTTCCACTTTGTGAACATTTTTGTATTGTTGGAACAGTTTTTTTTTTCATGCTTTAACAGAGGTATCAGTTTATCACCATCCTTATTTTTAGTCTAAAATAAAAGATTATTAGTGTCCTTCCTAGGAATTCAAACAATCACAAAACTTGACTGCTGGATAATTTCAGTGTCTGTGGTCTTGACTTTCTTTTTTCTTGACTTTCTTTTTAAACATTTGAATGAGTGGGGAAAAACATTAAAATCAAGTAAACTTGTATTCTAAAATCAGGATACATGCTAGAATCAGGATACATGCTAGAATCAGGATATATGCTAGAATCAGGATACATGCTAGAATCAGGATACATGCTAGAATCAGGATATATGCTAGAATCAGGATACATGCTAAAATTAGAATACATGCTAGAATCAGGATATATGCTAGAATCAGGATACATGCTAGAATCAGGATACATGCTAAAATCAGGATACATGCTAAAATCAGGATACATGCTAGAATCAGGATATATGCTAGAATCAGGATACATGCTAGAATCAGGATACATGCTAGAATTAGAATACATGCTAGAATCAGGATATATGCTAAAATTAAAATACATGCTAGAATCAGGATACATGCTAGAATCAGGATATATGCTAGAATCAGAATACATGCTAGAATCAGGATACATGCTAGAATCAGGATACATGCTAAAATTAGAATACATGCTAGAATCAGGATATATGCTAAAATTAAAATACATGCTAGAATCAGGATACATGCTAGAATCAGGATATATGCTAGAATCAGAATACATGCTAGAATCAGAATACATGCTAGAATCAGGATACATGCTAGAATCAGGATATATGCTAGAATCAGGATACATGCTAGAATCAGGATACATGCTAAAATTAAAATATATCCTAGAATCAGGATACATGCTAGAATCAGGATATATGCTAGAATCAGGATATATGCTAGAATCAGGATATATGCTAGAATCAGGATATATGCTAGAATCAGGATATATGCTAGAATCAGGATATATGCTAGAATCAGGATACATGCTAGAATCAGGATATATGCTAGAATCAGGATATATGCTAGAATCAGGATATATGCTAGAATCAGGATATATGCTAGAATCAGGATATATGCTAAAATTAGAATACATGCTAGAATCAGGATACATGCTAGAATCAGGATATATGCTAGAATCAGGATACATGCTAAAATCAGGATACATGCTAAAATCAGGATACATGCTAGAATCAGGATATATGCTAGAATCAGGATACATGCTAGAATCAGGATACATGCTAGAATTAGAATACATGCTAGAATCAGGATATATGCTAAAATTAAAATACATGCTAGAATCAGGATACATGCTAGAATCAGGATATATGCTAGAATCAGAATACATGCTAGAATCAGGATACATGCTAGAATCAGGATACATGCTAAAATTAGAATACATGCTAGAATCAGGATATATGCTAAAATTAAAATACATGCTAGAATCAGGATACATGCTAGAATCAGGATATATGCTAGAATCAGAATACATGCTAGAATCAGAATACATGCTAGAATCAGGATACATGCTAGAATCAGGATATATGCTAGAATCAGGATACATGCTAGAATCAGGATACATGCTAAAATTAAAATATATCCTAGAATCAGGATACATGCTAGAATCAGGATATATGCTAGAATCAGGATATATGCTAGAATCAGGATATATGCTAAAATTAGAATACATGCTAGAATCAGGATATATGCTAGAATCAGGATATATGCTAAAATTAGAATACATGTTAGAATCAGGATATATCCTAGAATCAGGATACATGCTAGAATCAGGATATATGCTAGAATCAGGATATATGCTAGAATCAGGATATATGCTAGAATCAGGATATATGCTAGAATCAGGATATATGCTAGAATCAGGATATATGCTAGAATCAGGATACATGCTAGAATCAGGATATATGCTAGAATCAGGATATATGCTAGAATCAGGATATATGCTAGAATCAGGATATATGCTAGAATCAGGATATATGCTAAAATTAGAATACATGCTAGAATCAGGATACATGCTAGAATCAGGATATATGCTAAAATTAAAATACATGCTAGAATCAGGATATATGCTAGAATCGGGATATATGCTAGAATCAGGATACATGCTAGAATCAGGATATATGCTAGAATCAGGATACATGCTAGAATCAGGATATATGCTAGAATCAGGATATATGCTAGAATCAGGATACATGCTAGAATCAGGATATATGCTAGAATCAGGATATATGCTAGAATCAGGATACATGCTAGAATCAGGATATATGCTAGAATCAGGATATATGCTAGAATCAGGATATATGCTAAAATTAGAATACATGCTAGAATCAGGATACATGCTAGAATCAGGATATATGCTAAAATTAGAATACATGCTAGAATCAGGATACATGCTAGAATCAGGATATATGCTAAAATTAAAATACATGCTAGAATCAGGATACATGCTAGAATCAGGATATATGCTAAAATTAGAATACATGCTAGAATCAGGATATATGCTAGAATCAGGATATATGCTAAAATTAGAATACATGCTAGAATCAGGATATATGCTAGAATCAGGATATATGCTAAAATTAGAATACATGCTAGAATCAGGATACATGCTAGAATCAGGATATATGCTAAAATTAGAATACATGCCAGAATCAGGATATATGCTAAAATTAGAATACATGCTAGATTAGGATATATGCTAGAATCAGGATATATGCTAAAATTAGAATACATGCTAGAATCAGGATACATGCTAGAATCAGGATATATGCTAAAATTAGAATACATGCTAGAATATATGCTAGAATCAGGATACATGCTAGAATCAGGATACATGCTAGAATCAGGATATATGCTAAAATTAGAATACTTGCTAGAATCAGGATATATGCTAAAATTAAAATACATGCTAGAATCAGGATACATGCTAGAATCAGGATATATGCTAAAATTAGAATACATGCTAGAATCAGGATATATGCTAGAATCAGGATATATGCTAAAATTAGAATACATGCTAGAATCAGGATATATGCTAGAATCAGGATATATGCTAAAATTAGAATACATGCTAGAATCAGGATACATGCTAGAATCAGGATACATGCTAGAATCAGGATATATGCTAAAATTAGAATACATGCTAGAATCAGGATACATGCTAGAATCAGGATATATGCTAGAATCAGGATATATGCTAAAATTAGAATACATGCTAGAATCAGGATACATGCTAGAATCAGGATACATGCTAGAATCAGGATATATGCTAAAATTAGAATACATGCTAGAATCAGGATATATGCTAGAATCAGGATATATGCTAAAGTTAGAATACATGCTAGAATCAGGATATATGCTAGAATCAGGATATATGCTAAAATTAGAATACATGCTAGAATCAGGATACATGCTAGAATCAGGATACATGCTAGAATCAGGATATATGCTAAAATTAGAATACATGCTAGAATCAGGATACATGCTAGAATCAGGATATATGCTAGAATCAGGATATATGCTAAAATTAGAATACATGCTAGAATCAGGATACATGCTAGAATCAGGATATATGCTAAAATTAGAATACATGCTAGAATCAGGATACATGCTAGAATCAGGATATATGCTAAAATTAAAATACATGCTAGAATCAGGATACATGCTAGAATCAGGATATATGCTAAAATTAGAATACATGCTAGAATCAGGATATATGCTAGAATCAGGATATATGCTAAAATTAGAATACATGCTAGAATCAGGATATATGCTAGAATCAGGATATATGCTAAAATTAGAATACATGCTAGCATCAGGATACATGCTAGAATCAGGATACATGCTAGAATCAGGATATATGCTAAAATTAGAATACATGCTAGAATCAGGATACATGCTAGAATCAGGATATATGCTAAAATTAGAATACTTGCTAAAATCAGAATACTTGCTAGAATCAGGATATATGCTAAAATTAGAATACTTGCTAGAATCAGGGTAGTATCGGAACTAAAGGCCATTTTTTTTCAGCTGCTGTTTTATTTATTAGGACACTACCTGAGAAACATCTTGACAAAATAGCAGAACGTCTGAAAGAGCATGGTATTCAATCTTTGCTGATTATTGGTGGTTTTGAGGTATTATTTCTATTTATTTATTTATTTTTATTTAATAGGGTGAATAATTTTTCTATTTTTTTCTGAGTTGGAAAAAATCCAAACCTCAAATTTTCTTTTTTTTCATTAGTTGTTTGATTGGTAATTTTGAAATTTAACAATTAATGAAAATTTGCTTTTTTCAAAGTTTGACAAGCAGAAGTTCCCTTTACTTTTGAAGGATCAAAGTTGGACATTAGTTGACCTTCCAGCTATTAGGGTCATCCATCAAAGTTTATTTAACCAAATGATGTCTGACATTTGATGATAGTGACAGAGAACGTCACTTGTGTTCTTGTCATGATGATATTTATTTTTCACAGGCTTTTGACAGTTTGGTGCAGCTTACTCAAGCTCGCAGAAAGTACGATGAATTCTGTATACCCATGGTTGTAATACCAGCCACGATGAGTAATAATGTTCCAGGCTCCTGGTTTTCACTTGGCGCTGACACAGCTTTGAATGTTATTGTAGAGGTGTGAACTATATTCTTGTATCCTAACATAGTTTTCAATGGCCACACATTATTAAGCGGATACTGACCGCTTTGATGTTGTACTATGAGCTGCCTTTACCAAGCTTCTTATGATACAATTTTAGTGATGGCTTCCAAAACCAGTTAATATGGCTCCACACAATGTCTTATTTTAAATAGCCGTCAACCAATCGAATCATTAGATTTTTTCATACTAACCAGTTTTTTGTGACAGTCAGGGAAAACAGTTGAACAGTAGAAAAAAGTCGGTTGTGTTTCTTTTGTCAGGAAAAATTCTTGCAATTTCGAACGTCTAATAATATAATTGACAAAACTATAAAGCTTTAATGAAAGGGTAATTATATTTTACGAGGACATATTTTCATATTCCAGCCTTTAGGTTTACCTGTATTTTGCTGGTGACGAATATGTATAAATATAAGCGTTAGATTTTACTATTTTATCCTATTTATGTGTTGAGAGAATTTGCTATCCTTTTACAGAGTTGTGACCGCCTTCGTATGTCTGCGAGCAGTTCTCAAAGTCGAGTCTTCATCGTGGAAACGATGGGTGGCAAATGCGGCTACTTAGCTACCATGGCTGCGATAGCTGGTGGGGCGGATTCAGCATATACATTTGAAGACAAATTTACGTTAGCCGACTTAAAGGTAGGAGTGTTTTCATACGTATATCAGGAGTATTTTTTTTTATATTTACAATTTGTACTTTTTGCGTTTGATGCGGCAGGTGTCAAACAGGGGACTTGAATTGTTATTAATAATGGCTGAAAAAGGGTCGATTGTATGAAATCCAAAATACACGCACCACAAAACACTTTGACCAAGTAGTTTTTGAACGTATTTCTTTGGACAAAATAATGAATGATAAATGAGCACGATACATTATTGCTTTTTTCTTTACTTAAATATGACTTGATTTTCGAGAACACGAATACCATCTTCCATCATCGCTAAATTAAGTCCACGCCAAACGAAAAACTTTAAAATCGCCAAAATTATCTCTGGTCGCCAAATTTTCTCCTCTTAACCCTGTTCGGTTGAGGGAGGCGTATTCTCTGCCAGGTTTCATTAACTCTTTTTTTGTTATGCTGCATGGTTATGATACTTTGTAGTTTTTTATTTATTTAGACACCTGCATACTAAATGTTTAGGTCCCATACCTCTCAGAACCTTAGATAATGGCCATAACTCCAAACTATCTCTTAAATTTCTATGAAATCCATATAATCGGGGAAACATATTAACTTTCGTTAGGATTATCTGCAGAAGTTGAAACACACAACACAACTGTACGGGGAATCATTTGGACACGCGATTAATCCGATTTGCCAATTTTTTTAGTTTTACCCGAAAATCGAGAAAAATCAAATTTTAGGGCAATTCTTGGCATTGTTGCATGCGAGTAATGTAAAAACCTAAAAATATGTTAACTTTTGAAAAATTCAAAAAGAATGTTAAAATTCGTTCTGTATCTAAAGTAATTGATTTTTAGTCAGATAGTGGTATTTTGGCTGAATCCACCCCCTGTCATAATATGTTGGAAAACCGTGGACTGATTATGGTTAAGGTGGACATGAAGTCGTTCAACTTCTTTTTTGTTTTAGGATAACATAACCCATTTAATACACAAGTTCAAGTACAGTAATTTTGGCAGTGGTTTGATATTACGGTATGACAATTTTCTTCTCAAAGATAATGATCTCGTGATGACTGGTAACAAATTCATCGAATGGATCGCTGGATTGCTCTTAATTTTTTGTTATTATTTTACAGAACGGAACATTGTAATGAAAATTATTCTACGGACTTCATATCCCGCGTGTATTCCGAAGAAGGAAAGGGGATCTTTGAGACAAGGACTAATGTTTTAGGACATGTGCAACAGGTTAGTGGGTCGTTTTTATTAACAAAATACCCGGTTTTGCAGTCGGAATGTTATTATGTTTACAAGGAAAATAAATTTTGTGTTTAAATTTACGTATATTGCGGTCCTTAATCAACTTTATTTTTCTATAGGGCGGCACTCCATCACCTTTTGATCGCTTGTGCGGAACACGCCAGGGCGTGAAATCCTTTAATTTTCTGCTACAGAAAATGGACGCATGTAAAGATGAATTTGGTATGTCTTTTGTTGTTCGTGGTCACACTGTGCAATTCGTTCGTGGTCCCACTATGCAATTTGATATGGCGAGTGTCTTCCGCAGATTTTAAAAATGTTCTGCAAAAGAACTTAAAAAGTATTTTGAAATTAAAATTAATTTTCACGAATGTGGCAAGTCCTGATATTTCGCAAAAAAATTTGAATTAGATAAAAAAAATTATTTTCTCAATTATACCGTTTTTCAAGGTTGTTTATGTGGGGGAGTCATTGATGAAGCTGAAATTCACAGATATATTATATGCATTTCTACGTAAATAAGAAGAAGAAAAATTAGTGTATATCATTTTTTAAAAAGGAAAAAAATATCCAAAGTTCGCGAGAATTAATTATCGCAAATAGCGAGTTTTGCAATAAATTTCGCGGGAACTAATTTCGCGAAATTACATAATACCGAAAAAAGTTAAAATTATTCCAAACAAAAACGACTACACTCGTTTGTTACAGAAAATTTTTAATTCTTTAAGAAACTAAAATTTAGTTTAGTTGTCTTCGCAATTTTTTTTTTTTAAATGTTTAAAAATTATAGTAGGCAATTTATTCTCCGGAAGTATCGCTGAATTTCGTATACTCTATAGATTTTAAATTACTTCGAAGGAGTAATCTCTATTTTTTATACCGTGTAGGTTTGGTGAAAACAGAAGATCCCAATTCATCCTGTGTGTTGGGACACATTAAAAATTCTTCCACGTTCACTCCAGTATTAGATCTGTTAGAATATACAGATTTCAAGTAAGTATGTGTAACCATGCTACCCAATCTTGATCTGTTTGGTCGTGTCCGTCAGTAGTGGACTGGACATCAACAAAATTTCGCCTAAGCACACTGAAGGAAAACTGATATATGTTGCTTCTTGGAAGATTTTGGCGTTTACCATTTAACATTTATGCAAAGCAAAGAAATGGTGAAGCTAGCATTTTGATGTTCGACTTTTCTTTGTCATTTTGTGCGGGAAATAGACAATTAATAGAAACAATAATTACATCTGCGCATTCGTAATGTACGCTGTATTTTTTACTCGCTGCCAATGTGTTTATATGATTGTTTTTGTTCATTTTCTGGTTATTTAAGATCTTCGTAGAATGTCAAAATGTTTCAACCATGATGTGCTGTCATCATAAGCTCTAATGTTAAAAAATTTCGTCTGCCGTAATTTTGTGCAATTAATTATGGCGCATTTTCTTCATTTTTTTAGAAATCGTATTCCAAGATGTTATTGGTGGACGAGTAACATAAAACCTCTTCTCAAAGTGCTGGCGCATTACGAAGTCATGTATTATCGTGAGACTGACCGCGGTGATATTGGTTCCTTCTCATCGTGAGACTGACCGCGGTGATATTGGTTCCTTCTCATCGTGAGACTGACCGCGGTGATATTGGTTCCTTCTCATCGTGAGACTGACCGCGGTGATATTGGTTCCTTCTCAGCGTAAGACTGGCCGCGGGGGTGATGTTGGCAGTAATCTAGGAAGTAATATATAGGAGTATTTTAGGTTAGCTAGATTTAGCGCAACACAGGATAGGCGTAAATGTTATATTTAATGAAAGTTAATAATAAAAATTCATTGCGATGGATTAACCATTGATGATTGTGTTCGAGGTCACACATAAGGAACGTCCCTCTAAAACGTCTAGATTTAGCACACCATTCCCCCTCCATTCGTGTCATTCTGTATGACAAACTGAGCAGTTACAAGAGTAGTATATTATGGCATGTATTACCCTCCTACGTAATCATATGGGATGCATTACCCAAATTATTAGTAAAGGTATATAATAAATGCAAATTATCTTCTGTTCTACGCACAGATTGTTGTGCGCAAGGAAACTGAAGATTCCCAACGAAATACTGAAAATCTAAGCGGTATGTCTCCACTGATGCCATACCCTTTCCCAATCCTCAAACATGAATAAATTGATTACCACTACACTTCCTCCCCTCTTGCTTGGGACGTCAATTATGTATGACCCCTCCAGAAGAGGAGTTATTAATTTTTAGATAATGGCTTATTTTATTTGTACACAAACAAATTTAAAATTACTGAAGGACGATGCGAGTTCGCTTGAATATGTAACAACGCATTACTATCGCATGTTTGAATTGAGTTTCTATTTTATTGCATGTTCTTGAAAACGCTGACGCAATCGAATGCTGTAATAGAATGTGTCACGTGGTAAGAATGCTTTAGGACAAAACAAACCCTTTCTTGTTGTTTTTTCGTTTCAGCGGTTATCTATTTCTAAGTATTAACCTCCTCCGTTGGTATTATTTTTTAGTTGGCGCGAATTATAAATTAACTTCAGTCGTATTTATTGCACATCTGTAAAGTTTTTTATTATACATGAAGTGTTAATGTTCCTATTATTTTTTTGTTTACATGTTATTGATCATCGGAGAACATGGCTAAACTAAAAAAAAACATCTTTCGCGTATTTCCATCCATTATCGTTTTTTTAAGCAATCATTTTGTTAAAGTTATGCTAAAGTCTTAAGTTTAAAAGAAGCAACAAATTAAATTAACAGACATTGATTTTTGTATTAGTTTCCTATCGTGTGATTAATGATTTATACTCATTTATGGAAGAATTTCTTTTTCTGACTTGAACCGAATAATTATGTTTTCTGGGTGGTAGGTAAGGATTTGGCATCAAATCCCGAAATTGGTTAAGTGCTGTTTCAGCAGTTTTTTTTCTTTCGAGCTTTGAAACTTTGCGAACTAGCAACTTTGCACCAGGTGTATAGTTACGTTGCTTTAAAAACACGTGTACGCTATATTTACTATATATTATTAGCTAGCAATTATTTAATTTTGTATTAGTCATGTTTTGATAGTAACATTTAATTTGATTTACAATTTCTTCATTTTCAACGTCTAGTTTAGGCAACGAGGTTAAAAATATCAAAAGGTTTCTGTCTCGCTAAGTAAGTTAAAGGGGAAGTAACCTCTAATTTTTTATTTAAAAAAACAGTAGCCGCAACAAAAAAAACTTGAAATACCTATTTCTTTTCATATAAAAGTTTCACTAACTTAGTAAAAAGTTGTGTTTACTACGCGTGAAATCGCTTCGTTATTCTGACCCCTTTGCGATTTTAAAAGGATTGGGTCGAGTTGAAATTATGACGTTTTTTAGTTCAGAAAGTGTAGTGTGCTGGCGGTGGTAGTAGTATTAGTTGTTAATTTACTTAAACATTCGAGTTTAACTGCTTGAAAACATGCCAAATTGCGCCGCCATCAACTGCACTAACAGAACTGGTAATAATAAATCAAAAGAAAATGTTGACGATGTTGTAGTTTTTTTCAAAATTCCCAGCGCAGAGAAAAAAAACGAGCTTCGAAAAAGATGGTCACATAACATTAGAAGAACTGGTCCCTTGCCTAAGGATTCAGGATTTTATATATGTTTCACGCACTTTGAGCCAGACTGCTTTGAAGGAGATCTTCAGGCAATTACCTGATTTACGTAAATCATTTGATTTTGTATGTATCAACCAAACACATGCTTCTTTCGTATTTGTTTATCAAAATAAAAAGATACAAGCTCGGTATAA
This sequence comes from Hydractinia echinata, assembly GCA_030067915.1. Classification (NCBI taxonomy): domain Eukaryota; kingdom Metazoa; phylum Cnidaria; class Hydrozoa; order Anthoathecata; family Hydractiniidae; genus Hydractinia; species Hydractinia echinata. The sequence continues at coordinate 252,312 of JASGCC010000124.1, forward strand.
GCTTCGTGTTCGTAACCAACAATTACATACCAAGCCAACAAAAATTATATTTTACACAATGATAATTCTTTCTTTTAACATTAATGATTTCCTACTAATAACTTCGTCTCGTTGATTCATTTTTTTTCAAACTTACTTTGACTTTCAAGTTCAAAAATTATGCACCTCACAACAAGTAAATGGTTTCTTCGTCGCATGCATGCCTTGACAGACGGGGGTAATGACAGCAATTCGGAAATATCTATCGGCTTTAGAGTATTTATTGCGGATTGCCCATAAAGCACACGATGGTATGTCTTTCTGAACATCTTTTTCTAATCGATTATGTACCCATCAAATCTGTAATACATGTTTTTCCTAAAATGGGAAATTTAAAATTTACCCCCTGTTCACGTACACTCATTCAGAGCACATCTCACTATTGTATTTCTTTATTAGGGCATATGAGAAAAGTGAGACCCGATACCCTATGTGATACCCGAGACCCGAGACCCAATACCCTGATACCGATACCCGAGACCCGATACCCTGATTTTTTTTATTTATTAATTTTTTTCGGCGATGTTTTATTTTAATAAATATTCTAATTTTTTCTCATTATTTTATTGTTTTTTCAACCTAACATATCAGAGATGATATGTTGGTTTATTTGAAGCAAGACGTACGTTCATCAAAGTATTTGGCGATACATATTATGTGAAAAATGATAAAAACAAAAAACAACCATTCACAGTGTTGGAATGAACAAAAAAAAAACATTTTAACTTGTTGTGAAATTTGCTTTCGGTTTAAAAGTTTCGAAATATGTGCGCATACTGTCTGCATTGCATGCAAAGTTGAATGGTCGAACTTTTTTTGAAGCAATGTGAAAAAAAGAGACCTAATATCAAAAACTATCTACACTACCGTTATCGCAGTCTATTATTGTTTCAACGACTTCACAGACACATACTTCATATTCAACGCAACCAATATATTATCTGCATACAAGCATCTTCAATACTACCATCAACGCAACCTATTCCACCTTAAACAACAGTTAATAAACCAGCACCACCTGTGCCAACAGATAATGATTATGTCTTGTTCCTTCCCAACTACGCCCACAAGAGTGTATCAACTTGCTATGGTTGTGGAGAAAATTTTGGACAATATACAAAATTTAATCGTGGTTATGTCGACCCTACAACGAAAAAACAAACATACTCTAATGAATTTAAAAAGTCTACTATCACTTCAATCATTCATGTTTGAGCAGACAAAATAATTTTTTTTATGCTAGTTTCATTGTAGTTTCTGGCGATATAAAAACATTGTTGCAACATATTCGCATATTACGTGCAACAAATATTTCCATATAACGAAGAAATATACATATCAAAATGTGTTTTTATCATCGTTCATATTAAAAAAATAATAATAATAATAATAAAAAAATATCAGGGTATCGGGTCTCGGGTATCGGTATCAGGGTATTGGGTCTCGGGTATCGGGTATCGGGTATCACATAGGGTATCGGGTCTCACTTTTCTCATATGCCCTTTATTAGAACGCATCTTCGGTATTCTATTTTTTTTAATCCCTTCATCATTGTTGCTTTCCGGGCCTTCTTCATTGAATTTCAAAGATGCAGTTGCATAAAATATTTCGGATGGAGAGCAAGATGTTTTTTTTTCACAAAAGATTTTGTTGAAAAGTTTATTGTAAAGAGCTTGGTGAGAAACTTTTTATCATGTTGTGCGTATGGAGAATGTATTTCCTTTTATATCGGACTCTTTATTTTTAACACGATTCAATTTAACAATTTCAATTATTTGAAGACAGAAGGATGTTAAAGATATAAAATGGATATCACTTCAGTCATGATTATAAATATGAAAGACTTTATATTTGGCCAAATTATTTGTACTTTCGAAGCAGTCGTCAGGAATTTCATTGTTATCTTTGCAGCACAAACTTTCAGAGAATGAACTCATAGGTCTACAGTGACCACCTCATTTACACCAATTATTGTTTCCAATTCGATGCCTTCTTTTTGTATAACTTCGTCTTCATGGTTTGAACTTAAAAATTTATCTTGCTCTTCCAACGACATTTCAGGCTCAAAACTAAATGACTTTAGAGCCGAAATGTCTGGAACAGTGTTTTCTTCGTCACTGGACCAGAAACTATGATGCATTTTTTAGTTTCTTATTCAAAAGTCTGTTGCATTATAAGCACCAACATAGGGCCTCGTCTAGCTAGCGCAATGTTTTGAACTATAAAACGTCATATTCAAATTAGAACCCAGTCTTTTTTATTTTGACGCGCTTTTTTCAAAAACGAAGTTTTTGCGGAGATATGAACAGGGAATATAGGTATTTAGAGATAAATTCTTGTGTTTATGTGTTATTTTTCGGATTTTATAAGTTCAAATACAAATACGTAGTCGAAAAAAAAAAATTCACATTTTTGAGGTTACTTCCCCTTTAACGCTTCATAACATACCTTCGCTTGTAGTTTATGACATTTGTTGTCTTTCTCGTCTGACTTTATTTTTTCTTCTCGTTTTATTTTCATCTCGTCTTAAGGTCACTTGTTTAATCGATAGGGTACGGTGGTTTCTATGTGCCATCACAATTTATACAACAACTTTAATTATTCTCCGTTTGCATACCTTGTGCAACTTTCAATGTAGCATTGCTCTATCGTGCAACTTGCAAGGGTAGCATTGCTCTACCGTGCAACTTGCAATGTAGCTACTCTCTATCGTGCAACTTGTAAGGTAGCTACGCTCCACCGTGCAACTTGCAAGGTAGCTACTCTCTATCGTGCAACTTGCAAGGTAGCTACTCTCTATCGTGCAACTTGCAAGGTAGCTACTCTCTATCGTGTAACTTGTAAGGTAGCTACTCTCTATCGTGCAACTTGTAAGGTAGCTACTCTCTATCGTGCAACTTGTAAGGTAGCTACGCTCCACCGTGCAACTTGCAAGGTAACTACTCTCTATCGTGCAACTTGCAAGGTAGCGACGCTCCACCGTGTAATTTGCAACATGGCGCTGTATTATGCTGAATGTAGCGGCGCTAAACTACAAAACATCCATGGAGGAGAGCCACTGTACTTAAAAGCTATAGCTTTAAGACGTTTTCGCTCCTAAATCCAGAACTGGTAAAAATGGAAGGGGAAGAGGTAGGAAAAGATTGTTTACTTTTATCTTTTGTATTTTTATGTTTTTTTATTGCTCATCATTGATTTAGTATGATTGAAAACTAGGTAAATAGCTATGTGTAGAATGTTTTTTAGGAGCTACAGAAAGGTGGAGTTGAATAGCTACTAGCTAGCTATCTATACATCATCTTTTCCTGAATATGGATGATTTCACTGATAGTAATATATTTTTTGTAGGTTATTACATTCTTGGAAGAAATAAACTGTGAACATGAGGTCATATCCAATTTCAAAAGGGAAAAGGTATTAAAAAACGCACTTCTACACAATGAAGAATTATATAGTTTCTTTTCGTTTTAACTTTTTATATTGGGAATAGACAATTTTTATTGTGACATTTAATTCCCAGACCTCTTACGTAAATTGACAGGCAGAAAAAAAACTTTATTTCCGGGTGAAGTAAGGAATCTTGTGATCTTCAAAAAGATAGTGTAGTTTAAATTTAGAACATTTATAACTACACATTTTTTTTATAAGCAACTCGGTTGCTAAGGGCTCAGCCCTGAAAATTGCCAAAAAACTAAGCAACTGCTTAATTTCGGCCAAATTCGCGAAAATAAGTACTCGCGAAAAGTTTGAAGAAGCCCAATTCGCGAAAATTAATCCTCCCGAAATGTACTTTTTTTGACCTCGCGAAAATTAGTCCTCGCGAAATTTTATCCACTTAAAATGATGACTTCTTCATTCGTTTTTTAATTTTTTACCACACTTAGACGCTGCAATGATTAAAAATGTTTTGTTTTGTTTTTTTTTGAAAAAAAAATTGAAAAAGTTCAAAGTTACTTCCTTTGTTGACTAGCAGAGTCTTGTCATTTGATGTAAAAAGTAGGTTGTATGAGGCCTGTGTAAAAAAGTGTTATGTTGTACGGTAGTGAGACATGGGCAGTGAAGCAGGAAGATCTTGACTCTTTAGAAAGGAATATGTGCCTCCAGTCTAAGAGACAGAAAAAGTTCAGATGAGCTAAGACGCAGGCTAGGTAACCGTCACCCTCGTCCCTAGGGTTTTTTGCCTTCTTGATAATGAGATAACACGGCGAAAAATACCCTGGTATCGTTGAGTGATTTTTGGCCAATATATGGCCAGATTATGCGAACGCGTCATACGTTAATTTATGCGATCAAAAACTTTAGCGGTTAGAAAATTTATATTCCAGCAACAAAAAACGTACTAATAATTGTATTGTCTCACGCGTAAAAAATACAAAATACGTTACATAATACTTTAATATGGTTTAACTAGCTAGCAAGTACTTCCTGAATAGAAATTTATGGATATTCAGTAATCTTGAAATTTGTGATGAGCTAAAATTTTTAGAAAAATTTTTATTTAGAAAAGGTTTCAGATAGTTTACAAAAATTTCTGAACATTCTGTTATGTAAAAGAGCAGAACTATTAAGGGATACTTTAGGGAAATTAATTTTTACGAGAACTATTTTTTTGCAAAGTTAGCAAGTTTAAAATATCTTGTTTAAAATACCTCCTTTATTTGGATACATTAACAAGTATGAGTCTATGTACTGAAAGGGATAAAGCTAAAAGTGCCCAGTGAAGTGGGCTATCAAAATACTTCTCTTTCGAAACCATACTTTTTGGTAAAAATAAATTTGAAATAAAGACTTGAAACTTGGTATGACATGTTTTTAGGTTGGTTTGAAAAAAAAATGGAGACACAAAATATTTTCACTATTATCATAGTTTCTGAGTTCCTATTTTAGCCACTTTCAGGGACACTGATAAACCATTTCAAATTTGTGCCACGTTTGATTGGTGCAACCCAGTTTCATATTTACTAATTAGATAGACAATAAAAAAATCTTTGCGGGTAGGTTGATTTTACCTGCCCCATGCATGAATACGGTTAAGGTAGTTAGGAAATTCAGGGATTTCTCAGAGACACTAAATCCCCCCCCCATTCCCAAGTTTAATAATTACATTCTCTTTTCTTAAATAAATTCATCAATTTTAAGTTAATATTTAATAAATTTTCCCAAGAAATATACGTATTTTTGGGATTTATTCTTGCGCATCCGATTTCAAACAAATATTGCTCTAAATTTGCAAATTTTACTACGAAAAAGTTAAGCTAGCTAGCTAATAGCTAAATGTAAACAAAATACCAAGCTAAAATATATAAAGCTAGCTGTCATCAACTAATTGCACAGTTATAGCGGATACCAAAGTCATCCCCATTTCCTTTAGTGACCATGACCTTATATGTTGTTTTAGAAAGGGGTGTGATACCCGTTTCGTTAGCAAAACAATAAATTGTCGCTACTTTCGAAATTATGACAAGAATAAATTTTGTCAAACACTTTCATCACAGAATTTTCAAGATGTTTGTAATTCAACGAACGTCAATAAAGCATGGTCTTTGTTAAAGGGAATTATATATCGCACCTACGATTTCATGGCTCCATTAATTCGTAAAAAAGTTTGCGGTAAGCCATGTGATTGGATGACTGTTGATCTCAAGAAGGAGATGAACTCACGCGACAAATTGTTACGAAAATCGCGTAAAACCAAATCCGAAGCAGATATCACCGCTTATAAAAAAAATGAGAAACAAGGTTAATAAAAAAGTTCGTAAAGCAAAGAATACGTATCAGCGACAGTTTTTTTAGGAGAACTACACCGGAAATCCAGAATCCTTCTGGCGATCGATAAAAAAAGTATTTCCACTTAGATCGAACTCTCAAGTGAATACTACTATACAAATCGATGGGAAATTGGTGACCGACCAACATTCTATTGCTAATGCGTTTTGTAGATTATTATACATGTTCTTTTTTTGGTATAGCGTCTGAGTAAGGTAAGGGCCTAAGCGCGAAGTTAAGTCCGTGTCTAACAATACACGAGCTTATGACAATATAGAAACCAGGTGTACCTGCTAATGACAATAAAGCAACAAGATGTCTAACACTGCATGTCGTTATGACAATATAGAAACCAGGTGTTCGAATTGCATTATGGTATACTATGGCAGCTCTCGGCCAAGCCAGATTTTAAATTTATTTTTAAATTCAATTTACTTTTTTTAAATTAAAAACAAGTTTAAATTAAAATTAAATTAAAAATAAAACAAAAACAAAATAAAGTTGATTTTTTATGCAAAGTGAAATAAATTTAAATAGAAAAAGCAAATTAAAAGTAAATTAAATTGAAAGTAGAAATAAAATAAAAGTATAATAAAGTTGAATTTTTTTAAAAGTAAAATTAATTAATTTACTCTTGTTTTGTTCTTCACAATTATTGTGAAATAAATAAAGTTGATGTGCATCCTGACTTGCTCCAAGTACAAATGATGAACGAAGAACGATGTCAAAATTGTGAACATCATAACCAAGTTTATCGGCTATACACGTACAACTCACATCGAGGAAAAGCTGTCAGAGATTCTGTGATGGAATACTTGCACGATAAAATGGAAAATTAAACTATGAACATTTGTTTTTAACTTGTATTATATTGTATTTTTTATAGATAGAAATGTTTGTGAACAACCATCTTTTTAACTTGTATTATATTGTATTTTTTATAGATATTTTAGTCACTAAATGATGTTTTATTTTTTATTGTATCCAAACACTCACAAATATTGATGCAATGTTTTTTCTGACCAGGTGTTTTTAATATGTGCTTTAAATGGCTTAAGCTACACCTTAAAGGGAACCCAAGGTATAAAATGATGTTGGACTTACGTGGATAAATTTACCCGCCAAAATATTGATAACTGACTATTCGCCAAATTAAATAGTCGCCAAATTTAACATAATTTACCGTTGCCAAATTTAAAAAAAAAATTGTTTTTGTTTAAAGGGGAACTACACGCAAAAATTATTTTTTGATATATTGTTACTACTACCATAAGAAAACGAATTCAACTAGTTTTACTGTTTCATGTGACTTCCAAGTGCCAAGAATACGAACCTTACCACCCTAAAATACGGCTAGAAATCCCGAACCCCAATTCCGTAAAGTTAGTTATTTTGGTTCTTGTTTATTAAAAAAATAAGTTACAACAAATCGTAACGCCTCCTTCTTTTAAATGTGTTTTCTTGAAGGCCTCTCTCTGCGGTTTGCTACATGTCGCACTTTGCAACGTCATTTTTGTTACTATTCCCGTTGAAAAAGGCAAAGAAATTGCTCTTATTGACGTAATTTCAAAAAAAGTCCACAAAGTTGTTTGGGATTAACACATAAAAATCGACTTGTTTAAATTTTTTTTAAATATATATATAAAGCTTTTTCTACAAATATATACAAAGATAATATAATTACTATGAAAAAGTCTAAATAATAAAAATAATGTTTTAAAATATATCTAAAGTTTTTTCAACATTTTTTTAAAAAATATATCAAGCTTTTTATACAAATATGTACAAAAAATATTACAAAAAATATATACAATAACTAAAGTCTATTTTTCTTCAGTTCTCCTTGGTGTTTGAGGTGGAGACATAAACGGTTGTTGATATTGTGGTGCGTGATGACCTTGATTGTAATAAGGATATGGAGGATGAGGAGCTGGTTGTGCTTGAGATTGTAAAAATGCATTGGCCAAAAGTCCTAGGCCGTCCTTTATTCCATTTCCAATAGAATTTATTGATTCGGTCATTGCTTTTATTGCCTGCTCTGTCCCTTCCAGTGATTTTCGCAATAATTCAGTGTTTTGACGTTTTATCTCTAGCTCTTCCCGTGTTAAGTCAACTAACACCATATCTCGTTGATGCGCAGAAAATTTTTTTTGCATGTTTTTATACTTTCCTTTATCCTCCGGTATTACACGTGCTTCCTCTGGTGCTTCACATCCTTCCTCCGGTATGACAGGTGCTTCTGACTCCTCATCCTCCGAAACGATGTTGTCTTCTTCAATATTCAGTGAAACTTTACCTTGCGGTATAGCTGTCACTGAAGGACAACCACCCCAAATCTCCTTCAAAATGTTGTAATGTTCAGCAACAAGTCTTCCCGAACCAGAACGAGTACCTTTATCTACAGCATGTTTGTACCCACGTCTCAGTTCTCTAATTTTGTTTTTTATGCGGGCGTACCCTTCTTTTTTTGATTTATCCAACTGTTCAACTCGTTTTTTGTATTCCATATTTGTTTCGGTCTCTTCTTTTGCTGGAATTGATTCGGGGCCAAAATCAGAGACCGGGTACATTCTACTCATCATGGACCTTAAATCTCCATACATTTTAATGAAATCAGTCTCAAAGTCAAGCCCCTCAAATGTTTTTGAACTCTTATACTCATTTAGGTTGAGTAAAAGAGATTCGACCATCTCACTACTCCATGTCCATCTTCTGGTGGAAACGTCTGCTTGCTTTCTTTTTTGTCCAGCAATATTTTTTCTGTGCTGTGGTTGTGGTGGTTGTGGTGGTGGTGGTGGTGGTGGTGGCTCATCCGGAAAATCATCATGAATATCTCTGATATTGATTGTTTCTAACTGATTTTCTGAATGGCTGTAAAAATTTGAAACATCACTCTCTAGATCCTCTGACATCGTCGCTGAGGAAACTGATTTTTTGCTAAAAACAAGATGAAAAATACGAATAGGTAACTTGCTCCACTTGTACAACAAATCAAAAATATGATAACTAATCAGTAAGGCTCACCTTAAGCCTAATCTTCGTTTCTTGAAGTTGTTTGAATTTAAAAATGACGAAGAACACGAAGCACTTGCGACATGCCGTTAAATACCGCAGCTGCTCCGACCAAAAATGCATATATTTGAGCATATACAGTATATATAGTATATGCTACTATATGATATGTGAAACGTAACGCCAGTATAGCGCTAAGAATTTTTTGAAAAATAAATGAAGCCGTAAACAACAATATGAATACAAATATGTTTTTGTGATAGTAAGTATTCTACTGCTGTAAAATGTATTAAAACACAGTAAAACATTTTCTTCTTCTTTTAATCAATTGCAAGCAGTAAAAAAATACTAAAAAAACCTAACATAACCAAATATTACCTAAAACATATATGTACAATAAAATAAAATAAAATAAAATAAAGTAAGAAGTATAGTTTTTCATGTTCTTTGCTGACATTTCTTGCAAAACCATTCTTCTTTCGCATGAGATTTTGAAACATTGGCGCAATCCCTTAAAATATAAATGTTACTATTACTTTTTCATAATTTAAATACAAAAACATGACATACGTAGGTGATCTAAAATTTACCAGTGAAACCATTGTTGACATGTATCACACATTATCATATTGGAGTACTTGCTTGTTGTAAGTCGAGTAAAGTTCATTAATTCTTTGTGGTTAAGATGCCTTGAATTGTGTTGAGAATCCTATAAATAATTAAATTGTGTGTTGGTTTCAATTTGACTCACCTGTTTCGCTGTTAATAATTAATATTATGAAACAAATCGTTGTACTCCTACTGAGCTTTTAAATTTAAAGACAATTTAATGCGATTTTAAATGGGCATTTTATTTATACAAAGAATTAATATTCTCTTACCATGTTTATTTCTTTGATTTTGGAAAATGAATTCCAGGCAGTAAATAAAATAAATATAATAAATTGTTTTCTGATAAAAAAGTTTCTATGAACGATGAAAACACGTGCGCTTGGAACTTTCCCGCGGAGATTAAATGTAAACAAACACCTGAACATCTTACCCGCATTATTAAATGCGGGGTAGTGTATATATATACACACGCTATCAGTCAAGTACTATATGATACATATATTTTGGTATAGTATTTTTGGTCGGAGCAGCTGCGGTATTTAACGGCATGTGCACTTGCGTTGTTGTTGTCCATTTCGAAAAGAAAGACAGCCAGCATGCGGCAACAAGATTTATCAAATTCGCGCATGTGTATAATATAATTGACGCATGCGTAGATACATCGATACAGCCAAACCGGTCCGCGGTCCTGTTTACATGAGCTTTTCAAACCGGTTTTAAATCTCAAACCTATTTCTCACTCCGTAGTTAATTTCAAACCGGTTTGACTTTGAGTACGGGTGTACTCATGTAAACGCTATTAGAAACTTGACCGTCAACCGTATTGAAAATCGCAGCCGTAGTGAAATCTCAAACCGGTTTGAACTCACTACGGGCTCCATGTAAACGCTGCCTAAAATAGAAAAAGCAAATTAAAAATAAATTGAATTAAAAGTAAAATAAAAGTTAATAAAAAACAAAAAAAGAAATTAAATAAATTTATAAATAAATAAATCAATTAAAACGCAATTAAACAGAGTTTTTCGTGTGGCAGTTCTCGGCCACCATATACCAGGTGAATTAAGGTTCAGATTTCCTCCTTTTCATTAGAACATGTAAGGATTTCATTGGTGAAACATTTAGAATGAGAACAATGAATTGCACTTTCTTTTGCAAGAACACTTAACTTGAAAAAAGCCTTCAAATGTTCTTAACTTTTTCAATGTGAAGTCTCAAAACTTGTTCTTAGCTTTATAAAAATTAATAAAAAAAGAAATTAAATAAATAAATAAATTAAAACGCAATTAAACAAAGTTTTTCGTGTGGCAGTTCTCGGCCACCATACGTCTGCCTGGCTACAAATTCTTGTTTTTTTTATTTCTAAATTTGAATAATTATCGAATTATGATTCATCAAACGAGCTAAATTCGTGGATTTATGTAGTAATTTAGACAAAATGCAACTTGAGAACGAAAAATTTTTTTTGAAGATGTAATAAGATATTGTAGAGCTAAATAAGAGCAATACAACGATGTTTTTTTAAATGAAAAAAAATTGATGGAGGGGAGTTACCAAAGCCATAACAAGGGAGGGCGTTCTTTTGTTTGGAATTTTTTTCTCCATTCCAGTTTTTTTTCGCGAATTTATTTTCTTATATACTCGTAGGGGACATGTTAAGGAGATATTTTGAATATACTGAACATGTGTCAAAATGGTCTACCGTATCCTTCCTTAAGTGAAAGAAAAACAACAAATTAACTCCAATTTTTTCATTTGACAGAATTTACATGTTTTTCCTCCTTAAATGTTTTCGGTGAAATATTTTAGTTCGGAATAACATTATGCAGTATTTAATTTTCATAGGTCACTTCTTTTTTCCGGTAGCCTTCTGAGCGGATTTTGTCATTTTACCAGAAGCGTCGGCCTTTTCAACACTCTTGATAACTCCAACAGCAACAGTTTGTCGCATGTCACGCACAGCAAAACGACCTAATGGCTGGTAGTCAGAGAAAGCTTCAACACACATAGGCTTGGAAGGAGTCAATGTAACCATGGCAGCATCGCCAGATTTAACCATTTTGGGATTTTCTTCCAAAATTTTACCACTTCGTCTATCACATTTTTGTTTCAATTCTGTAAACTTGCAGGCAACGTGAGCAGTGTGGCAATCCAAAACAGGTTGGTAACCAGCATGAATCTCACCTGGATGGTTAAGAATGATGACCTAAAAGTAATTTTTGAAAGCAACTAACTTCACAGTATATATTTTACAATATTTATGGAAATATCAACACACAAATGAGTCATGAAACGATTTCTTGGATTAGCAAATCAACTGTAAATTTCTTTCCTAAATCGCCTAATAAATTTTATGATTTAAGCTATAATTTTCGCTAAACAGGCTGGCTCTGTTTTAAATAAAAATGACCATTATAAATAGTTCCCTTAGGAACAGTGCTAAAAACTCGCTTGGAAAGGAAAATCTTTCTCAGGATTTGTTCCTACTAAGTAAAACTTTTCAGTCCACTTCTTTCATTAAATTTTGTTGGCACATAAACGATAACAATGATATAAGAGTGACAAAATCAAATCACATTCAAATTATTATTTTGTTTGCTATTCAAAGGTTCTGTTTCTGTTCAACAAAATTGGTGGCCATGTGAAGTTGATTAATTTTGTTATGCTGAGCAAGTGGCAAGCCATGGTCAACACGCTTCATTTACAAACTTAGTACATATAATTAAAGAATACCTGTGCAAAAAAGGTTTTAGCTTCCTTGGCTGGATCATTTTTGCTGTCAGACGCAACCATACCACGTTTGATATCCTTGATTGATACATTTTTGACATTGAAACCAACATTATCACCTGGTAGTGCTTCGGCTAATGTTTCGTGGTGCATTTCTACAGATTTGACCTCAGTGGTTACATTGGCAGGGGCAAATGTAACAATCATACCAGGGGCTAATATACCAGTTTCTACACGCCCAACAGGGACAGTTCCAATGCCACCAATTTTATACACATCTTGAAGTGGAAGTCGAAGAGGCTTGTGTTTTGGCCTTTCTGGTGGAGTGATGCTATCCAAGGCTTCAAGTAAGGTTTTGCCAGATGCTTTTCCTGCTTTTGATTCAACACTCCAACCTTTGTACCAACCCATGTTGGCTGATGGTTCAATCATGTTATCACCATGCCAACCAGAAATTGGGACAAAAGCAACAGCTTTGGGATTGTAACCAACTTTCTTCACATAACCTTCAACTTCTTTTTTAATTTCATTAAATCGAGTTTCACTGTATGGCGGTTCAGTATTATCAATTTTGTTGACACCAACAATCAATTGTTTCACACCTGTAACACAAAAATTTTTACTGACCTGGAAACAAAACACAAAAATCATAGGGTCCCCATCAAAAATATTATGTTCTCATACTAAATGTAATTGCAAAAATGGGTCTCAGTCAGACTTAACAGCTGGGGTTTTCTATGACACACACGGATAATGAATTATTTTTTTATCACCAGCTAGACATTAATTTATGCAAAAAATTATAAATCTGGTCAATATCCTGACAAGGAAATTAAGCTCTACAAAACAAGTTCATCATTTTATTATTCAATATTTTGGTACTGAACAACCTACCTAAAGTGTATGCTAACAGAGCATGTTCTCGAGTTTGACCATTCTTGGAAATTCCAGCCTCAAATTCACCAGTACTTGCAGCAATAATAAGCACAGCACAATCAGCTTGTGAAGTACCAGTAATCATGTTCTTAATAAAATCCCGATGTCCTGGGGCATCAATGATTGTTACTTGATATTTTTTTGTTGTAAATTTCCATAAAGCAATGTCAATTGTAATACCACGTTCACGCTCGGCCTTTAATTTATCCAAGACCCAAGCATATTTAAAGGAACCTTTTCCCATTTCTTGGGCTTCCTTTTCGAATTTTTCGATGGTTCTTTTATCGATACCACCACATTTATAAATCAAGTGACCAGTACTGGTCGATTTGCCAGAGTCGACATGACCGATTACAACAATGTTGATGTGGATTTTCTCAACAGCCTTTGGTGCCATTTTGACGTGGGATCTTAAAAATTAAAGACATAAAACTAATACGAATAAATTTCAAGGAATTTTCCCCTCTGTTATCCCATATAAACAAGTTTGACATGACAGATACGTTCAGATAGGAAACTTATTAGAAATCTTCCTCACCTCTTCGAATGCAAACGATGAGAACGTACAAGTTAGAAAGGGCGAACTCGTGTCATACTGGCTCTTTATGCGCGGGGACTGGAAACGATGACGAAGACTAGAACCATATATGGTTATGCAATCGCTGTACTGAAAATGTTTTACTTTACCGGCAGACGAACTTAAAACGTGAGCGTTGTTTCACTGATCAACTGTTTTGTTGGTTAAGTTAAGGTGGCAGTAACCCTTTTTTAGCCGTTCAAACAGATGGAATTTTCAGTCAGTGTATTATCAATACGAACTTTCTTTATTATTTCCTGAAAATATTGGCCTTCAGGCACAAAGAAACAGTTTTGTTTAATTTTTTAATTTGCTTTGCTGAGTTAGTTAGCTAGCTAAATATGCAATAAAGAAGAAAATAAGTAGCTTACACGAGCTCCAACTTTTTACAAACTTATGATTTTACATTAACTTCTGTTTTAAAACAAACCTTCGGTTGTTCGTATGAAAAGGGTGCCCGGAAAACTTTTGTTTTTTAAAATTTTTTATCACAATTCTTGCGTCGGAATGTTCTCCTTCGTTGCTCTCTCCAATGGCGTACAAAGTGGACTTTTCACGGTCAAACCTTCACAGTAGAAATCTTAATTAAACAGAATTTACAAGCAAAACGGCGTTAAAATGTCACGAAATACCAAAAATTAAGCAGTATCTAAAACATTGAAGATTTGACTAAAAAAAAAAGAATTCTTTGAAAAATCCAGTATTGTATTTATGAAGGTTTCACCACAAAAACATTACGATTACAGCATTTGTACACCATTTCATAATGGCTGCTTAATCTGAATACTGGCCCGTGATTGGTTCAACCAGTATTATGACACGAATCCGACCGCAAGAATAGCCTTTTGTTTTTTTGAAAGAAATCTCATTACCATATCATGCTGCATCTACCCGCTGTCAAAAGAAAAATATTTAAAAACCAAAAAATTTGGCACACCGTTTTAAAGCTGTATGATTTACAAAGGTTGTGTTGAAATTTTAAAAAGAAACGAAAATGCTATCAGAAGTTAGAGCTCTTGGGGTGAGGCGCTATGGAGATCGGAATTTATTTTTACTTTATGCGCCATCTTTGTTGTTATTAACGTTTCTCTGTAATAATTATCTCATTTCTTTCTGTACAAATCCGCAAGCGCGTAGACTAAAGCTATATTCGGCAGAACTAATTAATTATTCATGAATTTTAATTTAAAGAGGAATTGTTGAGGCTGAATATTTTTGGTGAAAAATAATAGTATTATAGCTATAAAATCGTGACAAGTGTGTTATAACAGAAAAAATATGGATATATAGTCTGAAAATAACCTTTGTAACTAATTATGTAAAAAAAAAAATTCCGATTTTTAAAAGGGTTACTGCCACCTTAATGTAGAATGTAATGTTGTAGTGCAACATCATCATGGATCAAGAACTACCCATTAGACATGTTAAAAAGATAATGGGTTCAAACACAGTTATATCTCGCTTTGGAGCAGTTACTAAGAGGTGTAATTATTGTATCATTTTCATACCTGGAAACCCTGGCATCATAGAATTTTATGATGTGTTTTTATTAAAATTGCATCAGTTGACAGGTTGTCGAGTACCAGTTATTGGCATCGCCCAAGCAGGTATTTATAGCTAAGTATGGCTAGCACGTTACTACAGGTAGATACCATTTATAAATGGGGCACCCATACTGTAGTGCAGTGTGGCGCCGTAGTTTAGTGGTTATAACTCTCGCACTTTGTGCGGGAGACCAGGGTTCGATTCCCCTTGGAGGCGATTCAATATGGGTGAGTGAATGTTACCATAGCCCCGGGTTAACCTAAGCCATGTGAGGGAAATTGGGGTGATGGCACACTGTGTGGGCCGTTGGATGTTGCAGGGAGTTGTCTGGTAGAGGGCGGGCTCTAATTGGGTCTGCGTAGCTCAAAATGAGCATTAAATACTCTAGGACTCCCCATCTAAGCCATGACCCCTCCTGGAAATGATAATATCCCTCGATGTTTGTAGATAGATAGATGTGCATATTTTACATGGCTAGCCTCACAAATATCGAGGGATATACCCTGTCTATTATTTCCAGGAGGGGCCATGGCATAGATGGAGAGTCCTAGAGTATTTAATGCTCATTTTGAGCTACGCAAACTCAATTAGGGCCCGCGCTCTACTAGACAACTCCCAGCAACATCCAACGGCCCACACAGTGTGCCATCTCCCCAATTTCCCTCACATGGCTTGGGTTAACCTGGGGCTATGGTAACATTCATTCGCCCATGTTGAATCGCCGTCAAGAGGAATCGAACCCTGGTCTCCCGCACAGAGTACGAGAGCTATAACCACTAATCTACGGCGCCACTAGACATGTAAAATATGCACATCTATCTATCTAAAGTCAGTCAGGGAAAACTGCTAACTAAAAGCGTACTGCTAATTTGACGTACCACTCCTATTTATTATTTACTATTGCATTTAGAGAATGCACCAGCTTAATTTGGTTAAAGGGCGTCTAATTAAGCTACACAAAAACATAAACATAAAATAAGCCCAGATAAGCTCTGAGAAATCGATTATGAGTCATCTGTTAAGAAAATCAATGGTGCTTAATTAGTCTTCCGTCTTACGCCTAATTTGGAGATTCTCCTAATAAGCAGTACACTCTTAGTTTTCCCTGACTGTAAGTTCGCTGAACAAGAGCTAGCTAGCAGTTGTTGGGAATTTTATTTTTTTGTTGGCTGCAATATAGCTATATCGCAGCCAATACACACGAGTTAAAAATATGTGTTCTAAAAGATAATAAATTTCCTATATACGAAGATGTATTTGCTTTGGTGTAATGTATGGAATTCCCAAGAAGAAGACAAAATTTGAACTGAAAAATACAACCTTGATTTCACGCTATGATAATTTCCCTTCTCAGCATTTATTTTTTTCTCTATTGCTTTGCTCCTATTTTTTTTACAAAATTCTCCATTCAAAAAATAACATTTTGTTTAAGTTTGTTAAAAACCTTGACAACAATCGTGACAACAAGTGTAGCTAGATAGGAATGAAACCATTTGCTTATTTATTAGTATGCAATGTTGAATCTGAAAACAAACAATAAACAATAAATACAACAGTTCAATGTTCATTACTCTCTATCTCCCCCCAGTCATTAGGAGATGTGCAGTATATAATGACGATTAAATGTATTAGTTCATAACATAGTCCTCGAAACGAGATGGTTGCCGACGTTCTCTTGTAGATCGACGAACCGGGGACGGATAAGGCGGTGACGAGGAGGCGGTCGGTACATCCAAACGGTTGTCAGCAGCTGGCTGGTCAGGACCAAAGTATGTGTCACTATCATGCGATGCTTGTGGAGGCGGAGTGTTTGAGAGGGGTGGTGTAGATCCCTGTGGCAAGTCTTGAGTGGAGCGGCTGTCATCGATGGGTTGTTCCACAGCTTTAGAGGTGATTGGCGGCCTAGAGGCTGGTGGGATTGATCGCCAGGCGTTCATAAGCTGGTCCAATGGTAAGTTTGGCCGAACAGGTGTGAATTTCCGAAGGAATTTACGGTTACGTAGAGTCACCCGTCTTGATCCATCAATTCGAACCACATATTGGTCATGCGGGCGAACTTCGATAATCGAGCCGGTTTTGTCCCATCGAAGAGGATGGAGACCAGTCTGATTTTGGATTCGCACCTGATCTCCCACACAAAGTGGGTTCAACTGCTTAGAATACAGAGACAGTCTCTCAGCGATGGCCATATGACGACGCCTTAGTGCCTTTTCGCGATCTTCAAGGACACTCACCCACGTAGGGTGGGGGAGGTATTTACCTGGCAAGATGGGTACGAAATCCTTGATGGGTCGTCCAAACAAACATATTGCAGGTGATAACTTGGTGGATTGATTAGGCGTGTTTCTATATTGTAGCATGGCTTTTTGAAATGCGTCTGTGTCAAGGTTCCCATCAGAACAAACATTATCCGTTAGCATACGTTTTACTGTTTTCACACCAACTTCAGCTCGACAATTGCTGTGTGGATACGCAACTGATGATATTCGGTGGTGGACACCCCAGTTACGCAGGAAAGTGGACGTGGAGGATGCACACAGCTCAGGTCCACCGTCTGAGGAGAATTCGTCCGGTATACCATAGGTTACAAATGTTCGGCGGAGGCAGTCGATTAATCCTTTCGCACCATTTCGAGCCTCCTCAACAATCGGCCAATTGGAGTATCGATCAATGCAGACAAGATAGTTGTGGCCGGCATAATGAAAGAAGTCGCCACAGATTTGCTGAAACGGATAATCAGGATATTGCAGAGGCTTCGGCGGAGCTGATGGTTGCGATGGAGCAATACGGTCGCAGCTTTGACATCCCTGACGTAACTTTACGATATCTGCAGATAGACCTGGCCAGAAGATGGAAGATTCGGCCCTCAAGTTCATCGATGTGACACCATGGTGTGCGGCATGAAGGCTGGATAGTATGTTAGGCCGTAGGCGTGGAGGTATGATGACCCTGTCCTTGTAAAGTGCGACTCCATCAACAGTGGACAATTGATCGCGATATTGATGATATACCTGCAATTTCTGGGGCCACTCCGTCTGGTGTTCAGGTAAGCCAGACTCAATGGTATGAACTAGATCTCGCATTTCGACGTTGGCTGTAGTTGCTTGACGAACATCCTCCCAGGTTGTGGATTTAAGGGAATTCAATGCCGATGAAGCAGCTATAAACGAAATGTCGTCAGGTAATACCATTTGTTCCGGAGACGGGTCGCCAGATGGATGGCGCGACAGAGCATCTGGAACTCGATTCTTCAGGCCAGGAATATGTTGCATGGTGAAACGATACCTCAGTGTGCGTTCTTTAAGATTCCGCAATCGGTTGTTAGGTATGTCTTCCAGGGATCTGTTTGTAAAGAGTCCGAGCAACGGCTTATGATCGACTGCAATGATTAGGTCCTTGCAACCCAAAACAAAATGTCGACACTTGTCCAACGCATGTGCAACGGCTAATGCCTCACCTTCAACTGGTGCATAACGGGACTCAGCTGGGTGAGTGAACCGACTGCCAACTAACACAACCTTCCAACCACTACGACAACAGAAGAGAGATTTCCCTTCACATAGGCAATGTTTTTGGAGCAGCCAAAAACCAACTCCGTTCTTTGACCAGTCTGTTGCTATACATGTGAGCCTTGACTTGTCAAATATGCGTACACCTTCCTCAATCTCACTTAAGATTTTTGATTTAGAGGCAGCAAATATTTCGTCGAGTTCATCGCTCCATTGAAACGAAGACTGAGGTTTCAGCAATTCGCGTAGGGGTAGCATTTTGTCCGTCATACTGAATGTGTATGCTACTTGGTTGACCAGACCGAACCAGGAACGGATGTCTGTTATATTTTGCGGTACAGGAAAATCGGCAATGGCTCGCATAAGGCTTGGTGCTAGACGGACATTGGTAGGGGTAACTTCAAACCCAGCAAACTCCACCACATCATGGGCAAATTTGAACTTTGAGGGATTTTGAATAATTCCGTTTTTCCCGCAAGTGTCCAACCATTTGCAAGTGTGGAAGAAACATTTCTCGATATCGGTAGCCCATAAAAGAGAGTCATCGGTTACCTTGATTTTGTCGGGAAAGTCTGATACAATGGCGTCAAACCTTCGAGAATAACCATCTCCAGATGTAATGTAGCCCTGAGGTAGGGTACAATACCTGTAGCGACCCCACGGTGTGATGTAAGTTGTATAGTGGCGATCTTCCTTGCAAAGAGGAACGCTATGGTACCCATTCCAAGCATCTGATACGGTCTTCTTGGTGTGGTGAGGTACCGTGCGAACCTGATGGAATGGTGATTGTGTGTGGTGAGTTTCTCTGGTAGCGTGTTTGTTAAGAGCCTGAAAGTCAACACAGCGTCTCGGTTTGCCACTCTTTTTTGGACACACTACCATTCTGTGGCACCATGTCACGGGTTCACCAATGGGCACTGGTTCAATAACTCCAAGAGCTACATCGCGGTCTAGGTCGGCTTTTACTTGTTCTTGCCAGTGGATCGGTACAGGTATTGGCGAATGATGTGTAGTCGGCTCAGCATTCTCATCGATCATCAGCTTCATGGGTGGCCCGGACATCAATGGCAGAGGTTGATGTTCGCATACATTGAAGGTGCTGCTTTTATAATAGTTAAGAAGCCATTGCTCCAATCTTTCCCGGTTCTCCTCTGTTGGTGGATATGGCAGTTCGGTAGGAAGTGGTGGCGGTGCTGATCGTTTTGGACATGAACACTCATTAGTTGGATCAGGTACAGTGATGGTATTCGCACCAATCATAGGGAATTCAGGTGATACAATGCCAAGATCTACACAGGCACTCTTACTGAGGTAAAACTTGTCAGAGTCGTTAGTCACATACGTAAACTGCTTCGTTTCTTGTAGTGACCCGTGGCAATTGATACCAGCGATGCGGATGACGATAGCCCCTAATATTTTGATAGATTGTCCATTGGCGGCGTCCATTTTCATTCGGACCGGGATGAGATCACTTTTAGAAAGGTTGAATCGCTGAATCCATTTGTAACCAATGAGACAACTTTGGCAGCCGGTGTCTGCCATTGCCGGTATGGTGATAGTTGACTCGTTAGTACCATGTGGAAATTTAAAACCCAGCTCGCTGTAGTCATCGGCCACGATACGCACGGACAAATCGAGAAACGGTTGTGGAGGAGATGGACTTTTCTTCCAAACATTTTTAGATTTGTTGTGGCAGTGGTGATCAACATGATCCGCAGATGCTGTGTTCAATGAGCATAGTGAGTTGAATATCGTGCTGGATTCCTCGACAACTGCAGCATTATCAGGCTTTCTCTCCTTGTTTTTTCGATCTTTGCTCCTACACACGTGATCAAAATGATGCAGACGTTGGCAATTCCCACACTTGTGATTATATGCATGACTATATATTATATTATATGACAGATCAAAAAACTCACACTATTTTTAGGTCCCTGAGTTTAAGATTCAACATAGATAGGAATGAAACCATTTGCTTATTTATTAGTATGCAATGTTGAATCTGAAAACAAACAATAAACAATAAATACAACAGTTCAATGTTCATTACTCTCTAGTAGCATAAATCTAAATATAGCTAAAAAGATTTACCATTTTCCTCTTAATCTATGCTAGCAGTGCTTCCTTTACTTTGTGCAACACACAAAGCCTCATCTATTTTAAGCAGTGGGAATGTTTACAAGCAATGACCAGTGAACAGCACAGCACCACTACTAATTGTAAATCAATACTACTAATTGTAAATCAACAATTATCAACAATTAACTTGTTACTCTAGATATTAGTAATCCATTCTTTTTTTTCCTATTGTTAATATTAACAATGAGTTCATCTTATATCTGATCAAAATTTTGTTAATTAAATAGTTTTTGTCAGGCATGACACAAAAAGCTTGTTTTGAAAAAAAATATGAAAATTTATCAGGAACTTAATATGGTGGATGATAAAACTTAATTTCATGTTTTCCTGTTTCTGTGTTTTTGTTTTGTTGCAAGTGAAAAGGAACACAAATTTTATCAAAGAAAGATATATCCTTATATGCTTGTCGTAGCTCCCTTCTCTGTTATACTGTAAAATAATTTAATGGTAGAAACTTTCACAAAACAAAGTTTCACAATTTCGAGACTTGACCTAAATCGTGACATTTCATGTGAAAGTGTGTGAAAGCCATCAATTATCGTTTGACAAATTTACCGTTTTGGCACATGGAGTAATTCTTTCAACTTCGAATTTAAGGAGAGCTTACTCATTATTTGTGATAAGCCTCTGTGAAATAGAAACACACAATCTATGCCTCTATTGCTATTTGACAGAACATAATTATTGGCATTATTAATTATTCGTTATGCTTTATTAAGTTATGTTTATATTCTAGCATTGTAATTTTTTAATTCAGTTGTAACTTGCAAAAACGCTGGAAAACTGAGTTTTGTATTGATTTTTGTTACTGTAATCATCAAGTAGTACAAGTGACAAATCGCAAAAAAAAAAAAAAGCCTTCAGTAGTTAATGATTATAGGCACTCAAACTTTCAATTTTCTTCAAAAATTTGTTTTGAAATTTCAATAATTCATTGTTCTGAATGTATAAAGTTATAACAACCTGCTTCTGATATTGTATGCAACTAGTTTTGGTTCACTCTATGGAAAACTTTTTAAAAGGTTAGAACAAAGAAAATTTTAGAATTATAAGCTCCTAAAAATGGGAGGATTTTAAAAAATGTCAGAATTTCTGTGATATTTAAAAGTCATAAAATCAGTTTGAACTTAGCTATGGGGCTAAATTTTGCAGGATATGCTCATTTCATGGATATTAACAAATGAAAACAAATTAAAGTAAATCTGACAAACTTCACTTCCTTGTTGGTATTGGCTGGAATGACATACTTGCAAGTCTTCCACTGAAGCCATCGTCTAATGCAAGTAGCTCTCATACGAGTGATAAATGACAATCATCTCATAGTCGGGCCTTTGCAACTGATCAGGCCTATTGTAACTGATATCTATGTTCATTAGTGATAGACTTTCTAGCATTTACAGTTTCTGTGTATGTTATGTGGTAATATTAAATGTGTACAACTCTGGAAAGTTGGTGCAATGTTGTCAAAAAAAGTTTAGAGAGAGTTACTTCTTTTGTTGACTAGCAGAGTCTTGTTGATTGAGGGAAAAGGAAGATTGTATGAGGTTGGTATAAGAAGTGTTATGTTGTACGGTATGAGACAGGAGCAGTGAAGCAGGGAGATCTTGGGCGTGGTTGGCTGGGTGTTTAACGCCAGTCTGAAAAACAGAAAGAGTTTAGATGAGCTAAGAAGTAGCATTAGTATATATAGCATTAAATATTTTATCCAGATAAGAAGATTGTTTTGGTTGGAACATTTGGAAAGAACGGAGGAGGATAACTGGATGATAAGTGTAGAGACTTGATAGTTTTTGGGGTAAAGTTCAGAGGTATAGTCTGAGAAAGACTTTGCAGGAGGTAACAAGGACAGACTTGATGCCCAGAGTAAGGTGAATTTAGAACTGACACATTCTAGATCAGGTTGGAACCCATCAACAGATATCAAGCCAATGATGATGATGATGATGATGATAGACGACATGTTAATGCATTTTAACATGTCATTATTTGCTAGGAAAACAAAAAAAAATTTCACGTGAAAAAACTTCGCGTTTTTTAAATTGGCTATGATTTCGCGTGAAAAAACTTTTGCGTTTTTAAATTGGCTATGATTTCGTGTGAAAAAACTTTTGCATTTTGCTGTTTTATTTTATTATTTTTAGGACACTCGCCTGCTTGGGAATATGCTGAAGTTGACACCGTTGGAGAATTCTTCACCGTGGCTGAACAAATCTTACACAAGATCGAATTTATTCAAAACGAGTTACCTCCCAAGACAAAACTTTTGCTAATTGGACATTCCGTTGGCGCGTATATTGTTTTAAAAATGCTTGAAAACCACGCTATTAGTCAACGTTTAATTCACGCCATAAACTTATTCCCAGCTATCGAAGATTTAAAAGACACTCCAAACGGGAGATTTTGGATGCCTGTTTCAAAATATTGTCGGCTGCCGTTTGCTTTGTTGGCGTTTGTTTTTAGTTTTGCGCCTAACTGGTTTAAAAACGCACTAGTGGCATGGAGGGCTAAAGGA
Organism: Hydractinia echinata; assembly: GCA_030067915.1. Lineage (NCBI taxonomy): Eukaryota > Metazoa > Cnidaria > Hydrozoa > Anthoathecata > Hydractiniidae > Hydractinia > Hydractinia echinata. Next base: position 275,686 of record JASGCC010000124.1, read on the forward strand.
AGACCAGTTCACGAGAAGATTCTCAAGCCGTGCCATTCGTGTGTGAGTTTCTCGTTAATGAATCACGCGCTGTACATGGCTGCGACAGAGATGGACGATATGAAAGAACTAGATGAAAGCATAATAGCCATTATACATAAACATGAATCGAAGCTGACATTTTATTATGGCTCTGCAGACAAATGGGCTCCACTTTCCTTTTATGAACGCATGAGAAATCGATTTCCAAAAGTCGACATCAGACTTTGTGATTGTGGATACCCACATGATTTTGTTCTCGATTCGTCAGAACAAGTTGCGAAATTGTGCTTCGATATTTTACAAGACAGGGATTGCCTTGATTTGATATTATCAAAACGTAAGACAATTTTCAACGTTAGTTCGAGTGATGACGAAGACGAGTGATTTTTCGAGTGATTTTACTTTTTTAGTTTTTTAGTTTGCTTTACTTTTGTCTTTATTATTATTTTGTTGTTCTTTTTTTCGCATATATAGTTTTTATTGCGAATGCATTTATATGAGCACACGTGACTTTTGAACGTGAAGGAAGAGCTTTTTATTTACACTAGTACAAAATATTACCTTGAAGGGATTAATTTTCATGGCATTTAATTTTCCGCGAAATTTGATACTTTTTTTCCTTTTTTTCATATACACTAATATTTTCTCTTTTGATTTACTTAGCAGTGGAGGCGATATTTCGCCGGCGCTGTAAAACGATTGGTACCAAACTTTTAAACCACTGTATTATAAGTTATCAACAATCTGTGGTTTGGTAAACTTTCTCTACATTTACAACCGGTGAAAATATCACCTGTAAATACTGTTACTATCACAGACTGTGATCCTTAGCAGTGTTCTTTGGGTCGATTTTGTAAAGGCTTGTTCGGTTTCAAAACGCTTCATCCCAGCTGAAAAGACCGAAATAATTATCTAAAATGAAAACACCAGGTTCGGATTACAAATATAAATCAGTTTGTAAAAACTTGCTGACTGTTAAGAGGAAAACCTCTTTGCAGTTGTGGTTTGGGTCTACTGTAGGCCACTATTGACCCCTTATTAAAGGTGATTTTGTTACAACAACCGCTATAGAAATTGGTGACACAAACGATTCATGAAAAAATTTGCAATATTAACATTCTCTTTGTAGATTCATTCGCAAAGACAGCATTGCGATTCGCAAAATTAACGAGAAGACGACACGACTTGAAAAATAACTTCACAGAAACGAAATTTTCAGCTAATTAAAGCTGTAGCTGTATGAAAGATTACTAAAAATTCGAATGTTGGTAATGATGTGTGTTATCATTTTCAACATGTTTTTTTATTTACTATGCCAAATTTTGTCAACAGTGAAACATTTTCAAAATTTACCAATTTAGTCCTAAAACAGTATCAAGGTCTCAAAAAATCAATGTTTTTGACGTCACAATCATTTTCTTCACTTTCAACCCAGACGTCTGAGTCAAACGTCAAACTGGTTTGGCTCTACGAGCCGGGGATGCGAATGCCAAGAAAGTATTATTATTTCAGTATGAGCCACCTAAGAAGACTTTAGCAAGACAAACAACTATATTTAGTCAATGTTCACAAAACTTGCAAAAAACATGCAGTTTGCTATGAATAAAACAACATGAGTGGATTTTTATTCAGAAGTATACACTACATCACATTCCAAAACAGACGAACAAGAAACAGACAAACTTTCTCTTGGATCTCGAGTGTAAGGACGAATTACACGATACCATAGTTATATTTTTCATTCTCGAACGCAGAGCTCTTTGAGATAAACCTACCTACTTTCGAGGTTTATCTCAAAGAGCTCTACGGTCGAGAATGTATATTGTTATATCCGAATAAATTTTGAGTCGATTAACATTTCAAAAAACTTTCACAGGAGGTAAGCTTCAAAAACCTTTTTTAAGAACACAGTCTCACAGCGAAATCTTATAAATAAATATTTTTTTAACCGGGATAGCCACGTTTGTATGAGGCGACAGGGTCAAAAACAATCCGTGTAACTTTGAATTCGTCGCAAATTCGGATTTTTGGTCGCAATTATTTGAAGTCCCTCTCTCCAGAGATCGGCACTGTTAATTGCGACGACCCAACCTCGTTCCCAGGGCTTCTTGTCTCTCATCGGCGCTGCGCTTTCTCGCCGTCCGATATATTCAAAAATAGACAACTTGTCCTGGGATCGAGGTTGGCGACGACCCTCTCTGGAGATTGGCACCTGAATTTATTTCTTGACTTAAGGCGGGGGGCAAACCAGTCCAACATTTCATCCAACATTTTTTCCCATGTTGGATGAAATGTTGGATGAAAAAATGCATGTTGAATAAAGCAAAATTTTAGGTTTGTGGGACTGCTTTTAAAAACATTCGAACGATAAAGAGTTCATTCATTCCTGAAAAACAAAATGGCGGACAGAAGAAATTCTGCAGTGCTGCTTATGTTGCTGAACGAACTCGTCGATTCAGACGATGAAAAACCAACCCGCGGAAAAACAAGAGAGTGGATAAAGAGGAGGGAACAAAATGGATATTTTAGTAATCAGATTCGGATTCGAATTTAGGGAAATGTTTCGGATGGATGTGGAGGATTTCGATTTCCTTCTTAATGAAATATCCCATCTGATATCACCGGGCCAAATGAGCAACTGTGGTGGCCACAGACCAATCATGGCAGAAGAAAGACTCGCCCTTACTCTTCGTTTTCTTGCGACAGGAGAATCGTTTCAATCACTTCACTTTCAGTTCAGAATTTCTTTGAATGCAGTATCCTATATAATAAAAGGATGTTGCAAGGCTTTGGTGGATAAATTGGTCACCAAACCAATCCAACATGGAAATTCACGCAACTCAGATAGAGAATTCCTTTGATCTTGCCGAAAATGTTGGATGAAATGTTTGACGGCGATCAAACTTCATCCAACATCCAAAAGGTAAAAATCGTGTTGGGCGCGCCCAACACGATTTTTACCTTCTTTTTTGAAAATTTCAAATTTTTTCAAAATTTTGAAGTGACTCAAACCAGTCCAACATTTCATCCAACATCACAAAAATTGCATGTTGGATGAATGAAATGTTGGACTGGTGTTTGCCCCCGCCTTTACTTACTTAGGGAAACGAGAGCTGAAAATATTTGCGACCATGGATTCCCTATTTCGGGCAGGTATAATTGTATTTTCTTAGATATTTGACAAAATCGATGCTACGAATTCGTATTTGTGGCTGCGAAAATATTTCACCCTCTTTTTCGAGACCGGAACTGCTACCCCCTACGAACTCGCTACTTCATTTTTGACCTCCCTCTGTTGCCTCATAACGTTTCCTACGCCAGAGGCCGAGGGGAAAGAGAGAGGAATTTACAACCCGGACGGGACAAAACCCGGATACCGTGATTTTTCGTTTCAAAAACATGGCGCTGAGATGCTGTTCTTTTTCCACGATAAATTATTTTAGTCGTACTTCTAAAAATGTGGTATACAAACACTTTCATGATCTGTCAAAGGCAGGTGTGCTTACAACCAAAATAAATAGAAATTCTGCAGAATTTAAGGTATATCTATTTTTTAGTTCTCTTAGTTTTAAGACGCCAAAAGGTGGTCCTCCACCTACACCTGCGCAGGAGCCAAAACAAGCAGTCCAAAATAGATAGATAGATAGATGTGCATATTTTACATGGCTAGCCTCACAAATATCGATGGATATACCCTGTCTATTATTTCCAGGAGGGGCCATGGCTTAGATGGAGAGTCCTAGAGTATTTAATGCTCATTTTGAGCTACACGGCAGACCCAATTAGTAGGGCCCACGCTCTACTAGACAACTCCCGGCAACATCCAACGGCCCACACAGTGTGCCATCTCCCCAATTTCCCTCACATGGCTTGGGTTAACCTGGGGCTATGGTAACATTCACTCGCCCTGTTGAATCACCGTCAAGAGGAATCGAACCCTGGTCTGCACAGAGTACGAAAGCTATAACCACTAATCTATCACTTGTAAACTAAATTCAATTGCAACCACAGCACAGCACGTGTATCTCGTCCGGACAAGATGGATCAATGATCAATGGTAGGCAGAGGGTCAAACCATAGTAGTCTTTCTTCTCAATGAGCAAATCAGATCAGCAAAATATTTGATTTTCTGTGTCAATGCTGGCTTCACTATTTACACCAGTTCTGCTGGTGCAAGCTGCATATCTGGCTGGGCAAGAACTTCTCTGGTGTATTTCTCTGGTGGAGGCAACTGGTGTAAAATGCAAACTTTACGATCAATCCAGAACTAACATACAAGTGAAAATCGCGTAGAATTAAAAAAAACGACTTTTGTTGCCTCCATTAAACTGCTTAACCACTCCTCTACAATGCATTGTAGAGGAGTGGTTAAGCAGTTTATCAACGACTCATTCAGGGGTTGATTTTTAAGCTTTTTTGACCATCAGAGGGCGTTAAAGGGCCGTAGTCCAGTGGAGGCTCAAAACATCCTTCAAACCCCTAGCGTACAGAGGTACTATTTCGCCATAGGTACAATTTCGCCAGGAAAAAATAAATTCTGTTCATGCCACAGTCAGGCGTTTACACTCACTTTTATTGATTTGCGGCTCTTCTATGGATTCATCTTTAATAAAATACAAGGTTTGGATAAGCGAAGCAAACTTTCCGTAGACGGCTACACCGAATCTTTCCCAGACTCGTGATTCGCTGATCCTTTTTTCCTCGCAACTGTGGTACAACTTCGCCAGACTTCATTTTTACTTTGTAAACCCAATTTTTTACCTAGGCACGTCACAAGGGTCTTAGAGAATAGTATTAAGCTGAGTTACAAAGATTACCCAGAATATCTTGTTTCTTTTTCACAGTTAAAAACCTAGCTGGCGAAATTGTACCACTCCGGGTTCCATTTTTCCAGGCCATTTGTGATACGCGGCCGGTTAGGATTTAACTTTATTTTTAATTGTCGGTGTCCGGCTATGTTTAATATCCAAAATAAGCCACAACAGGGCGGCGCAACTTAAAACGATAAGATATACTATTTTTTGCGTAAAAAGTGGCGAAATTGTACCATTGTACGCTAGTTGTTTTTATTACATTAACAAATTCCAATTGGTTTAATATTTTGTGAAACTGAACTGATTGGTTTAAAAAACAATGTAAACAATTTAATTAACACTACCCATGGCTTCAAATAATTCTGCACATCTTAAGAATCAATAATAATAAGTATTTGCTAATTTTGATTCTGAAAGTGAAAAAAACTATTTTGGCTTTATTATTTTGGTCAAATCATAGCATTAAATAGGAAAAATATAAGGCATCCAAAAGAATAATCAAGGCATGTGATCATCCATATGATTCTCTGTTTTCTAGTTTTCGACTATTCAACCCATGAGTAGGACAGCGATGGAGTACAGGGTTCGAATTAGAAAAGTAAAGTCGGTTCGCAAAAATTTCGGCACTCTGTAAGGAAGTAAACCACCATCTAGATGTGGCCTGGGAACACCTTAGATCAATTACCATTTTTTTATCGCCATTCTTCGTTCTTAAGTTCTTAAAACGCGATCTAAAAAACCTTTCTATAGCCGTTCTTTGTTCTTAAACTTTTAAAATGCGATCTAAAAAAGCTTTTCTATCGCCATTTTTCGTTCTTAAGTTTTTAAAATGCGATCTAAAAAAGCTGTTCTATCGCCATTCTTTGTTCTTAAGTTTTTAAAATGCGATCTAAAAAAGCTGTTCTATCACCATTCTTCGTTCTTAAGTTTTTAAAATGCGATCTAAAAAAGCTTTTCTATCGCTGTTCTTCGTTCTTAAGTTTTTAAAATGCGATCTAAAAAAGCTTTTCTATTGCCGTTCTTCGTTCTTAAGTTTTTAAAATGCGATCTAAAAAGCTTTTCTATCGCCATTCTTCGTTCTTAAACTTTTAAAATACGATCTAAAAAAGCTTTTCTATTGCCATTCCTCGTTCTTAAACTTTTAAAATGCGATCTAAAAAAGCATTTCTATCGCCACTTAAAAATATTCGATTCGCAATTTTATCATTTTCTTCGCAAAGTGATTCGCAAAAATGGCATTTCGATTTGCAAATTGCGAATTGCGAACTGCTAATTCGAACCCTGGAGTAAGAAAAACGGTATACCTAAAATTATTTCAGCCATGTGTGCAATCGCACAACCCTAAAATGAGAAAACTGATAAGTGTTGCTGAGGTATAAGTTCTATATGCATAGTCACATGTTTTAAAAAGATCATTTTCTGTGAGCGTATGACAAGAGTAACAAAAATAAAGTATTAAAATTCACTCATTAAAAGCTTCTACCATTAGAAAAGAAAGAAATGTATTATTTGTCCAGATTTACTTTCTGCCTTTTGTTAAATTCTGAAAAACATATTTTTCTTAATATCAGCATTTCTTTGTTGAATTATTCGACAGAGAATGAAAAGGTATTGAAAAATTGTAAAAATTTATAAAACACAAGAATTTGTGAGTATTTAGATCGTCAAGTCAGGTACTTGACGATCTAAATACTCACAAATTTCTTATGCTTATTATTACAAAAAATATTATGTCATCTTTGAGTTTTAATAACTCATATTGCAGATTATTTCTCTAATTTATGTATGTTATTGCTGCAGAATTCTTTATTCTTTTGTCTGTGTGTTATATGTGCCTTCTTGTTTGTTTTTTTCAGGAAAATGATGAGCAAATGCGTAACCTGGTTAATGATCTAAAAGATATATGTAGCGTTGTAAAAGATGGTATGTATCCCTTTTCATTGGTGTTGTGGCAGGCTTTTTCAGAAAAGGCATGTGAAAGAGATCACACACCCCACACACATTCCCCAATTGAAGGTTTGAAGGTCGAGGTTTGCTATTGATAGCACTTGCAATTTTATAAATGTCGCACACCTGAAAGCACACCTAAAACACTTGACGTATGCTTTCTTATGCATATGTTCCAAAATTTTCCTGAAAAGGCCTGGGTCGTTTTTTTAGTGACTAGTTTTTGTTGTGATATACCTTATTTATTTATTTCCATTTTTTTCAAGGTGGTGGACATAAAGCTAAAGCTCGTCACATAGAAAGACACAAGTTGTTGCCACGCGAAAGAATAAGTCATCTGCTTGATAATGGGTATATCTTTTATGCTTAATTAAGATGATATTGTTGGAGCAAAATAAAAAGACTCAATCTTTCCATCCATGACATTTTTTCTTTAATAAGGTCAAGAAAAAGGATTTAATTCGTTAAACATGTGTTTTTAAGATTTCCATTTCTTTAATGTGATTTACATTGTTTGTCCCACAAGTAGTTGCAAAGTTTAATGAAATACCCCACTGACTACTTGTTGTTAAGCAGGTTGAAATTCTCCTTTTTGTACAATATCGGAATTCACTCTATATATTTTCTTCAGGCCAAAATAGAGCACCTGTACAGTTAGGATGGTGAATAAATGTTGATACAACTCACTATAAGTTGTAACTTCTTCAAATAGTGGAAAATTTATCCAAGCAGGGCTGTAAGAAATGTATGCCAAAAAATATATATGTGTTTTAAAAAATACCAGAAAAAAAATATTTTGTGTCCACCCAGATGATTTTTTGGTCCCTGTGATGCATTAGAAAGGGGTAACTATAGAGGTTTGAAGTTGGTTGATCAAGTAATGAAAGTTATTGAAAGAGTGATTGATAAGTTACTTAGAGAAAGGATTGATATAGATAAGATGCAATTTGGTTTTGTTCCAGGGCGTGGCACTACAGATGCAATATTTTTACTCAGACAGCTTCAGGAAAAGTATTTAGGAAAGAGAAAGAATCTCTATTTTGCCTTTGTAGATTTAGAGAAAGCTTTTGATAGAGTGCCACGTAAAGTTATTTGGTGGGCTATGAGAAAATTAGGTGTGGATGAGTGGCTAGTTACGATGGTACAGTCTATGTACAGCAATGCTAGAAGTCGTGTCAGGATTAACGATTCACTTAGTGATGAATTTAGTGTAAATGTTGGTGTACATCAGGGTTCTGTACTTAGCCCTTTGTTGTTTGTTCTAGTCTTAGAAGCGCTGTCGATGGAGTTCAGAACAGGTTGTCCATGGGAGTTATTGTATGCAGATGATTTGGTTCTCATAGCAGAGTCGATGGAAGAATTAGTTGAAAAGTTTGAGAAGTGGAAGAAAGGACTAGAAGAGAAAGGGCTAAAGGTAAACACAGCAAAGTCTAAAGTCATGATTAGTAGCATTGCAGCCAAGTGTGACCTTGTAGTTGGAAAGTGGCCTTGTGGAATTTGCAGGAAAAGGGTTGGTAGTAACTCAATTTTTTGTCAGACTTGCAAGCATTGGGTACATAAGAAGTGCAGTAGTATTAGTGGAAGGTTAAGAGCTGACATTCAGTTTGTATGCAAGCGTTGCAAAGGTGAGATTATAGAGAATGAAGTATTTCCAGCTTTAATGATGTACAACAGTGGCTCGTTAGAGATAGTTGAGAACTTCTGTTACTTAGGTGATATGTTGGGCAGTGAAGGGGGTGTTGGAAGAAGTGTTACTTGCAGGATAGGTTCTGCTTGGAAAAAGTTCAGAGAGTTACTTCCTTTGTTGACTAGCAGAGTCCTGTCAATTGAGGTAAAAGGTAGGTTGTATGAGGCCTGTGTAAGAAGTGTTATGTTGTACGGTAGTGAGACATGGGCAGTGAAGCAGGAAGATCTTGCCCGTTTAGAAAGGAATGATATGAGAATGGTTAGGTGGATGTGTAACGCCAGTCTGAGAGACAGAAAGAGTTCAGATGAGCTAAGAAGCAGGCTAAGTCTCCGTAGAATTAAAGATGTTATCCAGATAAGAAGATTGAATTGGCTGGGGCACTTGGAAAGAATGGAGGAGGATAATTGGGTAAGAAAGTGTAGAGACTTGATAGTTCCTGGGGCAAAGCCCAGAGGCAGACCGAGAAAGACTTGGCAGGAGGTTATAAGGACAGACTTGATACAGAGGAAGTTGAGTTTAGATCTAACACAGTCTAGATCAGATTGGAAGAGGGTCATTAATATACCCCGTCCAACCCATGCTAGCATGGAAAACGGACGTTAAGCTGAGAATGATGATGATGATGATGATGTGCAAGCTGGAAATGTTGGATCTTTTTATTTTGGTCTTGTGTGTACATTATGTTTTGAACTATGGCGTTGCTTTTTAAATAATTTTAGATCACCTTTTCTTGAATTATCCCAATTAGCTGGACATGAATTATATGGTGATGAGAAAGTGCAAGCAGGAGGAATAATCACAGGAATAGGAAAGGTTTCTGAGTAGGTAAAATTTCTTTATTGTTTTATAGTATACAAAGCAATTGTTTCTGTTCCTTAGTTGATCAAGAATTTTAATATTCCTCAAATAGCAATGCCCTGAATATGTATGATAGGTGAATCCACGGATTTTCCATGAGCAAAAACTAGTCTATATACTATAATAATATCAATTCATGTGTGGACTATTTGTTTTGCAAATACAATCAATTTAATGGTTTTGATTTTACCCATATAATTACTAAGATTATTAATTGATAATTGTGATTTGCACCTGCGTAGATCGCTCTTTTAAACAATTGTGCAGATGTGCCTGTACATGTCTCAAAATTTAACTACAGGTATCTCCACCTCTGTTTTTCTTTAAATTACAACTTTAAACTAGTTTGAGTCTTTTTATAAATAGTATTGTACTATAAATACTAGATTTAGCCCTTTTTTCTAATCTGGTCCCACCCTTAATATCATTTTTGGCTAATAATCCCTCACCTTCAAATATGCTTCATGGGGTTTATCTGAGTTTAATACATACCTGTTTTAGGGTAAAGATACATTATGTTAACGCTCACATACCAGTAACTTTCCTAGCTTTTAATTAATAACCAATTACAACTATTTCGTTCAGCAATATATCAAAAACAACAATTACACATTTTTAACACAAAATTGATCTGTTGATAATTTTGTTTTGACTTGTCCTTCTTTATTTTCTGTTATTGTTTTGTGATATCAACAATATTTTGTGATAAGAGGCTCAAAATATGCCGATGCATTAACCCCCTTTCTAATACAAACCACAGCCCCCTTGAAATACACATACGCAATCAGCCTTTTTGTACTTTTTTGCTAAGAAATAAATCACTTAATTGGATATTTAGAGTATTAGCAACAATTTCCTTTGTTTCTTTTTCTAGTGTGGAATGCATGATTGTGACAAATGATCCAACAGTGAAAGGTGGATCGTATTATCCTATAACTGTGAAAAAACATCTCAGAGCACAAGATATTGCATTAGAGAATAATTTACCATGTATATACCTGGGTAAGTACATAAAGTTGTCTCCTGGTGTGTCTGATTCTTTTGTCAAACAATCTGTCCCAAAATAGTATTAGCATGTTCAATGAAAAAATATTTAGTTGACTCTGGTGGAGCCAATTTGCCACGACATGCTGATGTTTTTCCTGACCGGGATCACTTTGGAAGAATATTTTATAATCAAGCTAATATGTCAGCAAAGAAAATACCACAGGTATGCACATTTTGAAATGATTTGGTTTGGTTTTTGGTGAAATATTAATTTAGCAACAACCTGTTTATTTTGTTTTGTATATTTTGTTTCTTTAAGTGCAAAAACTTTGTTGATGGAAAATTTTTGTACTTTGTGAACATGAACTTTCTCCAATGAGTCATATGCAGGAAAGCAGTTTAATCAACGAAAACTAAACATGAGCCATTAACAATTTAAAGGATTTTTTTTAATATCTTGCCTGCAAGGATAGTATTGGTTTCCAACTCCTAACTAACTAACTATGTCCCAAATGGTCAACTAAGTGTAACGCTCTAATCAACTGGGCTGTTGTGACAGAACTAATTTGTGAATATTTAATAATTAATTGAAGTTGCTAACCTATCTTTTTCAGTCTTTTCCCTTTTGGACTGGTGTGTTAATCAATAGAAAACATTATTTTTTTACCACTGTTGCATTTATTTAAGTAAAATAATTTCAAACTTTGTGGCATAACATTTTTTATCACAACACGGGAAACTTCAAAGGGAAAAGATGTATGATGGAGAAAGATTAAAATTCAGGGAATTTTCTTTCCCCTGTGAATTTATGAGCGAAGCAAAACCCATGCAATTATTATCATAAAAAATAAGCGATTGGAGAGCATTCTAAGTACTGTCCGGTTGCATATTTGCCCATCTCAGCATTTTTAAAATGCAGTGAAATTCTTGTGTGCAAAATAAAAAAGAAAGGACGATTCTGTTATGCAGAAAACAGAAACAACAATACATTTCAATTGGGCAGATTACTGGACAATTAAATTAACGTGCAGAACTTATTTTCAAACCTATCAATTTAATAAATATTATTGCTTGTGGTGCAAAAGTTTCCGTGAATGGATTACAAGCTTCTGAAAGTATACATTAACATCACTTTGGTTTTGCAAAAGGTATTTTTAACTAATTGTAAAAAAATATACCTTAACAACATGGATTTATGTTTGCGTTGATTAATACACCAGGTCATTGACCGGGTGTAATAAAGTCTTAAATTTCCCAGCTTCACATCTTTATACCAGCCAACGTAAGGCATAGACGAAATAAATCAACTCACCATATATATTTAATTTGAAATCTATTACATGCTTAATGTATAAGAATATCAAAATTCTAACCAGGCTTGTCATTATTTGTATTTCTCTGTTGTTTAAACAATGGACCTATTGTGTTTAATCAAAAATTCCAGCCTGGTATTCTTATAAAAGAAAAAGCATGTAGGTGTACACTATTCTCACCTTATTTAAAGCTTTCCTATCTAACCGTTTTTCTCGTTTTGCTTTGTACCGTGAACCATCACATTTTTGAAATCGTTTCCTCAAAAAAAATAAAAATTTAAATATCGCTGGTCGCCCCATTTAGCTGCATTAAATATGCACAAACTTAGTGGCTACATCTAGACATCTTAAGTTTTTATAGTGTCCAAAATGTTCTTTTAGCAACTGATCAGAGTCATTTAAGAGGCTTCAAAACCTAGCATGGTTTGTGGTTACAGGCCAAGTAGCATACACCACTTTGGTCTTCCCAAATGTAAATTAAACAACAGAATTGTGTGTGTCACTATTGTGAATGTATTATAGTTGTACGTTTTTATTAGCGAGATAGTTTATGCAGCTTCTGCATCTTGTTTTTAATTCAAAAACTGTCACGAATTGATGCTCTTAATAAATTTGAAAACATTTTCGAAAAAATTTCTGCATTGAAAATGCTTACCAGTAATATACTTGTGAGAATTCCAGTTATGATTTTTAAAATACATGGATTCTTACCTACAAAAACGTTGAGTACTGATTTCATTTAAAAAAAGATTAGCAAACAGACAAAGACAGGATCAAATTTGTTTTCGTAGAATATTAAGTTGTGAAATTATTATTAATTTATCAGTGATTGGTACTGTTTCGATATATGTATTATTTTATGTTAGATTGCTGTTGTACTGGGTTCATGCACGGCTGGTGGAGCTTACATTCCCGCTATGGCTGATGAAAGCATTATTGTTCGAAATCAAGGAACTGTGTTTCTAGCGGGACCTCCCTTAGTAAATATTTAAATTTTTTATTTTGCATTATGAATATGTGAGGTAACTAGCTTATTAGAGATTAAACAGGTAGTGTACGCATTTCATTTGAAAGTATTTAGCTAAATTAGGTATAGTCCTAGTTTTTATTTGACTTTTCAAGAGTCAAGACATTGCTAGCAATTGTTTTTAAGTGTCTTTGAACCTTTTAACTTCCATATACTCAAAGAGAAGAAATGAATGCAGAAAAAAAAGGATGCTGACTTAATGATTGCTGATTTGCTTTGTTACACAAATAAGAATTCCACATATTTTGAACAAGGACAAACATTGGAAATCTTTTTTTTCGCATTTTACATTAATTCAGCGTAAAAGAAAAGTTCAGCATAAAATTTATTTTGACAAAGGATAAGCAAAACAATAATTGAGGTTTTGCAATTTCTTTGGAAAATTCTGCAATTTTTTCCTGCATTTTGCACATTTTTCAAGGTCCTTTACACAAAATTAAATTCTGCAATCTTTTCTTCCCTTAAAGTATAACACGTTTTGTTTTTGTGGCCAATTTCGTAACACTGTGTTTCTCGTATGTAAAGGTAAAAGCTGCACTAGGCGAAGAAGTAAGTGCAGAAGAACTTGGCGGTGCTGATCTCCATTGCAGGTGTGATTTTTGTACTTTTTCGTGGATTGCTTGATATCTTAAAATTAGATTAAATTTTTTGATTGTAAATTGAAATCAGTCATATTTCTCGTGTATGGTGCTAATTCTTTATACCATGAATTTTTAAAAGTAGGACGGTTTTTAACATTTTTCACTACCTGTTTTGCGTGGAATATGTGACTTTCCTAATGCATGAAATTTAACAACTTATCGAAATGTCTGCTTCACTATCTCATTGTTTTTTTGAAAGTTAATAGCATTTATTTTTCTCTCAAGGTCATCGGGCGTGACAGATCATTATGCTGTGGATGATTTTCATGCATTGCATTTAGCAAGACAATGTATTCGAAACATAAATTACAGGAAAAATATACAGGTAGGACATTAGCTAACTAAAAACACCATCACCATATTTTAATCAATCAAATGTTATGCTCTTTATAAATAAAAAAATAAATTAAATAATAAATTGAAAATATAAATAAATTGAAAATATATTTGATGGTCAGGTATTTCAGAATAGGTTAGAAACTAACAAGTAATGTCTCAAGTTGCAATATCTGCGTCATAGAACACCCCCGCAATATCTGCAATGTCACGGTAAGTCTGCGGAGGAGCTTTCAGATTGCAGTGTCTAGTCTAATTTTTTAGCTTGTCAGATATTTTATACGTCTTGTTGTTCTTACTAAGGAAACTTATGCTGGGCTAAGGGTTTTGTTTCCATGCAACAGAAAGAGTTTTACAGAAGGTGAATTAGCATTAGTATTTCGATTCTCGTTCACAAAAATTGATGACTTCAGTCTGTAACTATTAGATTGTGAGGAAAGTTTTTCTGCAACCGTCGCTAAACATTTTTGTCCATGAAATAAAATTGTAAAAGTTCTGGTAATCGGGGGCCTTTTAATTCCTCTCTTTTTAATGATTTTAAGAAGATATCTCATTTTCAGGACCAGTCATGACGTCTGTGGTGATATGACGTTTGAACATACAGATTATCTATTCTAAGTCGTCTGTTAGTAACGGAAAAAAATTCTATATGTGCTTCTTAACTCATGAGTGAAGTTTAGAACAGTCAGTTAAACATGTCCAACGCAGAAAAGTACATAGAAACCAGAATAGACTGTGTCATGTTGTTGTACGTAACGCTGATCCAACATACATATAACGTTCTAACGTGACATTTTTTTACTGTCTGAGTTATTTGTTACAGGTGGTTACGGAGGAGCCAGAAGAACCAGAATATCCTCCGGAAGATTTGTATGGTATTGTAGGAGCAAATTTAAAAAGGCCGTTTGATGTGAAAGAGGTGAGGGTTGCATTTATACACATCTGTCGGGTGAGGGTTGCATTTATACACATCTGTCGGAAAATTTCAAAAAATTGTGAACATGTCAGTAAAAATGAGGACTTCTTTGATATGTCAGAAATATGTTTTTTCGGTTTAAACAGGCAATTATTGAATTTCAGATCTGTTCAGAATAGGTATTAAGTGTTAATTATGTATTATTATAATTATTTTTTAATGATCTTGTTATTTAACATGCGTTTTTATGGTAATCCAACGTTCCAGTAAGTACGAAGATTCGGTCCAAAATAGCTGAAATGTTGAGAATTTTGGTCGGATTTATTAAAAATACAGTAAGGGAAATAAGCAGTTAATAATAAGTGGACCCCTTGACACAACAAATCTACTTCTAGTTAAAACAAGGGCCAAGTAATTGAAATTAATAATGTTCTATATGAAGCAAATGGTGTGGAAATTCTCCACTGTTTTTATTGTTTAATAGGTAATAGCACGTATTGTTGATGGTAGCCGATTTGACGAATTTAAAGCTTTGTATGGCGAAACAGTCGTAACAGGTGTGTATTTACGTGTCTATCTACCAGTCGTTAGCCCGTGAGAAAAAGCATAAGGATATTCGCCTGTGGCTACTTGCACCTACCATCTTTGATTAACAGAAATTTTGCCATCACAACAAAGTGAAACTCACACTTTTTTTAACATTTCTCTCGTAAAGTTCTAGTTATTGAATTTTGTTGGATGCAAATTATAACTTTTTGGGTAACTTTTTGTTGGATGCAAATTATAACTTTTTGGGTAACTTTTTGTTGGATGCAAATTATAACTTTTTGGGTAACTTTTTGTTGGGTGCAAATTATAACTTTTTGGGTAACTTTTTGTTGGATGCAAATTATAACTTTTTGGGTAACTTTTTGTTGGATGCAAATTATAACTTTTTGGGTAACTTTTTGTTGGATGCAAATTATAACTTTTTGGGTAACTTTTTGTTGGATGCAAATTATAACTTTTTGGGTAACTTTTTGAGAAAATTGGCTTCGAGCCACAAACAAATTTAAACGACCACGTTTGTCTTTGATAGTTTTCCTTTTCCTTTATTAGGTTTCGCTCACATCTTTGGTTATCCTGTTGGAATTATTGGCAACAATGGCGTCTTATACAGCGAGTCAGCTTTGAAAGCCACTCATTTTATCGAGCTCTGCTGTCAAAGAAATATACCTTTGATATTTCTACAAAATATTACCGGTATAGTATTGGTTATATGTGTATCTTTGTTGTAAGGTTTATTTGATTGATCTGGCTGCTAGATTTTCTAAGCATCTCTCGATAGGGAAGCTAGTAAATGCACGGAACGATATGATTCGGTGTACGAGCAGACACGAATTTCTATGAAAACATAAACCACGGCATAGTATTTAATATCATAAGGACTAAACATAGACGCTCATCATGAAATTTCTTTTTTTTTCTTAACCATATGTAGGTTTTATGGTGGGCAAGGATGCCGAAGCAGGCGGAATCGCAAAAAACGGTGCAAAGATGGTCACCGCTGTATCCTGCGCTAAAGTGCCAAAATTTACCGTTATTATTGGTGGAAGTTACGGAGCAGGTAATTATGGGATGTGTGGAAGAGCATACGGGTAAGTGATGTTTTTGTATTTTTCGTACTTTGTTATGTTTTTGCACTGCTGTGAATAAAAATCAAATCAGCTTCTAGTTTCAAAATACCTCTCCTCAATCGATGGCGGACCCTGAAATCCTGAATTTAAACAATTGACCTTAACAACCCTTTTATTTAGATTAAATTTTAAAAAAAAACTAAAAGAGCCTGAAAATTTTGTAATGACTAGTTTGCCAAAACTATGCGCATGGGCTATTTGTGCTCTTCAGGTGTACAAGACACTTCTTTTTTCAGAGTAAAAATCTTTTTTTAAGACCCTAAAATATCAAACAAAAACACTGAAAAGTAAATGACCCTGAATTTGACCCAATGAATTCGCTAGACATTAGGCCTCTAATTACGCATGAGGAATAATGTATTTTTTCACCAGCTGTCGTTCAAAATAAACATTACTCCTATTTATTTGTAGTCCACGATTTTTGTACATGTGGCCCAATGCGAGGATTTCAGTGATGGGTGGTGAGCAAGCTGGCACGGTGTTATCCACCATCAAGAAAGTTCAACTGACGAAACAAGGAAAAAAGGTATGTAATTTTGAACCACTTTGTCATTTCCGGATTTATAGCCAACCTGGAAATCTGGGATTTCTTTGGGAATTTTATTGTAACTTGTGAGAAAAATTAGGAATAGTTAAGGAATGTTTTTACGAATGTTTGTGTTCAGAGCAGTGTGTTCTTATCTTCCACAAGAATACCACCAGAGTTTTTTTATGCAGGGTTCTTTCTCATAAGCTAATCGGAAACCCGGTATTTAAAAACCTCGCAACCACCTAATAGTTCAGGATTGAATATTCAGTAATATTTTTTTGACTACTCACGGATTGATTTTCGGATAGTCTCGGCTATCCGAAAATGCTTAGTTAGCGAGGTATTAAATTCTGCTTCCCGACTACAAGAATCATACTATTTTCGAGTTTGACCACGAGTCGCAAACACTTGTTTGTGTAATGTCTGTCCGTTGTACTTGTTTTTGTGTTGCTTACCCTCGGGTGTCATTTGTTGTGTCGCTTATTTTTTGTAGCTGACAGCTGAAGATGAAGCTGCGATCGACAACGAAATAAAATTACCTCTGATTGAACAGTTCGATAAAGAGGGACATCCATACTATTCGAGCGCCAGGTATTATTAAGGCGGTTGTTTCTAGTGCCCAGAGATGCGCGTAAATTAAATTTAAAGGGATTTTCTGAAAATCGGAGCCTTCCCCACCTCAAAATGATTTTCATTATGAAAGATTTACTGTTATTTTTTGTCCCAATTTTTCACGAGTTCGCTGTTGAAAGTACGTCGTTTCATTTCATCTTCATGTTTCTCAAAGTCGTGTTTTTTATATAGAAAAAATTGCGTAACTTCATTTTTGGACCCAATTTTTCAAATTATCTGCCAAATGAGCTATTTCCTGTCCAAAATTTTGGATATTCCCAGTTTCAGATTTATGGGAATTATTTTTTGTTATTAAAAAGTTTCTGAACAAATTTTAACCTGTTGCTAATTTTTGTTAGGTGTCTGGTGGATTTTCCATGACCTGGAAACTAATAACGATCTTACCTGTATAAATATTCAGAAAATAAATAAAAATAAAAAATAACCATGATTTTAAAGAAAAAAACTGAAAATGTATATATATAAGAAACATTTCTGTCTAGTTATTGGACTCGTAGTACCTCGTTGTGAATGCTTCCCTGACCTGACCTAAGTTGAAATGATCAGAAATGTCATTTTTGGGTCTTCTTGCAAATATGGATAAAAAAACAAGTGTTAACGAAATATCCTGGTTCCACCAACATGATGTTTTTGTGATTGCGAATTGCTCTGTATCAAGATGAAACTTTGGGAAGTGAGTTTTTGACTATCAATATACATTCTTTAATTTGTAGGCTTTGGGATGATGGAGTTATCGATCCAGTTGACACTCGTACTGTGTTGGGACTTAGTATTAGCGCTTCACTTAATGCACCAATACCACCAACAAAGTTCGGAGTATTCAGAATGTAAAAAAAAACGAAATATGATCACATGAGAACACGTTGTACTTTTTTCTAATAAAATAAATAATATAAACAACTTTCTGTAGTCTTTGCAATAATGTCTTGATAGCGAGAAACGGTTTGTATTTGCATTCCAAATGGCCCGGAGTATCAGTGTGCGTTGCGGAACCAAAACAGAGCGAGCGGTATTTCTCATCATTCATATTCTACTCGTCGTCATAAAGGCTTCGTGAAATCTTTCACGATCCGTTATTTTGAAAACTACGGAACCAAAACGCACTCGTCTTTTAGTTTTTGTTGTGTAACTTCTAACGTACGTTGTAAACTAAAATAAGAGACGGTGTACAGTTAATTTATGAATTGGCATCCGAATTCAATTCATCGTCGTTTTGGTAATTTATTAATTTTTTCTCTTACTATTTTTCTTAAAGTAATTCGAGTTTTTGGTGGGAGAAAATAGGCGTGTTGTCGCTGAGTCTGATTGTTCCCACACAGAGCTTTGTTTTGTTCGGCAACAAGTTGCGAATCAGTCACCATTACCAGTGGTGGAAACGAAAGTATTTTTTTTATTAACGCGAAATTAATTCCCAAAAAAATCTGTGCGTGCTTTTTATCCAAATGTGTTTCTTGTGAGTTTAATTCAGCTTGTGAGTTTAATTAGGCATGTATGTCATATTAATTGGAGAAACTTTCGCGAATGAAAAAATTCGGAAAATTTCGCGAGATAAACTTTCGCGAAAATGGCGAAAAATCGCGAATTAGCGAAAGTTTCTCTCGCGAAAGTTTCTCCAATTAAAGTAATATTTTAAAATTCTTAAAAAAAAAACACTCAAGCTTTTCTTTCAACTAAACGAAATTAAATTTAGAAGGTCTATGAGTCATGAAATTATACACTAAAAGAAGACACAAAACAGCCGGAACCGACAAATCATACCGAGTATAATCTGATCAAAAGATCACAGAGATTTTACATCATATGAGCACCTTTCAATGTTGCAGTGTAAAGTGAGCCAGATAGTAAAAGTTGAGATATTGTAAGGAGTGTTAACAATGAAGACAACATGCTTATATGGAACAGATATGCTGTCTCTATATTACTTGTGACAGGTGATTGTTTAATGATGACATGTCATAAACGTGTCATAAACTTTTTATGTAAGAAGCGTATCTACGGGTTCAGCCTTAAAGGGAACCTGAGGTATAAAATGATGTTGGACTTATATTATAGAGCTTGAAAAGTTGGTTAACAAGTCTTTAGTTTTTTCACAAATCTCTTTTCGTTCACAAAATATTCACATTTAGAGGATTTCGCAAATTTCTATAAATGTGAATATCTTGAGAACGAAAAGAGATTTTTAAAAAAAATAAAAAGACTTCTTATTAAGCTTTATAATATAATCCCAACATCATTTTATACCTCGAATTCCCCTAACGTTTCTTAACTTAACAAAACGATTTTTCTAAAAACCTGTGGTACCTGGTCCTGTATTGTTAAAACGCTTTTATGAAGAGCTCGGCCAATTTATCAATCGAGTTTAGCAGTTGACAGTGCCACTAATCTTAGCCTCTTGTTTCCAAAAATCGTGTTTTTATATAAAACGTGATGTAAAGTGACAAATGTAGAAAGCTGTCCTCGCAGAACTTCCATCTTCACCACTCGACCAAAAATAATAGAGTCTTTTGGGGAATGTTAACATTCCCTCTCGTGCAAGAAAATAGTGATAAACGTAATATCTGTTTTAAATAAAATTGAAATGTAGACATAGCTTGGGAATTAACTTTCGCGGGAATTTTTTGAAGAAACGAGATAGCTCAATTGACTACAATAACATTTTTCTGCTCAAAACGGCAGCTAACGACTTTGTGCTAAGATGAAATTTTTTTACTACAACCAGTTGGTTTCTTAGCTAGTTATTTGGAAGTGTTTAGAAGACATCCAGTCAACGAAGGGGTTTGTCTGAATTGCATCACGTTCTTTTTAAATTTGTGTACGAAACAACAAACTAACAGAGGCTTAATTTATCCTCAGGTTTTATGGTAATCGCCATATACCAATATCGCAACCAAATATCAGTGGAATTTTTGTACAAATTAGAAGCAGCGAAAGAAGATGGTAGCTCATCAGTGGTGAAAGATATACGAGGAGTGGGTGAGTGACGCTGGAGTAAGAAAAAATTCTTCTTCAAAGGCTTGTTTATATTATTCGTATGCGCACGAAAACACTCGTTATTGTGCGAATTTAGTACAGAGGTTTTTCAAGACTCGTTAAACTCCATAAAATCTCTATAATAAAGTCCAACATCTTTTTATACCTTGAAAAGCTTTTAACCCCCTTATACCTTTTTTTCCAAAAGTGCGCAAAAATAAGGTACAATTGTTTTTTATGATTTTTTCGTTTACAATCTTAGAACCGTACGTGACAATAAAAATGAAGTGTTTTTACAGAGATAACAAAAATTATGGAGAAAGCTGGGAGAAAATTATGGAGAACACCGAATGCCATTTACAGCTGTTCAATAAATGTTTTGAAAATCGCACGGTTGACGGACGCCACGAAACACACGTTCTAACGTTCAGCAGAGAAGAGGACATCGAAAGATGTGTATGTACAGATTCCGCGGGGTGGTGCCAGAGTACGTGTTCACACATACCAAAAATAAAATGCTGCTTGGATAAAGGAAAAACACCAGTGTTGTGCAGACGTTAAACGTAGAAGCGCAGGTTCCAGATGCAGTATGCTCAAAAATGAAAGATGATAGTGTTCCCCTAACAGATCAAAATGGTAGCCGTTCCGCTTTTCCTGACCTTCAACAGCATGTTATACGTGAGATCAAAATGGTAGCCGTTTCGCTTTTCCTGACCTTCAACAGCATGTTATACGTGAGATCAAAATGGTAGCCGTTTCGCTTTTCCTGACCTTCAACAGCATGTTATACGTGAGATCAAAATGGTAGCCGTTTCGCTTTTCCTGACCTTCAACAGCATGTTATACGTGAGATCAAAATGGTAGCCGTTTCGCTTTTCCTGACCTTCAACAGCATGTTATACGTGAGATCAAAATGGTAGCCGTTTCGCTTTTCCTGACCTTCAACAGCATGTTATACGTGAGATCAAAATGGTAGCCGTTTCGCTTTTCCTGACCTTCAACAGCATGTTATACGTGAGATCAAAATGGTAGCCGTTTCGCTTTTCCTGACCTTCAACAGCATGTTATACGTGAGATCAAAATGGTAGCCGTTTCGCTTTTCCTGACCTTCAACAGCATGTTATACGTGAGATCAAAAGCAACTTACGCTTTTATTTCGGCTTGGTATTTTTCTTCCTGTTCACGGATTGTTTTCTCACGAATTTGTTGTATAGAAAGCTAAATGTACATTGGATATTGTTTAGAAATCTTAATCGTTTGTTTGAAGAGAATATTTGAATAAAACGACATGTCTTACCAAACTATTTTCGCTTCCATCTCGAAAATACATTCTAAGAAAAACAAAAACACATTGAACAGCAACAAGCCAAATCCAAAATAGTACCGCATATTTTTCTCTGTAATGCGCCATTGTCACAGTTTCAGATTTCCAGGGCGGAACCCTTATTAGAAGGTGGAGTACTTATTATTATAGAACGTTTTATCGTTTAAATAAAAAGGCAACTTATGGAAGCAGATTTTCTTTGAGGTATACTTTAAAGGAAATAATTTCGCGGGGTCCGGTTTAGAGGGTCTTCCGTAAAAATAAATTCCCGCGAAATGAAGAATATTCGCGAAATTTAATTTCTTTAAAGTACTATCATATTGTACAGCTAAATAAAAGAATGTCGCCTGTAAAGCATTTGTATTATGTGACGCCAGGGGAGGGGGGGGGGTGATTTTAAACATCTACAGTGCAGTGCTAGTGTCTTTGTGACTATAAGTGCGTCCGCCAGTAAAACAAATTTTACGACTTACTTTTTACTGCCAGTTTGATAAACCTGGTCGATATTTTTCGATACGTAAATTTCAATAACATAACGCTCTTCGTGTTGTTTCAAACTATGATTGGATAAAAAATCATACATACATGCATTCATTCATTCACTCATTCATTAATACATTTATTCGCTCATTCATCATTTTGTTATAACGACTTTTATTTGAGTTGATAAAATATATACAGAACCCATCACTCATTCATTTATTCAATTTAATTGACAATAAGCTTCCAAAACACAACGCGCGATACAAAAATAAGAAAAGTTTTACACTTACTCGGCAGCGCTAGTACCCGACATAACTTGAACAAATTTAATCTAAAAAAACTCACATTATCAATTTTGTATTTCGTGAACAGCAATCGGACAATGGAACATCATTACTTTATTCATGAAGTTAGTCATTTTTGATTAAGAAAGACCTAGAAAGACTCGATTACCCTAACAAGTGTTGCCAATATCACTACCACGTTGGTCAGTCTACCACGTAAACAATTTTCAGTTCACTTTTTCCGAAAAAAACTAAGGACTCGGCTATCCAGATAATGAGCGAGGGGCGTGGGGCTTAAACTCGATCACTCCAGTTGATCACGTCGAAGGTGTATGTTCTGTTACTAACATAAAAAAAAATTACGAATACGTTTTTCTATTTTCGCGTAAAGTGCTGCGTCAAGTTGCCGACTTGAATTTGGATTTTAGACCCATGAAATTAATTTTTATAAGAATAATGCATAAATTATTAATTTGAATAAAAATAAAAGCTTTTCTTCGCCTCTTTTGTAAAACGTTTTTTCGAAAGGAATATTACCCGCGCAATTTAATACCATCAAACAAATTTAAAATTTTTTCAAAGAATCAACGAAAATTCATTACTTCATATTTATCATGCTTCACACGTGGTTTGAACGCATCCAATAACTCGTCCACGCCAAGTCGGACATTATCTCTCTAAAACATACAAGGAAAATAAATCAATAAACGTGAGATGCAATATGAGATGAAAGTGCATACTCCCAGTAGTAAGTTTCTCAATTTTGTTCTTTATTTCGTGAGGAATTTACGCGAATTAAATGTGAAGAAAATTTTCGTTGAAATTGATTTTCAAGATTCAGAAGTTTACATTACACTGACTTTAAACTTCTGACTCGTTAAACCAGTTTTTTTACACAACCGACAGGCTACTCTGTCGTGTCCCAACTTAAGGTTCAACATGAAAATTCACGCTCATTCTCCACTTGGGATTTTTATGATTACTTTCCAGTTCTCCGATCTAGTTTTTAAGGCCGGTATAAATCTTGCACTCGGGATGAAGAAAATAATGAATATTTACGTAATTTTCGCAACAGTTATAAAACTGGATTCCCAATGTCTTATAGTGAATGACTGGATTAACACGAGAATCTGAAGGCGACTAAAAATGTTCTTATTTGAAAGCAAATTTTCCAGGAAGCAGAAGTTCTATGTTCACATCGATCATCTTTTATAATTTAGAGTTGTTTTGCGTATCTCATGAATGTCCAACAAGTTTGTCCTTTCGTATCTGTCACGTCTTAAGCTTGATTTCTATTTGACGTTATTTCGCGTTAAGCAGGTGCGTTAATTGGAGTTCATTGTTTACCTCGTAATGGAAACGTCTCGTTAGCATTAATTTTCATTCGGATTAGCGCGCGAGATAAATATAATTTTTTTTCGTATTTTAATGCGAGTTAGCGTGAACACACTTCTGTATAAAAAAATTAAGTATACTATGTGTGCAAAAGATATTTCCACAAAAATGTTTTTTTAAATGGCGGTTTATTATAATGCCCTCGTTTTAAAAACAATTCACTGACCTAAAATGCCGACCGTTTTTCCTCTTTGATTTCGCCTGTTTTTAATCTGCCTCATGAAAATTTACAACAATATTTCCTCCTCGATATTATTGAGCATATATATCATCAACAAAAAAAATCAAATCAGCGTTAATTACTATCATAGTCATAAGAAAAAAAGATAGTCTGGACAGTAACAATAGGCCATTGTTCTATCGTTTTGTGGCCGTTTCTAAACTCGGGCCCATTCTCTCGAATGCATCAAAATCTAAAATGGCGGTTTTCTAGCATGTTCGTTAGGGAAATCGAAAGTTTTGTTTGCTAACATTGGTTTTATTTTGGAAATTTACTTCGAAATTGTTATTTGATACGTTGAAAGTTGTTATGCCTGGTGCTAATTGTTCTATTTACGGCTGTTCAGTCTCACGTCGACCAGAGTATAAGGGTTTATCGTTGTTCAAAGTGCCAGCTGGAAAAAGCGATTTCGACAAGAATTGGAGGGATAAACTAATCTCAATTATTACTAAAGATCGCGTGATCGATAATTCACTTCGTGGTCAAATTGAAAAGTGTAATTTACATATTTGTCAACGTGGTATACGATGATATCAGATATGATGAAAAAAATAAAACAGGTTTTTTAATTTTGCCAAGTCGTAGACGCTTAAGAGATTACAAAAATTACATCCGGCCTCAACAAGGATTTAATCCACCTGTTATCAAAGAGCTCGCAAATATTGTTTCTAAATTTCAAGAAATAGAAAAGTATTGTATAATTTTGATGGACGAAATGAAAATCCAAGAGAATTTAGTGTGGGACAAGCACACAGGTGATTTAATTGGCTTTGTTGACCTGGGAGACACAGAACTGAATTATGCCACCTTACCAAAATCAAAATCAGAAGATATAGCCAGTCATGTTTTGGTTTTTCTGGTCCGAAGTATTGTTAATCCTCTTAAATTTTCTTTAGCAAATTTTGCTACATCAAATGCTACTTCAATACAATTATTTCCGTTGTTTTGGAAAGCTGTTGGTATTTTAGAGGACAATGTTGGTATGAAAGTTGTCGGAGTGACTAGTGATGGTGCCTCGCCAAACCGTACTATGTATCGAATGCATCAACACATGGAACGAGTTGAAGATTTTAATCCTGATATTGATGTTACATACCGTACACTGAACATAATGGCAGAAGAGAAACGTTTTATTTATTTTATATCTGACCCGCCGCACTTGATTAAGACATCCCGGAACTGTTTACTTAATTCGTTATCCGGCCGTGCTACTCGCAGTATGTGGAATGACGGTCATTATTTGACATGGAATCATATCTCAAAGCTTTTTCATGATGATTTAGATTGTGGGTTACACTTGGTACCAAAAATTACAAATGAACACATTTCTTTGACACCCTTTTCAGTCATGAATGTGCGACTTGCAGCTCAAGTGTTGAGCGAATCTGTATTTCAAGCTTTACAGACATATGGTCCACCGGATGCAATTGGTACGGCCACATATTGCAGGATGTTGGACAAATTTTTTGACTGTATGAATGTCAGAAATTCTGTGGAATGTGTCAGAAAACAAAAACCATTTCTAAAACCATATGAAAACCTTGATGATGAACGTTTCACATGGTTGATTGATACCTTCTTAAAATACTTCACCGACTGGAAAATTTCTATCGCTGACCGAAATGATGCTCAGTATACCGATAATGCTAGAGCGAATATGTTTATTTCTTGGCAAACCTATGAGGGACTTCAATTGACCGTTTACTCCAGTATTGAGCTCATAAAATACTTGCTATCTCAAAATGTACCTTATGTATTTACCGAAAGATTTTGTCAAGATCCACTTGAAAATTATTTTGGCCAGCAACGGTCAATTGGACACCGTAAAGATAATCCTTCACTTAGGGATTTTGGTTACAACGACAATACAATTCGTACATCAAAATTATTTCGACCGATAGCTGGTAACTGCCGCAATGATGACCCTATACTCGCTACAATAGATGTTGAGACTGTTCCATGCCGTAAAAGAAACAAAAAGAACTAACTTGTACACAACGAACTAATTAAACGGCTATTTTTATAGCCACACATTTGAAAAAACATATTTTTGGTATTAATCTTGCTCATGAAGTTGCTGCAATGTGAACTATTTTTGCAAGGTACGTATTTTTTCAAAAATTTTTATTTGCCTTTATTTTTTTGAAGTTTTCAAATTTTTCAGTTTCACGGTTTTTGGCGATGATAAAATTAGCTTACTTTATTTTCTTTTTTACTGTAATCTTAGTACCTTAGGCAGAAATTTACGAGATTTAATTTAGCGATTAATGAAAAATTAGAAAAATATTGAAGAAATCTTTTTTGTGTGATACATAAACTTTCAAGAGCTGAAAAACCCCAAAAATTATTTTGACTTTTCAAAACATTTGCGAAACATTGTATTGAAAAAATTATTTTCTTCCTTCCCAAATTTTAAGCGAAAAGAATCAAAATTCACGAAATCTGCTATATATAGGGATGAAGTTCAACATATTTTTTCTATACAACAGCAATAAAAAATAAGTGCCTTACCATAGATATGAAATTCTGGGATACAGTATCCTTCTAAAATATAAAGTTTATATGCCATTTGCCATAATAATGCTTTTTTCAAGTGTGTGGCTATAAAAATAGCCGTTTAATTAGTTTGTATAAGAGGTTCAATGACCTTTGTCCAGTGATACAGATGATTTTTTTATCTCGGTTCGAAGTGATCTGGTCTTCTTTTTTTTCGAGGCAATTTTATGTAGTTCAATTTTATCTTTCACCAAAGAAAACGTTCGCACACGGATGTAAAGTGTTATCAAGTGATCCAACAAATTCAACGCTATTTCTTTTTCAACTTTTTCAGCAGAAATATTTCTCAATTTATTGAAATTACACAAAATGTATGAATTTTCCATAAGTTTTGATACCATTTTTTTGCTGTCTATTTGTCTACCAAAATTAGCTGTTGATTCGCGAAATGATGTTTCGACTTCGGTAAATATTGCATGAACTTCTGGGGTAACACTCCATAGACCGCCTCTATCCTTAGCTTTTATTAGGACATCACTTTCGCAACTTTCATCGGCCGATTGCTTGCCAACTATAAGTATGTTCAAACATTGAACACCCAACATACTCTGTGTAGCTTTTGAACGTCTCAATCGCCTGTACATTGTGGAAAAGACATAACCACTCAAATATTTTATGATATTGATTTCCTTGGCATTGTAACATGGTTTCGGAAATTCAACGGTGTTTTCTTTCACAATAGAACCTGTGATATGAGCCAAGACATGATTTGCTACCTCACAACCAAGTAGAACTGAACATTTCCGTGATAATTTCTGAAAGATGACTTCATCTGCTGATATACATTTGTAAAATTTTGGATAAAATTTCTCAGCATTTCCCTTGAATTGACCAATTACATCACGAACATAAGCATATGATGCATTTGCCTCATCAAGTGTCACTGTGTAGCCATCAAATTCTTCACGTGTTTTCTCAGAGTAACATTCATCCTTTGCTAGCTTCAATGCACTAGCGTTTACATATTTCTTGAAGTATAGAGGATGTAGCAACTCTTCAGGGGTCTTTTTCACATTTTGTGATGTCGAAGCAATGGCAGAATCAGTATTTGTGGGTGCGTGTTTTACATTACGATGCCTGGTTAAACCACGTTGACTTTTGCATACTTTTTCGCACTCAGAACACTGAAATCCCGCGGCAGGAACCTCATCATTGATTTCATCAACTATTCCCTCGAACTCTCCAGTAAAATCTGTATTATTTTCGAGAATATTCTCCTCAAGTATCAACAAAATAGCATCCAAATCTTCATCTCCAAAGTAATCTTCGGCTGCGGCAGCCATCTTGCTGATTTTAGTGTATTGGCGCTCGGGCCACCCCCATTTTGACAACATGATTAGCGAGAACAATAGAAACGGCCCCGAGACGCCAGACTATCTTTTTTTCTTATGACTATGTTACTATCTCGCCTGCGAGGAGTATTCAACTACAGCTGTCCGTCCCAAAATGGAAATTTTTGGCTCTCTGAGCACCGACACGGGAGTAGTCGTGTGTTCGAATCTCATCTTGGTAACTATTTTTACTTTTTTTTTTTCTTTTTACTATCTCGCCTGCGAGGATAGGTTTCCAACTCGTAACTAACTAAATGTCCCAAATGGTCAATTGCAACGTCACAGATTTAAACTTCGTACCTAAACTCTCTAAGTACTTGGAAGTCATCTAAATGACGTTTCAGGCCAAAATTGGTATTTGTTTTCGACAAAATTTGGCACAGTTAACAAAAAAGGTATGCTGAACATAATAGTGAAATCATAATTTTGATTTTTGTCACCTAAATGTCATTTTAGGCCAAAATTGGTCCAAAGATTAAAACTACTTTATTTTAGACAAAATTTGGCAAAGTTAACAAAAAAAGTATGCCGAACATGATGGTGACATTAAAATTTTGATTTTTTGTCACCTAAATGTCATTTTAGGCCAAAATTGGTCCGAAATTAAAACTACTTTATTTTCGACAAAATTTGGCACAGATAACAAAAAAAGTATGCTGAACATGATGGTGACATCAAAATTTTGATTTTTTGTCACCTAAATGCCGTTTAAGACCATAAACGTTTCAATCGCGCGACTTTTAACCATGGATGATAGGCTGTATTTTTGTTAGCAGAAATTGTAGAATTGGGTCGCATTGTGGATGTTTCATAGTTGTGCATTTTTAATAGCTAGATAGTTTATGCAGCGCCTGCATCTTGTTTTATTTGTAATTGAAACGTCCTCGCGCATAATACTCAATATGAGGGGTCAGAAAATTAATTAACGCGAAAAAAATTAACGCGAATTAACGCCAGATGAAAACCAAGCTTTATAGCACAACCTCTATTGCAAGCAATAGTTTAACAACGACCAGTAACTTTAGTACCGAACAACGCAGCGAATCAGAGTGGACATTTAGGGAAACAACATTTACCCGACATCCCCTCCGAATAGAAAACAACAACATGGTTGGGCCGAACTCGATAATACACACGCATACCTCTTTCCGGTTGATGTTAATACCTAACACTTGTCTATTATTTGCCACACCGATGTATATAACTCCACCTTGACCACTATTCAACATGGCGCATATCGTTCTGTAAAATACGACGAGCATAGATGACACAGACATTGTTATTGTAAATTTATTTTCAGAGACTTAATCGTAGCAGGGAAGTAGAGGCTTGAGGCTATCAAGAAGGATAATTTTATCAGAAAATGTTTTTGGGACAATAAGCGCCATATTTGCTCTCTTTAATCGAATAGTTCATAACAACAAAAATATATGATCGATAAAAAAACGAGAACCTAAAAACGGTGGAATTTGGAAACACTCGAAAATTTTTAAAAGATTTTCAAAATCCCTTTCAGGAAAATGATGAGACTTGCGTGGTCTTAGCCTCTCACAAACTCATAAAAAGCAGCATGCATAGAAAGATCACTCACATTCCAATATCAACAGCTTTGATGCTACGAATGCTGTGCCCATACCTAAACAAGCATGCCAAAGATAGGGAATAGTTATCTGTTCTCCCAATGCTGACTAGCTTAGTTAGTCAGCGAAATCAACAGAAAGCAGTGTATCTTTTATATCCATTTACCTTATGCATTACATACTACAGTTTTATGTAGCGCCATACAAAAAAAGTAAACTCACATGAACGCATTTCTCTCGTCTTCTTCCACGTTTATCAAACTTCTGTAGAAATAACCTTCCACGTGGTTCAAAGAAAGTCTCTGTGAGAAACAAGATACACAGGATAAACAGATAAGCAGGAGTCACTATAGTTGTAGTATTAATCTTTTTTACAGAAGAACCACAATCCAATTATAATTTTGCTGTTCCTTGTCATTTTGCAAAAATGGCGAACGAAATCATCTAAACAACACTCTGCAGCAAGAAACTGACGCAATCAGTCATATGCCCGAATAAAGTCATATGCTTTTCAGTAAGGATCCTTTTAGTTAATCACCTTTCAAATTTCAACAATACAAGCCTAATCCGAGTTTCTTATAAACATCTTTCTTATTAGAAGAGATGCATACCTTCTCAATACACAAACAGCTTTCATCTACATCAGTATCGGGACCTGTCTTATATCCCTCACTTTTCGAGTCACATTCGTCACCGCTCGACACAACTCCTCTTAACTTTTTTACAAGTTCGTCCACAGAGAGTGAAGCATAGATCGGTTGTGGTTCCACTTCACCAGGTCGCAAACTATAAAAGAAAAAGATGTTTAGAAATTAAATTGGAAATAGTGGTGCCCACTAGTCATTCCAAAAAAGGAAAGATGTATTCGCATACATATTGTTAGTTATCATAGTGTCAAATTTTCAACAATGAGGGATGTAAATATTTATAAAGACACAAAAAAATTTATGATACACTGTTTACATACACAGGTGATGTTCTGGTCTTACTTTTTCTTTCTACGTCGCTTTCTCACTTCTTCTAAGATTTCCTCACCACATAAATTGGATAGATTGAAACAACCCTAAATTTAGAAACCATCTCGTGAAGAAAAGGGGACATTTTTTTTTTAATTTATACCCATATATACCCAAATTTAAATTTACCGATATATACTTTTAATATACCGATATATACCGATATATATACCCAATATAGCCTCTTCGATTCATATACTGGTACTGCTATCAACGAAGGTCCTAAGAATGGAGTTCCAGTGCATTTAAAGCTACCATCTGTGCTACGAAAGTCGTGTAAGCACAGCAACCGCTTAACTAGACAACTGTCTATCCTTTTCTATTTTCATGCCAAACACTAACCAAAAATTCATATTTTTATAGTCTCTGGCATGATTCAGTCGGAAAAGGAACCTGCAATCTGCTACACTAAAAGCAAGCATTGTACCAAAAGGCCATATTAGTCGGCTATCCCTTCAATAATCTGTTTAGCAGATGCTCATCACTTTTAGTTAGATGCAACAAAATATTCAAAACCGGAAATCTTGTTGATGTGAACCTGTGGCTTACAGACAATGTATATGTTAACTGTTCGTTAGGCCATGGGTAATCTATGGGAATCCGCCCGTCGTACATATCTAGAGTTTTGCTATTTCATGCATCTCTAGCACAAGGTAAAAATTTATCCCCCACAGGGACAAATTGACATTTCATATGTAAATTCATCTTTTAGTATTGCAAAACAATTCAAATTTCCTCCCACAAATTTTTAACACAGTTTGTTATCTTTAGATAACTAAATAGAATGCACAGCATTGATCAATGGAGCATACTCACTTAGAAAAAGAAAGAAAAAAGGCTCACCTTAAGCGAGTCCATTTGATCTTCAACAATGCCCCGCACATCTGGAGCATTTATTGGATCAAGTAATCGCCTGTAAAGCAAGAGCAAAATCTTGATATCTGACTTTCTGTTACGTTTATCTTACCATCTCTTAGGTACTGTTTATATGGGAAATATTTTCTCAGGAACTAGAAAAATATTTTAGGATGATTTCAGGCCTAAATATCAGGTGCACGTGATCCAGATTCTGGTGATGGAAAATTGATTTTCCAATTTAAACAAAAAATTTTCTCAGTATGCGGGATAGATTTACTTCAACTCAGCACAATATTTAACGATAGATTCTTATCATGCGTTACTTTCGCACACAGGGAAACGTTCTTTGTTTATGCCATACGAACAAAAAAGTGAAAATAATATCATGCTGAAATATTTTCCTGCTAACACAGTGGAAAAAAAAAATTAAAACAGACAATAAACAGGTAACTAATTTTATTAGATTATGTATGCACAAAAAGTTGCTTATTTAATACACCATTTGTCACACACTATTTGACGGATGTGACAAATCTTATCATTTGACGGATGTGACAAATCTTATCATTTGACGGATGTGACAAATCTTATCATTTGATGGATGCGACAAATCTTATCATTTGATGGATGCAACAAATCTTATCATTTGACGGATGTGACAAATCTTATCAATTGATGGATGTGACAAATCTTATCATTTGACGGATGCGACAAATCTTATCATTTGACGGATGTGACAAATCTTATCATTTGATGGATGCGACAAATCTTATCATTTGATGGATGCGACAAATCTTATCATTTGATGGATGTGACAAATCTTATCATTTGATGGATGCGACAAATCTTATCATTTGATGGATGCGACAAATCTTATCATTTGATGGATGCGACAAATCTTATCATTTGATGGATGCGACAAATCTTATCATTTGATGGATGTGACAAATCTTATCATTTGACGGATGTGACAAATCTTATCATTTGATGGATGCGACAAATCTTATCATTTGACGGATGTGACAAATCTTATCATTTGACGGATGTGACAAATCTTATCATTTGATGGATGCGACAAATCTTATCATTTGATGGATGCGACAAATCTTATCATTTGATGGATGTGACAAATCTTATCATTTGATGG
Source organism: Hydractinia echinata (assembly GCA_030067915.1). Classification (NCBI taxonomy): domain Eukaryota; kingdom Metazoa; phylum Cnidaria; class Hydrozoa; order Anthoathecata; family Hydractiniidae; genus Hydractinia; species Hydractinia echinata. The sequence goes on from JASGCC010000124.1 coordinate 308,235, forward strand.
ATGCGACAAATCTTATCATTTGATGGATGCGACAAATCTTATCATTTGATGGATGCGACAAATCTTATCATTTGATGGATGTGACAAATCTTATCATTTGACGGATGTGACAAATCTTATCATTTGATGGATGCGACAAATCTTATCATTTGACGGATGTGACAAATCTTATCATTTGACGGATGTGACAAATCTTATCATTTGATGGATGCGACAAATCTTATCATTTGACGGATGTGACAAATGTTATCATTTGACGGATGTGACAAATCTTATCATTTGACGGATGTGACAAATCTTATCATTTGATGGATGTGACAAATCTTATCATTTGATGGATGTGACAAATCTTATCATTTGACGGATGCGACAAATCTTATCATTTGATGGATGCGACAAATCTTATCATTTGATGGATGTGACAAATCTTATCATTTGACGGATGTGACAAATCTTATCATTTGACGGATGTGACAAATCTTATCATTTGACGGATGCGACAAATCTGATCTTGTTACCACCTAAAATCGTACATACTTTTTAAGACAAAACACACGCGACAGTAAAAGTTCCAAAATGTTCAAACTGTATGACAAGAAGTATGAACAGTCATCCAATAATTTATCAAAATTTTGTAAAAAAGCTGCATTTTGCGAAGCAACAAATCCCAAGTGTAAAAATGGAACAAAGATAAGTTGAGATTTCATCAATTGGTTTAACTTTTCAAAATAACGAGTTATCTGTACTTTTTGTTAATATAAATATGGGACAATATTTTGAAAACTTCTAGGATAAAATTTTAGAAAAATCAAGAAGAAAGTTAAAATTTTAAGAATTATGCCAGAAAGATCAGGGAAACAAAACACCCAAGCCACCCTGCTTCTAAAAACAGCTGTTTTTGTTGCAATGTTTCTTTAACACAGTAATAAATTCGTGCATAAATAACCTACCAGCCATTTCCTACTAAGTTTTTCACAGCTTTCACAACCAACTCCTTGTTTGCTAAGTCAGTTGACGGCATGCGGTAGATCTTGATTAAAATCAGCAAGCCATTTGATGTGGCAATATGCTTACGATTTTGTATACACTCCATCAGCAGGTTGATTAGGCAACTCAAAAGAACTTCGATGCACTCGTTATCTTCAATATATTCTCTAAGTAGGTCTAAATTATCAGCAATTAAATTTCAGACAATTTATTACAATTAAGGTAATGAAAACATGGAAGAAATGTTCAAGAAACAGAAGTACCTAAGATTCTTTTACAGCCACTCATATGTCCAATTTGCGGTCTGATGTTAAAATTGAGTGACAAATTGGAAAGTGCAGCAAAAACTTTTGTAACAATCTTTTTGTTTGGTACATGGCATAACTAAAAGTATTTAAATTGTAAAATATTGCGATGCATATTTGTTGCTGTAAAACAATCAGCGTCAACTGTAATAAAATAGTAGTTAACCATTAAATTGTGAAAGAATAATCTCCCCTATATGGCATGCACAGTACAAAGGGTTCCTCTGTAAGAAATATAATATTTCAAATAGAATGCCTTGTGGGTTCGTGTTTTAAACGTAAGTTTACAAATATTCAACATCTTATTGTTATGATAACATTTTTAATACAAAAAGTTCAGTAATAAACCCACCATGAAATGTTTTGATACCAGCAGCAACAACAACTTATACGAAAACAAGCTCTAATTTTAAAATGCAAACAAAATTTGAACACTCACCTTAAATAAAGCTTTCGTTCCACCACCCATGTGTATTTGCATACGCAGTGCATGACTTGTGGCTAAGTTACTTAATATTTCTAAAAATATCAATTTTTTGTCAGTCAGAGAATTGTCAACCATGCAGGTTGACAATTCTCTGGGAAATAAAAGCATGATGGCCTACACTCACCTGCAGCATATTCGAGGATTAGAGTGTTTTTTGGAGCAGCTGTTATACCTTCCAATACACATAAATTAGCCTGTGAGGTGAGAAAAAAAATCCTTTCAAACTAAGTAAACAACTACGTTCATATTTTATACACTATTAGTACCAAACTGCTTAAAGTTCACCTGATGTGGAATATCGTTAATAGCATTGGGAATTGGAAACAGTAGGTTATTCCCAATTTTGACAACAATTCCGTAATCAACAAGCATGACCTGGCAACTGTTACTGTTTGTGTCAACTTCCAGTACACACCCGCGAACCCAGCTAGTGCCAGTCTCTTTTGTCACAGCAAAACATACTCTAGTACCACACTTTAAATCGCAAAGTGTGCAGACATCTGAAGTGTAAACCTAAGACAATAAAAAGAAAGCTCTACGTAGACAATTTTTATATAACTAAAATATCGCTAACTTAACACTCTCAAAATATCGCTAACATTACTCTCCCAAAATATCGCTAACATTACACAGTCCCAAAATATCGCTAACATTACAATCTCAAAATATCGCTAACTTAACACTCCAAAAATATCACTAACATTACAATCTCAAATTATAGCTAACATTACACTCCCAAAATATCGCTAACATTACACTCCCAAAATGCTATATTTCATTTCTTTTACAATTCCTTATTGCAAAATTCAATCAATTGTTGTACGTAATGGTATACTTACAAGAGACCGATATTTCTTGGTGTTTTTACGTACTTAAATTTAAAACTGTTTAATTCAATGTCATCAAAGTTAATTTGAATTTGAATTTTACAACCTCCATTCTATTATCACGAAGCATTTTTACCAATATTTTCTTCGTATCAGCACAATTCATATTCCCCAAATACCACTATAAAACATATTGATGATACTTATATTTGAGGTATCTCATTTCTTATCATGTCCCATGATTTGTTTGAAAAATGTGACAGATCAACTGATGATCAACATCTACAGAGAAATGAGCATAGCAACAAAAACTCACATATTCTTCTAATAACTTTGACAGTCTGTTTATCTTAGAATGAGCCTCTGAGTCAATAAAAGCCCAAAAACAGTGTGCATCAACCACTTTGGTAATATGAAAATCTGACCAAATCTTCTCATTACTCTAAAATTTGAGCAAATAAAATCATCATTAAAAACTAGTTTAAAAAAAAGGTAATACTTATTAGAGGTAAAACCTGTCAGTTTATGACAGGCTTATTGGGCCAAGTAAATTTGATGATCTGTTACGTGTTATAGTCTTAAAACATAATGCAGAGTTCGTTTTATTCCATTCAAAAATGCAAATGTGCTCGCATTTTACAAACTAAAAAAAAACAAAGGCCACAGTTTTGAATGATTTTTTTTAAGATTAAAAACCGTCCTTTGAAAAATACTTTAAATATAACCAAAACGTTAAATGTGTACCATAAACAACGAATAAATAACGAATAAAAATATTGACAAATTTATTATAGAGAGATTGACAAAATTGAACTATTTTTTGATTGGTGGAATGGAAAATGATGGACATTCGCAAAATATTGACAAATTTATTATAGAGAGATTGACAAAATTGAACTATTTTTTGATTGGTGGAATGGAAAATGATGGAAATTCGCAGAAAGGCAAAAAATCAACATTAAAGCCAAGTGCGGTTGGTCACACAAAACAGATAATTAACTTGGTCTTCACTGTTACACACGTAATTTCTAAAATAAGCCACGTGCTCACAGTAATTTCCTCATCACTTTGGATAACTTATTATTACTGTGTGCACAGTTGGTTTTTTTCTTGTCACGTTTATTCATTTTTTTCCGCTTATTATCTGTTGACATCTTTTATTTTTATATTACCTTTTCCAGTTTTATTTCAATAAAAGCTCTCATACGTTTTTTCTTAGAACTGCGGAAAATTAAAAATTAAAAAGTTTATTTATGTTTCTTGCAATGTAATGTTTTGAAAACATTTTTTAAAACATTTTTCTCTGGTTAAAGCTGTTGTTGACCTCCAAGTTCTCCGTTCTAAAAACCAACGCCATTGATTGGAATGATTTCAAGGACAGAAAATTTTAGAAGTAACAAAAAATCCTGTATAATAACCAATTAGCATCCATGATTTCCTCTAGAATTAAAAAGTATTTTAGTGAAAAAACAAGTTGGTTTCATACAAAAGAACTTTAAAAGATGTCTATGAATCTTTTTACTTTTTGAAAAAATCTTTATTGGTTTCCGAGATAAAGGTCTTGAAAGAAACAATTGCTATAGATAAACACACATTTTCATCACCACATACCTTGGTAAACCCTTAAAACAGCACCTCATATATATCAAATACATGACGTCATGCATTAATCAGCATAATTATCAAAAATGTTAAGTCAAAAATCTTGAGAACTGATCAAGATTTTTCAGAAACATGAACAGATTGATAGACAGCTTTTCAAGCTATTTTATATGAATTCAACTTGCTTTTTTATGGGAGGTAAGATAGAGCAAACTCACCAGATTCAAAGAAGTACTTTCTACATTATTTCCCTCTGTAAGCAGCGGATCTGACCAAGCGACACCCAACTTAAGAAGTTGTTTATTAATGTTTACGTCTTCATCAGTGCTCGTATCATATAAATCTACAGCAAGTATACTGAGAACACCTGAAATAAACGATAGCATTTATATTGTTTAAAAAATGCAGAACTAAACAAAATGGTAACTTTTAAATATAGATACGTATAATACAAGACAGATTTAGTTAAATTAATTAAAATTAAGTTTAATTGTGTTTTATTGTGTCAAATAATACTATATTTTTACGACTGTTAACTTAGCACTGTTTTCTTTTTTTAAACATTTAATCAAAAATGTAAAAACTCCTTGCCCAATATTGCTTTAAAACTCAAACTCAACAGGTCAACAGGAATAAGAACAAAAAGCACAAAAATAAACAAATTTCTCTAAACATTCTCACAAGAACATAGGTTTTTAAAAACCACAATTACACATTATATGTCACAGTAACAAAAAAAAATTCCACGGAGTCTATTTTTTAACAGGTCGCTTGACTTGTGTTTGAAGTCATTTATTCACTTTACCTCGTTTGGTTTCAGCACTCTGTTGGGGATCAATTTTGCCAACTAATTTTCTCCCTTCTGTGAGTTGCTTTGTAAGATGTAAAGCATCATCTGAAAATTCCATTGCTCCAAAACAGCAGTTGGTATGACTGCCATTAAAAAATACATCACATAATTCAACAACCTTGTTTATGATTCCAAGTGTTACTATAAAAGATAGTTGACTAGCCTTTATTTTGTCCATTAGACAGACAATTCTTTGATAACGTACTAATTTGTCCTTGTTCTCTAGTTCTGCATTCATTTCTTGTGTAAATGTACCTGACAAGGTCAGCCCAAAATTCATTCATTATTAGTAATTCCTTAAATCATGCAAAAAAGCAACAATTAGCCATAATGGAGTGTTGCTGTCTATGCTTCATTTGATTCTTCGTAAAAACCAAATTACAAATATCAAATACTAGCGATTTAAAAAAATATGGCAGCTAGCAGGCGAGTTAAAAAACAATAATGGCTTGAAATCTTTGATTAATGTTACAAAGAATTAGAGCTTCTAAAATTTGAAACCAAATTTAAAAATAAAATTAAATGTGGTCAGGTCAGGCCAGGCTTCTATGCCATGTTTTACTGTTTAAAAACATTTGAAACAAAATCTTATTGAAAATCCTTTTATGAAGGTAATATGTTTGAATGTGTTCCAAAATAAACAAATCTACGTACCTAGTTGCTGCTGAAACTTAGATCCAGAACTAGTTAACAATACAATAAGTTTAGCTGCTTGCTCGTGAAGTAACAATGTTTGATTTAAGTGTTCTTTGCTTTTGCCTAAAAACATATAAACATAATAAATATAAAAAGAATTGCCCCAACTTAACTTTCAATCAATTAGCTAGGTTAAGTAAAACATTGTAGGCAAGCGCAAAATTTTATTTTATTTATGAAAACTGATGTTTTTGCTACTGTCATGTTGCTGCCTTTCAGTCATACCCTCTTCCTGTTGTTTATTTTCAAACTAACTTTATCACAAACTGCTTTGAAGATTTATATACAACAGTTGTCTTAAGCAACAACACAACATACAGGTCAAACTTTTCTCCATTTTTAAGGCATACCATGAAAGTGGCAATACACGTACCAGAATTATCACGAGAAGAGATCATAGCCAATAGATGAACTGCACCATTCAGCTCAATGAATTTTTCTTTATATACATCTCCGTAACAGCAGAGTGCATACATTAAACTTGTTGAAAGGATAATAACCAAAATGTTACATGATGATCGAGATAGATCTAAAAATAAATAGCAAGATATTTTAATGTTTATCTATGTTTACGTTTGTGTTGAAATTTTATAGTTTGTTCACCTTTACAATATTTAACATCAAATAAAAACAGTCTCACCATCATCAAAAAAGGTTTCATATGAACAAGCTAGTTAAAATGATGATAGAAAGAACTTTTATACAGTTTAATCCTAAAGATTCAAAGGGAGAGTACTTAAAATGTCATGTGTCTCAGTCCGTGGCCATTTTTTAAAAAATTTGTCCTTACAGATCAAACTATAACAATAACACATGGGTATCAGTGGCGACATTGCCACTGATACCCATGCATCACAAGTTTTTTCTTGTTTATCTTGTTTTGTTTTATAGTTGTTACTTTTATTTGGATCCTGTGGTCGGTTCGACAGCATATATTATCAATGTGCAAAAGTGTTTATTTGTTGATCTTTTCAGGCTGAGCTTTTGATAATTCAGGTGTACCAGCTGGGATAAAGACAACGGATCAAGGTAGATAACAACAGCAGCGAAATATAGTGGATGTGCCTGTTGAAACTTCCCTTATGAAAGATCACGCATATATTTAGTAAAATGTAAAAAGGTTAGGCCAGGACTGATTTTAGTTCTGAGAGAATATAATTATGGTAAAAGATTTTTATTTCTCACTTTTAAAATTAGCTGTTGGCTGTGTTAAGGAGGTGGCTATTATTGGATTATACTGTGTTTCATGTTAGGCCAATTTTTAACAGAAGCCAATTGACTAAAACTTACTGACGAGTCCTGTCATTAATCCCTTTCCAAAATATTCTCTTGCTGCTTGTTTACAACCAATAACATCATTGTGGATTATGGTTAATGCTTTTGTTAATACATTATCTGGGCAGCCTCTCGGTCCTAGAACTATCAATAACTGCTCTATCTTGACATTAAATGCAGCCATCGAATGAAGACAAAAATTATCTAAAAGTTAATAAAAGTCACAGTAAAGTAAAATATATTCATGTGACACGTGTTATTGCATATTCTTCTTGGAGTATTTATGTTATTTGTAAAATGTGTTAAAACTTAATTTTCCGGATTAATTTCAAACTCTCAAACAACATGCAACGCACATGTTTTAGACATTACAATTCAGAATGAAATACAATAAACTTTTTTTGTTTTTTTCTCAACGTTGAATTTAAGCAGAATTAACAGGATCTATTTTTTCAAGTAGGAAAAATAGGTAGGTTGAAAAATAATCAAGGCGTGCAATCAAGTACAAAATAGCATACTCAAAATAATTTCAAGCTTTTGAGGCAATCACATCTTTAAACAAGAAGACTGAAACCGCCCATACACCAAATCCTTAATCTACCCGTCCCCAACCTACGCCAGAAACATCATTGTGTGGCAATTGCAAAACACGTTCTAATTTTGTGTAACTTTGCAAGACGTTTAAAAAAAATAAATCTGACCCGCTTGTTACATCATTAACAATGATGTCATAAGGTCAGATTTTGAGGCTCTGGCGTACATAAAAAGTGAACGTCTAAAAATATCAAAGTTCTTACTTTTTCCGAATTCAAATCCTGTGTATATAAATTCTAACCCACTTCAAACTTCTCACCTTCAACTTCTACTTCCAACTTTACTTTATTACTTCAGATGTGCTCCACTCTCCACTTCTGGAAGTGGAAGTAATTTCTCGTACCTTCTAAATTTACTTTTCTTCTTCTACTTCTAACCTTTTTAAATTATACTTTTTAACCTTACACTTTACTTTTTCACTCTGACTTTTCTAGACTTTACTTTCTGCATTTTTTTCAAAACGAATGGACCATTACATTTGTTTTTTTGTGTGTGAGTAACCCTTTTTAAAAGTCACCCGTTAAAATTATTTCAGCAAATCAAATTGAGCAGTTTTAATCACAAGGGAATTCCATGAGTCGCCTGCGATCACGCCTACACACGCGCAACATCTATCCAGGCACACATGCTAAATATGCTCTTTACTCGCATAAAAAGACGAAAAAATAACAAAGAAATTATTAGAAGTTGATTTTCTAGAACGTAGTTAAGTTGCCGCTTACAGCAATGCATAGAGCATTTATATAACTATTAAAAACTTTATTTGAAAAATCAATCATCTAACATCGTGAGCTTTAACTGTATCATTAAAAACAGTTTATAACCACTTGTGGCTAAATTAAATTATTTTAAAAATCAGTCTTTTCAGTAAAAACATTATGGCAATTTCAACATTAACACATAAAGTGGACCAATAGGATGTTTGTGATATAGTGATAGTTTTTACAACGGTTTTAACTGTTTTTATCTTGTTTTTAGACCTGATGATGAAAATTTAATTTTCAAAATATATTGTCTACAAAATAAATACATTATTGGTCCACTTTATGTGTTAATATTTTAAAAATGTTAATTAAATGCAGTCTTTTTCTTCTCGTGTTAAATAAATATTTGCAATTTTTGCAATTAAATTAAATGTGTGTTGAACATTTTATATTAAAATTGGCAGACCATCACCGTGAGTACGATGTGGCACGAGTCAGCGTCTCTTCGTTCACTGTTTAAATTTAATTATATGCTATTTACTTATTATAAATTACTTCCTACAATAAACCATGTTTGGTAATATCTTTAGCACTTTTACACACTTACGCACGTGCAAATTCTCTAAAATAGATTTACGCATGCAATGTGTAGCACGCGTGTTGTTTTCTTTGTGGAATTCCCTGAATCATGTGAAGTAGAAGTCTGATTTCTGCCGTATCTCGAAATGAGCATTAAATACTCTAGGACTCACCCTTGAAGCCATGGCCCTTCCTGGAAATAATAGACAGGGTATATCCTCCCTCGATATAGAGGTTAGCCATGTAAAATATGCACATCTATCTATCTCTAACAATTGCGTGACAGGCAGAAAGATGCGCTGACAAAAGGTATTTTCAGCCCAATTCTTTCTACGGAAACATTGTTAAGGCTTTGTGTAAACTATTATCGAGAGTGTAGATAGATAACTTCTGATTGACAGATTGACATATAGCTATATTCATTTAAAGTGGTAATGATACATAGCTAGCTTTGTGCGAAGAAACAAACTGAAAAGTACCTCACTTCACCTAGCGCCCACACCTTTTTGCCTGTCAGGCTTACCGCGAAAAATGCAAACTTCAAAAAGGTCCATAAATAAGGGGAGAAAAATGTTAAGAAACTTCTGTGATCCAGGTAATTTGTTCATTTGCGTATTCTTTTTTATTGTCCTCTTAACAGAAAACAATTTGACATGCCTAGCTAGCAAACTACATAAATGTGGAAATATGATGTCGCCTCTAGCTAGCCCCTGGCCAAGCAATATTATTTATAATTTTTACGCCTTTAAACAACGTATACTAATTTATGTATCTAGCTAATTTTGCACCTTGAAAAAGAGTAACGACTTGATTATGAAATTGTAATAAGAGAAAAATTATGATATACTTGCCGTTTAAAAGGTTAAATCCACGTGGTTGTCACAACTTTCATTTTCTTTTCGTTTTTGTTTTTTCTTGATAAAAAAAATATTGGAATCCGCGACACTGGCGGGGACCCGGGACCCTGGCTCAGGACCTGGTATTCTGAAGCGAGGACTCGGGACCCTATATTTGCCAATGTTTATACCGAAATTCAGCAACGTTTTTTTCACACATTGTGATGCAAAGAATATGAACACCCTGAAATTATATAATCATGTAAAAACTTAATGAATTGAAACATAAAAAATAAGGTTCGAGATAATTCGTACACTTTCGAAGCAATAACAAAAGGCATGCAAAATAGATATACAGGTTTTTAAGAACACTCAACTCAAAGGAAGCCTTCAAATGTTCTTTACTTTTAAAATTTTCTTAGATTGTTCTTCATTTTCCTTAACAATAGACTAAAAAGTAAAGTCTCTTGATTGTCTCACTTCCTTTATTTTCCGATCTATGTATGTTCTTTACTTTTGAGACAATATTCAAATAGTTTTCCTCTTTTTTTGAAAATGTTGTACTTACAAACCACAGTCATAGCATGTGCTCACTTTCTGATGGCAAAACCTTACGGCAAAAACGTTAATCCTTCCTTTCTTTGTAACGCGATTGTTATAATGTATCTTCAAACAATACAACGTCAAAGTTATCAATGAATTGCAAGTACTCATCTAAGGTGTGTACTTGAACATCCGAATGACTTAAATTCGAACACACAACACTCCATAACCAATGAAAATGGTGAAGAACAGATTGTTTCGAAGCAAACGATATTTTTGTTTTAGCCTTATCATAAATTTAGCTTCCTTCACAGACCTTTTGCCTGTTTTATCCCACTCTTTACTTTTGAACTACTTCATAGTGTTGTTGTAGCCTTTATATTCTGCAAGATAACATTAGAAAACGATTCTTTTCCACGAAAACGGCAGTAGTCGATGTTTCTGATTTTATTCTTACTATTGTTACCAAACTCGACCAGCAGAACTTTGTTTGTGCTTTGTCATTGACCCTAAAAAAGTTTTAAATCTGTTTTGATACTGTTAAAGGGTCGAATGCAGCTGACTCTTGTAAACGACACAGGACCACAGGGCACAAGGTACCACAGAGCACAAGGTACCACAGGGCACAAGGTACCACAGAGCTCTATGTTGCCCACACTGCTTTTACTTTTGTATATTGGCGATGTTAAATATGTCATGAATTTAAAATTACCACCTTTATATGCACACGATACAACAATAATTATTTCATCCCATTAAAACTTAGATACCCTCGTCTCGAACTTTCCCAAGTCAACCTCTGGCAGGAAAATAACAAAGTGACTATGACTACGGACAAAACTTAATATTTTTTTCCGTAACAACAAGCAGTTAAAAAAATTGAAAACAAAACGAACAACTACATCGGTATTCCTTTGAGTAAAAAAGTTAAATATCTCGGGGAAAAATTTGATCAAAAAATAAATTAAAAAAGCACATAAATGATACAAATGGAAAATTCCTTATTAAATATTTTAAAATTAGAACCAATCAACTACTGCTCCTCGGCATGGGCTTGTGCCACCCAAGGTAGATTGGGAAAACTTGAAACTCGTTTAAAATATGTCCGTACCTTTCTTGGGAAAAAGAAGGAACATTCATTGAATAATTTACTCATCAAAAACGATGCCATGTTAGTTTTCAAAGCCATGAATCACATTGCTACTGATTACATGCGTTCCGAATTCCTTTTGGCAAAAAAGTGCCACAATCACTAAACAAAAGAAGCTTCTAAAAACAGGTTCACACTTCCCTTGGTCAACACGGATTTGGCAAACCGCCTTCCCATTTAGAGCAGCAAAAATGTGGAATAACTTAGACTTTTAAGTCTCTAATATTTTTGGGAAAGTTTGATGGAGACCACTCCTTTTTTTTAGATATGATAAGTAAATATGATGAATAATATTTACTATGTTTGATTAAGCTGAGGCGGACTAAGGTTTATCATTTTTGTTCCTTCTTTTGTTTTCAATGGCCACGAGTTTTAAGGGTACAATCAGCTGGGTACAATAGACCTTACAACGCAAACATGTTGTTTTTCAAAAAAATAATCTTATGTATGAGTGATATAACATTTACTAAACTTTACAAATTACATAAAATTATAGATATATAAAAAAATCTGTTGTTTTTTTGTAGACCGCAAGTATTAAACTTTCAATTTTAGCAAAAATAAACATGTATCAGTGTTTGTTTTGATATTACTAAAAAGACAGTGTCGACTCTGCATAGCCATTGTTATGTGCTCCTGCTCTGTTGCTCCGTTCTTCACTCTTTTCTTCGATAATATCATCCATTTCAAGTTTCACCACAGGTGGAGAGAAGTCCGGCTTATTATAACCGGACGAAGGTGATCCCGGTTCAAACTGATCCTCTTCATCCGGAGGAAGGTGCGGCGCGTCACTTTGCGGTTCGACATGTAATTCTTCGTGCATTTGCAAAATAGTTAACGGATAAATTACCATGACAATGACGTCCTCGATGATATTCCCAGCAATGTGTCGGCGACGTCGTAAAATCTGTCGGTAATACGCAGAGTAAACAAAAAATCCCAATAAACTAATCCATCCGAATTTATCTAAATTGTCGACGAATGCTCCAACTATTAATAATATTATCCACAAGTAAAACAAAAGACCAAAACTAAAATACGCCCAAATCTTGTACTGCCACTTTTTGTCCTCGTTCAGGTTAAACCGAATGTCGCCCATGATTAACCATGGACACAATAACGCAATTAAAGTATCCTTCCACAAAGAAACCTTGTTTATGTTTCCGTAATACATATGCCACTCCACAAACTCCGTGTCTAAATTAAAACCGCGCTCGTTACTCAACACTCTCCATAAGGCCACGCACGAACAGTTCAATATTATGATCATAGGCAACGCAACTATGATGGAGATGGGCGAAATTGAGTCGATTGTTTTTTCTGCGGTAGTTTGTTCGGAGTATTTAATCAACGCGGTCGCAACAGCTCCTTGTGTGAGCGTCCACAGGACTCTCTGCATGATAGGAGGGTTGTCTTTCCCGTTCGATGAGATTATATCGACGACTAGGGAAGCGCTGTCAGCGTGCGTCGCATATTGTAATACCATGGACAGCATGGAAAAAATATATAGAAGCGTCGCAACACCGTCGTATTTATCGATAATGGCGAAAAATCGAGCTGATTCATCTAAACATTCCAAATTATCGATATTTTTGTATTGATTTGTCCATACAGTGTAGTTGATGTTCCTAGAATAGATAAAACTTTAAACTTTCTGGTCATTTTTTTGCGAGTTATAAAAATCTATACAGAGTTAATTCGCGAAGTCCTCTAAAATACGATCGTGATTGTGATTTTTTAGAGAAAGTATTGGTGAAGGATCAGAGGTTTGCGTTATCTGGATTGCATCCTTTTTTGAAAATAAGTAATTTTACAGAAAGTTATTTTATCTTTATAAAAGATCCAAAAAACGAATGGACAGCTTAACCACCTTTAAAAATCAACTTCGTTCTTAGTCTTCAATGCCTCTTTTTTAATCACAACAAAGAAAAAAACCATGGTGGCGAAGCTGCTGTTTAAAGAGTTTATACCTTTTTCCATTGTTGTACATGTCACACGTAATGTTTCCATTTATCGCAAGATGCTGCATATTAATCGCGATACCACCAAACGCTGTCATCCATAAAAATAAACACAGGACGGGTAAGAAACAGCAATACAGGATCAGCTCACTAATTTTACGACCACGACTTATTCTGGCGATAAACGTGGCAGTCATAGGCGCAACCGCGATCCACCATCCCCCTAGAAAAAACGTAGATGCAAATAATTAAACAAGAACACTGTCCTGTAATGTCTATTAACAGAATTCTTTATGTTTGAATTTATTAATGCTACCCGGAGCAAAGGCATAAGTAAGCATTCTTGTTCCCAGAACTTTTTAAGGTAGCAAAAAGTGCTGGGATCGAGGTTTGTGTTTTCAGAAGGCGTTGAAAATTCAATCTCTTTCCTCGTCTTGTCGCCAAATGTAAAAAAAGGACACAGCAGTGTCATAATCTATTTTCGAGTAACTGAATTTAATGTAAGTCACAAAAATCAAAAAGTAAAAGCACGTCATACAATAAAATAAGGTGTTCTTGTGTATCCAATTCTTGCTTTCAGGATTCTGGTTCGGCAAATTACCAGTCTGTGAAAATGCACCAGTGTAGAGACCAGTTCCAATGAGAAATTGCAAGTAATAACCCACTGACTGAACAAAAAGGTTGAGGATGTACCAAGTATCCTCGATAGCTATTATGACCAAAAATACACATGTTCCTAAAACATGAAGACATTGTTTATCAGGTCAATAACAAAAACAAAAACAACAGCAGCAACAACAATTATAGCGACAACGACAACAGCAACGACAAAAACAACAGCAACGACAACGACAACAGCAACGACAACAGCAACGACAAAAACAACAGCAGCAACGACAACGACAACAGCAACGACAACGACAACAAAGACAAAAACAACAGCAACGACAACGACAACAGCAACGACAACAGCAACGACAACGACAACGACAACAGCAACGACAACGACAGCAGCAGCAACAACAACAACGGCAATGATAACAACAGCAACAAAGACGACAACCACTAAACGTAAAACGTCACTACTAACCTGCTACTAAACTAATTACAGATAAATGTCTTATTCCCATATTCAAACCAGATAAAACTGATACAGTTGCAATCGCTGTTAGGGACCAAATAATCACGATTTGATTTCCACTAACTACATCAAAGTTAGAAAACGATTCGTGCAACCCACTGTTAAGTATGTTTGCACCAATAGCCAAACCAACCGATACACCAAATAGGATATCAATGATAGATACAAAATCTATCAGATCTCCAGCTCTTCCTTCTATTTTCTTTCCGAGAAGTGGATATAAAGTTGTCCTCATTGTGATGGGTAATCCTTTTCTGTACGCCATAAAAGATAGCAGTATGGCAGGAAGTGTGTAGATGGCAAAGCCGTGTATGCCCCAGTGAAAAAGTGTTATATTGATGGCATTCTGCGCTTGTTGCATTGACGAATTCCTGAAAATCCACAAGAAAAGATCAGGTTAGTGATAAAAATACTGATATTTTGCAAAAAAACTACATATATGTAGTATTCGCTGTCATCTTTTTGTTATCAGATTGTCACCAACTAAAATACAACATATTTTAGGTATGTTATGTATTGGCTGACGAGAACTGGTTACACACGTGATAACAAAAACTGAGACTAACAATTTGCTAAAACTAGTCATTAGTACGTCGAAAAGTGTTTCCGAATCGTTATTTTGTGCATCCTTGTTCGCTTAGTACGAAGTAATGAATTACTCTTCAAGGGGTCCGACATAAAGCAGTATTTTGAAGCACAAAATATGGCTATCAAGCCACAGAAAAATTAAAGAATTCGCCTGTCGTACATAACCCGGGCATCATTATTTCGTGCATCCTTAACACAAAGTAGCCGATTTTGAACACAGGTACTAATAAAAGAGACTACACACATGCTAGCAAATCAAAAAATACTCCCACATTCGTGGAATTGGAGCTTATGATTCTGTAAATTCACAGTTTTGTACAAACTTGGACCACAGAAAAATAGAGCTAGCATCCCAAGCTCGATTACCAAGAACGTCACGGTTTCATATGCAAGAAAAACGAAAACATAACAATGTAATCACTTCATACTTTCCCCAGTATGTTAAAATGTCTTCGGAACCTTTATAGGTATAATGGTCAATTGGTTCCGTTACTCCTGCGTAATATTTTGCAGCACTGAGTCCAGTACAAAACACCATCGCGAAGTAGGATAAATCATCATAGTTGGGAAGATCGTCGTCTTTGCCTGAAACAGAAGAATCATGATCATTTGAATAGTGTATGCTTTTTGAAATACGAAAAAAAAACAAAAAAAAAACTTTGCTTTAAAGATATTGAAATAAGTTATAATAGTAATAGCATTAATTTTTCGGTCAATATTTTTATTTACTTCGCCCTTGGAGTGAAATTTTCAGCCCTCCACTCTCATTTACACCCTCTGCTTCGCATCGGGCGTAAATGATACTGTCGGGCTGAAAATGTCACTCCGTGGGCGGTAAATAAAAATATTGCCCTCAAAATGAACGCTATTGTTATATTCTCGCGATATATTTATTTTTATTTTTTATTTAATGAATGTTTATACAGAAATATGTTATCAATTGATATCTGAGGTGGTTGTCTACAGTAGTTGAGCGATTGCTGTGCTTGCACGGCTTTTGTATCTGAAATTGGAGATTTAAATTTACAGATAGGAGATTTAAATTTACTCCTTCGATGAACTCTCATTGATAAGAGACGACAGCATGAAGATAAGAATAGCAAGTTACTTAATATATTTCGCAGAAATTGAATTTCGCGAAATTGACAAAAAAAACTCGCGAAAATTAACTCCGAGATACCGATACATTTACACACGTGCCTGTACGCAAATTGTGTTAGCGGTGCAAAAAAATATATGGCTATAATGAAGTTAGTGTAAAACTGTATGTCACGCTTCATCTAACACAAGATCCAAACCCAGGACTCTTTTTAAAGAGATCTGTGATCGATATAGGGAATCAACTATTAAAGTGCCAGAAAATTTTTAATGTCCTGACTTGAACTTAATAAAGTCAACAAAGACTATGCACATGAATTGATCAGCCTTTAAATAAGCTCACCTAATTTTAAATGTCCCCACTTGAAATAGATGAAGACAACAAATCCTGTCCATATGAATTGATCAGCTATGTACAGCCACGTCCAAACATCTGTGATCCACTGTTTTGCTGATTGCAACAACTGGTGACTGTCATTATCTGTGAACGCCCAGATGACCAACGCCCATACCAGAACAAACGAACCAATGGCCGTTAGAGGGTTGCAGTAGAATTTCAAGTTGCCAATTCCACCCTGTATTTTTAACCAGCTATAAAGAATAAAGTTTTATGTTTGTGATAGCCAACCTCTTTCCCAGTGCTACATCAAGTAATGTTCCGATATAAAGAAACCTAAGAAGCTCTGGGTACGAGGTTGTGTAACAACATGAAGATTTATTTGAATTTTTACCCATTATCTAAACCTGCTTTTCGTAAACCTCGTTTCCTGAGGCCTCTTACGGACGCAATAGAGATCCAACTAGCCTTGGGTTTGAGGAAATATGCTTCATAACCATCCTCGTTTTCAGGGTTTGTTGCCTGATGTGAAAGCCAAATAGGTAAGAACTCCTGGAGACGAGGTTGCTTTATAACCTACATAATGCACACGTATAAGAGAATAGAAATAATTTTTATAAAAATCATGGGACTTAATTAATCGTAGATTTTAAAAATATCCTGTTATATCAGTGCCGTTTAAAGCAGCACATTTTAAAAAGTCCAAATGCGATGTAAAGTTTCTAAAAAGTGGCAGCACCCTTGTGTAATGAATACAAAATATGTATCTCTTTCTATTATTTGGTTTCTGTTGGAAATTTTTATCTTAATTTTGATGCCAATTAAAAACTGCAGCTTTTTTAAATTACAGAAATATCGAAACATTCATCGTGATTTTTAACATTAAACCATGAGCCATTAACATTAAACCATGAACCATTTTCCGCCAATCTAGAGCTGCAAAATTTCAAAATTTCCCACTCGGCGCCCACCATGGGCGCGCCTCGAGTAGTCACTATATAAAGCGAAATTCATATATGTTATTTTTCTATATAGGCCCCCCCCCCCCCCAATATTAAAATTGTGGTTACGGCACTGTATATACATGCATAATAAAAATTACTTTCGTAAGCCAAGTATAGAATGATCAACTCGACTAATTAGTTCGCCAGAATTTTTACCAACGAAGAAACGGCTCCAGTCAGAAACACTGGAAACGAGGTTACATATAAAGCCCGATATATAACTCCGACGGCCGAGTAAACACTTTGCCACATAGAAACCAGCTACTTACTGCTCTCGGAATCGCTCTTGTCTTTTCAGGATAATATCATCCGGTTGATCATGCCTGTACTTATCCATTTCCAAAATTTTTTCTTTCATATATCTAAATTAGAAATAATATTTCGGATATTTACTGTGGGGATGTAGAGGTCCATTTATGCAGTGCATGAAATCTAACAATATGGAAAAAAAAGACATTCTCTATCCTCCTAGAAAAAATAGCTGTTTTGACTAGAATTTTTTTTAACTTTTGTCATCTGTTTTCCACTCTTAGCACTATCGCTCTCACTTTCGGAAACTGTTACTTTTACCAAGTGTTGTAAATTAATTAATTTATTTTTTTCACGCCTAAAATTAACCAGAAAGAATTTCTGTGTTAGAAAAATGACTGTTAAATTTGAATAGACTTTTTTAGCCGAATTCCCACTGTTGCAAACATTTTCGTAAAATATATTTATCATATTTCTTCTGAAGTGAGTACCATCTTTAAACACGCGCCCCGCCCCCCTCCGCCCCGCCTTTACGTTATTAAAAAGGAATGATTTACAAACCAACCGACTAAAAACGTCTAGGGTCCAGGTTGGTCTTATATTGAAAAGCGTACGCTAAATATGTTGGAGAGAAAGTGGAATATAGTCCTTTAAACGTTAAAATATTTTATACTCATTGATTTTTTGGAGAATCTTTTAAAACTCTTTTGAATTGATTTGTTGCGTGTAAGCTTCACTGGACCGTATGTCAAGAACTTGTGAGTTAAGACAGGGAAAAAAGGGCGTAAAGTTAAAACGTCGGTATGACGTTAAGCGTACACTTTTCGAGTTGTGGAACGCCCCAAAGAATAAAATACTAATTATGCCTGGAAAGGATGAGAAGAGGAGAGGAAATGGATATGTACAAGCAGCTGCTTATAGATATCGCGAGTACCTTGTTGTGGTTTCGTCATTACAAAAACATTACAAACAGAATTTTTTTTGTCAACAACACATCATGAACAACAGCGATATCATATGTTCTTCAACCCAAACTGTTTGTCATGAAAACTGAAGTTGGCAAAAAAATTTTACAAGATGGCATTACCTGTTAGTTTCTTTACTTCGCTATAAATGAAACTACTTTCATCGTACGTTCATACTGACATTTCCCTCGACGTTTTCAAAGCGTTATTTTTTACAACTACGTTAATTACAACGTAATTAAACGCACCATAATTTTTTTAAATGGCTAAGTAGTTTGACAATCCACACAAGGAAAATAATTATATTACGCAGACGTCATTAATAGCTTTTCACGTGCAGAATCATCGTCCTCCAGCAGTCGTAACCCAGCCAACCAATAATATTTTTTTGCGTTTGTATTGTCATGTTTTTAGTTCTACTGACTGTCTAAGTTTCTAATAATATGCTACATAAGTTTTTCTTTGTAGTACACGGGTCTCTTAGCAGGCACTTTTGTTTTAGGGGGTGGGAGCAGAGGTTTGTTTTTTTACTTATCATTGGGTAAGATCTCAATATGATTGAAGGCAGAAGCGCCAGAGATATATCTTGAGATTGCAACCCCCAGATCAGGCTAAAGACGCATCTTTCACACAATTTTTTTCCATATTAATCAATGATATGGATGCCTTAAACCTTCACTTGACGTGTTGTGAATTGAGTTCGATCGACGTAGAAACTTTCACTGGCGTATTTACCCAGGCTATACCTCTTGCGACGTAGAAATTCTGTTATTTTGCAGTCTGCCGGTTGCACAGCATTGAACAGGCAGTGTTGACTGTTCAACAATTTTCTCATTTTCGGTTGCCTTTTAAAAGGAGATAAGAAGCCCTGGGATCGAGGTTGGTATTATACTAGGTGGAAGCGATAAGAATACTCTTATTGCTTCCACCTAATAACATTCATTGCAATTAACTCGTTGCTAGGTTTGTAGTCATTAAATTTTTTAAGTACCTTATAATAAATTCTAGGACAGGGGAATTTTCTGTGGGAAGTTTTTTTAATTTAAGTTTTTGATATCATAAGCAATTTAATTGAAAAGAAATTGAATTACTTTATTGTACTTTCCCCTGGCATGTTTAAAAATAATTACAATGATGACAAATTTTCAACAAACTTTGTTTTTTTATTGGGGTACTATGCTGGGACGCGATTGTACCAGTTTTTACACATTGCAACATAAAAAAGGCAGGAGACCCTAAAGAAGTTGAAAATTTTTCTTCTGCAGTGTTATTTACCGTAAATCTCCAAATAAACGCCCCCCATCTTTTAAACGCCTCCCTCTAATAAACGCCCCCCTTAAAATCCGAAATATTTTATAAACGCCCCCCTCTTTTAAACGCCCCCTCTATTAAACGCCCCCCTCGAGAGGGGCGTTTAATAGAAGCACTTTTAATAAAAATCCCTACTGGCAAACGGGTCAACCCCTATTATGTAATAGCTTATAGATGATACAAGAGATGGAAGAGAAACCAATTAATGATGAGAATTTTTTTTTTTAAGAAATTACAGGAAACGTCCGGTATAAAGACTTTTTTTGGTGAATAAGTTCCAAGGTTTTGTAAGTGTCCTTTCGTTGATGTAGCTGCTCCCCTGGGCCAGGCTGGTTAAAATCAGCACGATTCGTGCTGATTTTTAATTTATTCAAAATTTGGTCATTTTGTTAAGAATTGCATGCGGACCGCCGAGAACACCGTATTGCTATAATTTATGCAAAACAATCTTGGATCGAAATCATAGATAGAGTTTTATTTTTAATCAGAAACAAGTTAGCTAAAGTGTTTTGATTTTTTGCTTCGAGAAAATATGATTGCAGTGTTGCCTTCGCTTTTTTTTGGCTACATACAAATTTTAAATATATATTTATTTTAAAGTTTTCAGCCATCTATAGCTAGCTAGCTAGCTAGCAAAGGTCCAAGACGTACTTTTGTAGCTACAAAGGTTGTGCAAACCAAGGTATAGCTAGCTATACACTTTTTTAATTATGATTTTTAGCTATCTTTCTTTTATATTATAGTTAAAAGTACTTTTAACTAGCTATAGCTAGCTACCAAGCCACAGAATTCTCAGAGGGTTTTGTGATTAGAATTAATGAAGATGCCTAGCTAGCTAGCTAGTTAAGTTTTTAGTATTTTTTTAGGAACATGCAGTCTTTCTAATTCCAATTTTGTCTTGCGGGCGACTTATTGCTGACGTGAACCTCTATGAACCTAAGTTGAGGCTTTATCACGTCGGCATTATGGTGGCGTGTAGCTATATATTATACTAGTATTGAGTCATCAACGTATAACCATGTGTCAGATACAGATCAGATATATACGTTTAGACGTATATAATAACTGGCTCCTTTTGTCTGTTATTGTCGTAACGTGCATATACACCTAAATAAAATCATATTGTCAAAAAATTTTTACCTAACTTGTTATTGTTAGGTCAAAATTTATAATTGTCTTTAAAAAAAATCTTATCGCCCTGCTTTTAATGCCTAAATTCTGAAATTCGGAAAGTATAGCTATTACAGATCATTTATGCTAATCCCATCAGATCTCCTAACAAGTTTTAACTCAATATCTTTCTTTTTCATCATATTGCGCTTTTGGTTTTCACGAAACGGGTCCCTGGAAACTCATTTACAACTAAATGGCCACTACGGTCAAACCAATTGACTTTTTTCAATAATTTTATGTTTGTTGCTTTACGAGATAATTTAAGAGATTAAAAGTCATAAAACATAGGATGTTGCATTTCATGCAATCTGCGAAAATTGTTATTTAATCTGTAACCGATTGTTATTTAATCTGTAACCGATTTTCAACCAAATCAACAGCATATGATTTTATTTTTTTGTTTATGTGTTGTGCCTCCTTTAGAAAGAATATTAGCTAGAGTGTAAAAGAAGGTCTGTTCGGAAGAAATAGGATTAGTTATGTATACCTTTGGGCTAGTTCTTGATTAGATTTATCTATTTGACTAGCTCTCCTGTTAGGTTAGATTATTGCATTATTTATACTCTAGACAATTTATTTTTTTTTAAAAAAGTTTATTTTTTGTAATCTAACTTAACAAATAAATGTATTTACTTTTTACCTATACCTTGTGTTGTATTTGGAGCTAGCTGGATAGCTGCTAAACATGTCTTCAAGCAAACATACATTGTGTTTTTTACTACACCCTGTGCACACAAAAGCTAGCATAGCTAGCTTTCTAGCTCTAGTCTAGAGTAGCTACCTCCTCAACTGCACTGCAAAAAAAACAGAAGCTTACTTTAACAGTCTCTAACAGTACAACTAAAAGCTATTTAATTTTGTTTGCACGTTAAGCTATACTAACAATGCCAAATATTTTATTTTTCACAAAAATGAATTCAGTCCAGCAGAACATAAACATTCCAGTCCCTTTTCGCACATAAACTTAGCCGCCATTATTGTTTTTCTGTTATTATTCAATTTTTTACGCATAAATTAATTTATCTTCATAATTAACGGAAACTTGAGAAACCAATCAGATAGCAGAACTGACTAGTGTGGCCCAGGGTCATTTCTTCTCGCCGTCAGAGATTGTCAGAAAGAGAAAAATGGGCCTGGGGACGAGGTTGTGCTCGTCCAACACACATGAAATCCGTTTGAAACAATCAAATTTACGAGGAACGACCAAACCAATTTCGCGCTTACGTTTACTCATCACTGTCACATTTATAAAGTTGTTTGGGTCAGCGTTCAAAAAATGATGAAGGAGACTTGACGTTACTGTCTGCCTAGCTGCCAAAGCAGACGGTATCAAATTGAAACCATATATCGTTTTTTCCGGAGCTAAACGAGAGTCAGCTGCATTAAATGAAGAGTTCAAAATAAAATGTATCGTTGCATCATCAGGCAATGGTTGGATGAACGAGGAACTTACGCTACAGTGGTGCAAACAAGTTGTTGGATCTTTCTCCTTCGGTAAAAGGCTTCTTGTGTGGGATACATTCGAAGCTCATATGACCGACGAGGTTAAAGTTTCATTGAAAAAAATGAAAGTCGAAAGTGCTCTAATTCCAGGTGGGTGTACAAAGTACATTCAGGCCCCAGATGTGTACTGGAATAAACCGTTTAAAGGGTTTATTTCTGATATGTACGATGAATGGTTGGCTAATGGTGTCCACCAATATACGGTAGGAGGAAACATGAAACAAGCCCCCCGACGCACAGTTGTAGAATGGATTTTACGTGCTTGGGAAATGATAAAAAAAGATCTCATCATTGATTCATTTAAAGGTTGTGCCCTAAATCTAAAAAACGACGGGAGTGAAGACAACAAGATTCATTGCTTCAAAAGTACCCAACCTTGTTCTGCCAGTGCATCAGTTTTGGAAGACCAAACTAAGGTGGTAAATAATACCGATGCTAATGAAATTAACCCATTCGAACCTACCGAGTCTGACATCGAGGATGCGAATGATCCTGGTAATCTTCTAGATGAAGATGAAGAAGAAGATGATTTTTTAACTGTTGTGTAAAAGAAATATAACTGAAATTAAATAAACGCCTCCCTCTTTTAAACGCCTCCCTCTAATAAACGCCCCGGGCGTTTATTTGGAGATTTACGGTATTTATTATTTATTATTTCATTTATTTAAAGTTGGTTTTACATAGTAAATGTTACTACTCTGATAAAGTTGGTTTTACATAGTAAATGTTACTACTCTGATAAAGTTGGTTTTACATAGTAAATGTTACTACTCTGATAAATTTTTACAACTTGGCAACCTTGATTTACAGTTTTATAGCTGGTTGATCTCAACCAGGTCCGAATTGGCACAGCGTTGCATTGTCACGAATATTGGGTTGTGGTGATTCTCAGATAGCCACCTCCAGATGACCGCTCTAAATTTTAACAGTTAAATAAACCAGCTCGTAATGTCTATTGAGTTAAGGCTTTTTCCGTTTACACGTTTTCATGCCGTTTGTATCGCAGCTGGTCAGGGTGTTCTGTTTGCCGTCGTGTTTTCAGATAAATCTTCTGTCTAATACAGGGTAAAACATTTTCGAGAGGTGAGAGGTGGATAGTAAAATTATTCGTCGGTAAAAAAATAAGTTGGTAAAAAATTCGTCGGTAAAATGTGACAAATTTCTGCCTTGTTGACATATATGTATTAAGAAGGAATTTTTTTATCGACGAATAATTTTTATCGACGAATTCTTTTTTTATTTGCACAGTATTTTGCATTTTGCAGTGTAAATATAATTTAGGACTTCCAACTAACTATTCTTTTGCTTCAATTATTTTCAAAAATAAATAGAATGCGTAAGTTTGAAAGGATATTTTTTTCAGTAAAAAAAAAAATCATAAAGTTAACAATTATTGTCGTTTCTGAGTGATCAGGTTTCCGATTCTCGAAATAACTTCATTTGCTGACTTAACAGCTTCTGTGATACCTGCTTTGTCAAATCCATTCACAACCGATTCACTCTGCTGCTTCAGGTATTCAAGGCATTATCAAGCCATCATGATCGAGTCAGAAGAAACTGACAGTCAAGAAATTGAGACGAAAAGTCAGTCGAACAAAATTGGTTTGCAAATAAATGACGAGGACACACCAGTTCCATATTGACAACAATATATAACTGATCCTCTGTGTTTGCTCTGAATGGACGATCATATTTGTTTATATCTCCCCCAGTCCTCTAGCTGCTCCAATATGTTTATATCTCCCCCAGTCCTCTAGCTGCTCCAATATGTTTATATCTTCCCCAGTCCTCTAGCTGCTCCAATTTGTTTATATCTCCCCAGTCCTCTAGCTGCTCCAATATGTTTATATCTTCCCCAGTCCTCTAGCTGCTCCAATTTGTTTATATCTCCCCAGTCCTCTAGCTGCTCCAATATGTTTATATCTCCCCCAGTCCTCTAGCTGCTCCAATATGTTTATATCTCCCCCAGTCCTCTAGCTGCTCCAATTTGTTTATATCTCCCCCAGTCCTCTAGCTGCTCCAATTTGTTTATATCTCCCCCAGTCCTCTAGCTGCTCCAATTTGTTTATATCTCCCCCAGTCCTCTAGCTGCTCCAATATGTTTATATCTCCCCCAGTCCTCTAGCTGCTCCAATTTGTTTATATCTCCCCCAGTCCTCTAGCTGCTCCAATTTGTTTATATCTCCCCCAGTCCTCTAGCTGCTCCAATTTGTTTATATCTCCCCCAGTCCTCTAGCTGCTCCAATATGTTTATATCTCCCCCAGTCCTCTAGCTGCTTCAATATGTTTATATCTCCCCCAGTCCTCTAGCTGCTCCAATTTGTTTATATCTCCCCCAGTCCTCTAGCTGCTCCAATTTGTTTATATCTCCCCCAGTCCTCTAGCTGCTCCAATTTGTTTATATCTCCCCCAGTCCTCTAGCTGCTCCAATTTGTTTATATCTCCCCCAGTCCTCTAGCTGCTCCAATTTGTTTATATCTCCCCCAGTCCTCTAGCTGCTTCAATTTGTTTATATCTCCCCCAGTCCTCTAGCTGCTCCAATTTGTTTATATCTCCCCCAGTCCTCTAGCTGCTCCAATATGTTTATATCTCCCCCAGTCCTCTAGCTGCTCCAATATGTTTATATCTCCTCCAGTCCTCTAGCTGCTCCAATTTGTTTATATCTCCCCCAGTCCTCTAGCTGCTCCAATATGTTTATATCTCCCCAGTCCTCTAGCTGCTCCAATATGTTTATATCTCCCCCAGTCCTCTAGCTGCTCCAATATGTTTATATCTCCCCAGTCCTCTAGCTGCTCCAATATGTATTTATATTTTTTACACGTGTCAGTTGAGAATCCGTTCTTTCGAGATAAAGTCACGTTTTAAAATAAATCTTTTAATCCGAATTTAATTAGAAATTCACATCGTATTTAAAGTACAAAAAAAAAACAGCGAGAAAACATAATAGTTTTAACTACGATAAAATATCTAACCATGATCTACCACAGTTTCTTCCCACAGAGTAAAGACACGCGTTCTCAATGAAAATATTTAAAAAATCATGATATTATCGCCTCATGGTGGTGAATTGTGGTTGCTAAAGCTAGCACTTATACCTGTTGAAAGGCTTGACTTTTGATATAGCATCCAGTACTCTAGTGTCAGTAGAAGCCCAATGTTTATCCAAATACAAGATGGTAGGCCAGTGTGAGGGATGGTCACAGGACATGGACACTAGTGTTCTCCTTATCCCAGACTCTAAAGATTCTGCATAGGACTGTGGTAGATCCAGGCTCCCAGATTGTCTCGCCTACTTTAGCTGTCATAGTCAATAAAAAGGAGCAGCTAAAGTCAACTAGTTCCCCCTATCATTTATTGTTGCCAGTTTGGTTTGAAAGACAAGGACTCTTCAGATTTAAAGACATTCTTAGATATCTACAAGTATCTACCTACTTAAAGCAACAATCTCAAGCAGCAGGTGGGAAGCCAAATCTATATATCTAGTCATCATCCTTCTATCTATATTAGGCAGAGGCATCACCAGGAAAGTTCTTTTCATAATATTTACTTTCTATTTATGTTAGGAGAGTTAAGAATGTCACTTTTGAACTAAACAAGGTAAAGGGCATGTCTCTTGCAACTGAGGACTCTAGCGCAGCATTAATTGCACATAGACGCTTCTTCCTGAACACTCTAGTTAGCAGAGTATGGCATTTTGGAATAGGAAGCTTAGTTATCCAAATTAGTTATGCAATTCTAGTAGTAGTAGTAGTAGTTATGGATTTTATGCAAGTAGGGTATGTTTAACTTTTGACCCTGTGTTTTTATTTATCATCTTACATTTGTTAATACAGTAGTAAGGGCTACAAAGGCTAACATTGCGAGTTGTGATAAGGTAGGATTACCTATCAGATCCTTATTTAACAGGCAAACCTATACGTTGTTGTGGCTCATCTTGCTTTATTTCTTGGTCCGCATGTATATATACACCCTTCGTGTTGCCTAGCTTCGCCGCTCACACACTTTTGTTATCATCCTGTACTTAACTTAACAAAAATTGAATTCTACTTTTTCTTACAACCTGTGCGCAATTCCTAGAAACAAGGTTAGAACGACTACACATAAGCTGTTTTATTATGAAGATGCGTTTGTTTCCCTAACGAATGAGTTGCGCAATAGCAGGTAGGCATTACCACGAGATTTGCTGAGATGTAGGTGATTCCACGAGAGTCACTGAGACGTAGGCGTTTCCACGAGACTCGCTGAGATGTAGGCAATTCCACGAGAGTTGCTGAGGTGTAGGCAGTCCCACGAGATTTGCTGAGATGTAGGTGATTTCACGAGAGTCATTGATATGTAAGCGTTTCCACGAGATTCGCTGAGAGTGTTGCGTTTCCACGTGAGACACCCCAGGTGAGTTAGCGTTTTCACGAGAGACGCAGACGTTTCCACGAGATATGTCTGAAGGTAAAGGTTGGACACACACGCATCTGGTTTTGGGGCTCCCCGATACCTTCTCCCCGTTCCCCCAAACTCAAGTGTAGTTAACATGAAACAAGAGAAATATACTTCTATACATAATATCATGTTGTTATTTTTGTTGTTGCTTTACAACCATAGCAATAAGTAAAAAGTTAAGATAAATTTGTTTGGTTTCCTCTGGTCAATGATTCAGCAAAATTAATCTTTAATTACATAACTTTTTCCTGGTTTTTCCCTACTTGCCGGTTATAGAACTTTGTCACCCTTGAGAGAACTTCGTAAGCCACAGGAAACGAAATTGAACTGGAAATTAACTATGTCACAACGTATAGATAGAACAACCTTGTTCCCAGTGCTAATCAATAAAAGAAAGCGACGCGAATCACTGAGAGTGAAATGGTCTTAAACTAGCATGACAACCTTGTTTCCATATCTTCCTTGTCAACCATATCATATTGCTTCCAGTTGTTTTCTTTTATTGGTAAATTTTGCTATATTATGAAAGTCATTAGCTAATTTTGACTTTTTTGGCTGTATTACAATTTTTAACTATTGATGTTTGATATTATTTCGCTGCCATTATGAAAGTAACAGACTATGCCCAGTTCCTGAAATCTGGATGGGCTAAACCAACCACCCCTTTTTTACAAAAGTGACGAAATAGACATAAACCAACCACCCCTTCTTTACAAAAGTGACGAAATAGACATGAAGTTGCCACAAGACGTTTTGCTTGTTACCACATTGGAAGAAAATTGGGTTAAAATGCATTGGATGACGTCATGCAGGACAAGACATGTCATTATATATTTCCGAGCCTGTAGAATGGCTTAAAACGATGGAACATTACTATTAAGTAAGAAAAAGATTTGTAAAATTACTAATACTAGAAAAAAGCATGAAGGCCAAATATGACATTGGATCTGTCAATAAGAGTAGAGATCCTTATTGACAGCTTGGTCCTTATTAAAAAAATTGAAATGATGAAAAGTTACCAAATTTGAACTCCTAAAACAGTATGCTTCAGAATTTTTTACAAAAATATTGGGAGGAGAGACCTCGCCCGCCTTGTTTTGAATCGATTTAACGAAACTTTTCAACAAGGTCTTTTGTGTCTTTTAAGAGACACTTAAAATCCACCAAAAAAGTAGAAGAGGACGATATATGTTTGTGTGAGAGTACGAAAACTCGCTCAAATATACACGCAATGTTCTCTGAGATTTTAAAACGCAGAACATGGTTCGTATACAAAACGACCTTTAGGATAGTTTTTATTGTTTAATACACCCCTTTTTTAAAAGCAACACAAAATTTTCTCATTGTTGCTGAATTTTCTGTACTATACATGCTCAACGCTGCTCACACGTTACTTGTTGGATATTTACTTGGGAAGATTAACCTGGAAGACCCAGAGGAGGAGAGCTCATTTTCGATAATGAGATTCTGCGGAAACAGAAGTGAAAACAATATAAACATCCTTTCCGGTAATTGTTCGGAATTTCGCGTCTCGTTAATTTGATTTGACCTCGTTCTGACTCCACAATTTATGTTGTTACGCGCGGTTTATTTCTAATTTTCTAAAACTAATTATAAATATGAACACGACATAAATCAAGCAATGAAAAGCGCTTCTTAACATGTTACCTTCTAGGAAGGAGTTGTACAGTTGACTCTCGTTCTCGAACATACGTTTGAATTTTCCGCTATCTTGAACCAAAACTTTGGTTCCGTCAGAATTTACGACTAAAATATATGTATGAAAACCTTATACAAACAGATTCATGGTAAATTTGATGACGTCACTGTGATCTGGAAATTCAAACTAATCGTAGCAGCTGAAATTTTTTTGTTTTCTCTCTTTTTTAACGAGGTACAAAGGGAAACATGTGAATGCTATAATTCCATATAAACTTATTGAATGAAATCAAATCGAATCAAATCAAGGAGGTTGTAGGGTGTATTAGCAACCTCACCCTGTTGGCTTTATTTCTCTTTTCCATTTCTTCTTGTCTTCCGAGATTACCAGAAAGAGAAATAGACCCCTGGGAACGAGGTTGCGTATATTATTAGTGCATATTAGTATTTTAACTAACTTTGTTGTCTCAATTCCGACACCAGTTCCTTTCACAGTCACTCTCGTTCCCAGGACTTCGTTTTGATGGTATGTGACGAGCACGATAGTAGCACGTATATATCAGTAAGCGAAAAAAAAGCTCCAGGGACGAGATTTACAGTGGCGTTTCCTAGTTTCCAGTACTTGTTGTCTCTTTTTTAGTAGGCTCTGGGAAGTAGGTTGCGTTTTCCCATGTGATTTAATGTCATACCTTTTCGCGACAAGAGAATTTAAATTTTCCTAACAAAAAAGCGTATTCGCCAAAATAAATTTTCGCGACATCCATAAATTTTCGCGAAAACCTCTGATCGCAAAAACTCATGTCCTCAAGTTTATTTTGCATGTAAGAGTTGCACGGGATTGTTGAATCTCACCATTTTTGATGATATGATCGCACAGGCTACATGCAATGATTGTCCACCCCTTGCCTCCTTTCCTGCTTAACGTCAGATTGTTATTGTCCAATCCATCTCTCCCTCTGTTTCTAACGTCGGATTAACGCAAAGCCTCCATTTGTAACTCCTAATGGCGGATGGCAAAATTTGATATTTTGACACAGTGCAATTTTAGACAAAAATTACCCAAAATTAAAAACACGTTGACAACGTTAACAAAAGAAGCAACATAACACATTTCTTTCGACATTTTGGCAGCCAGTTTTGCTCCATATTGGATAATAAACTTTAGTAAAAAGCTTTTAGTAAGGCTGAGGAGTGGTCACCCTTACAATGGACAATCGGTGAAGATAAAGAAAAACCTTTTTTACAAGTAACAATTTCTTTTTATTCAAATCATACCGCCAAGATATTTATTATTGCAAAAATTTACATGTAAAAGAAAAAAAAATGTCATACGAAAATATATGTTGTTGTTATAATGCAAAATGACATGTAACCGACTATAGAACAGCAGTGAATTCGTTGCTGCATTCATTCATCATGTCAGTATTCTTCAACATTTTGCATTATATTTTTACGTTTTTTTACACAGATATTCTAACTACAGATATAACTACTTCATATAAATAACAAAAATGGCTACGCTGTATATTTATAAATAATAATTTTAACCAACACCGACCTGTTTATATAAAAAACCGTTTAGGTCATGACATTAAGTGTATTTAGGTCTTGTATAGCAGTCTTTTCAAGACACACACATAAATATTTCGCTGGCTATTTAAACGAGGAAAAGGGACGAGTTATTCGAGGCTTTTCTAATTGACGAGCAAAAAGTTTTTGAAAGAATCTGAGTACTATAAGCTCAGCTGAAAGTTTTAAGCACGCAAATCGGGTGCTTATTTGAAGCTGGGCACTTACTCAAGAATAGGTGCCTAGATGAAATACGACATTGAGGCTGAAGCTTGGTTATAGAAATGTAAAAAAACTTTAATATGCAAGAAGCTAAAGCACAAGTTTTTAAAGCAAAAATTTCACTTTAATATAGACATCAATGCGCAACATGCGAAATTAAACAGCGTCCCTGTGGACAGGAACTATTTGATTTCCATGTCAAACAATAAGAACAACAACAAGCAAATTCAGGGTGGCCATTGATGTAAAAATATACAATTTTAGGAGATTTTAGACGACTTTAGGAAGTTTTGGGATCACAATTTAAGTATTAAAAAACGTATAAAAACTATCCCATATTTCAGAAGACTTCGACAAAAAATTTGGGGAGATGACCAGTTACTAGAAATTTGGGGAGATGACCAGTTACTAGAAATTTGGGGAGATGACCAGTTACTAGAAATTTGGGGAGATGACCAGTTACTAGAAATTTGGGGAGATGACCAGTTACTAGAAATTTGGGGAGATGACCAGTTACTAGAAATCAAGCCTATCCTAGGATACATACTAGTTAAACTATTTTCAAAAGGTGATAATGAAAAATCACTCCATGGAATGTATAAAATGCATGTCTCAGGATACACAATTTTAGAAGACTTCAGGAGGAATCAATATTTTTGATTTAAATTTTAGATTATTTAGATTTTAGGCGTGGTCACCCTGAAACAAAACATACAAAAAACCTAAGGAGATTTATCAAGTATGAACTGGATGAAGATTAGGCAACATGTTCTATAAATGGCTGACCAAGATGGTGTAAAGAGCTGCAACAAAATATTGTTTAAAAAATATAAATAATACATTCTTGTACACACTTCTCAAACTTCATCTCACTGCCATGTTGAATGTCTCATTCTTGGATAAAGCAACCAATAAAGTATTCGTGTTTGCCTTTACACGACTCCAATCGAAATTATGGGTAGCGGATTCCAATGTACTTAATAGTGCCTCCTCGTTAGTCTAAACAAAAATAAAGAAAATTTCGTCACCACCTGATTCTTTTTAGTGGCATGTTCTGAATAACCCAACAAAAGCTAATACAATTGAAAAAGTATACTATTCCAGGTGTCTGCATATTTTGTAACAATTCTAAGGTTTTTAAGGGCTTTTGTCATTTTGGGGTATTTTTTAAGGTTTTTTTTGCCGTAATTTGTGACTTTAAGATTCTAAAGCACAGACATAACAAAAAATAACTAGGTAACGCAAAAATACTGAAGGTAAGTTATTTAAACTATGAGGCAATGTTTTTAAACTAGACAAAAAATATTTTTTGAAAGTATTCATATTTTAAGTTTTTTCAGAGAATGATGGACATGAAAGTTTTCAAGATCACCCAGTCTGATTCCACAGCTTTCAAGTTTCAGACAGCCTGTTATTTTCTTTACGTTTTTCATGTTTTTGTTGTTCAGCTGTATTTAATTATAGTAGATTTTTTAAATGCCATATTTAACAAAACAATGCAATTAAAACTTATTGATATTAAAATTAAAAATATGAACGCAGTAATGAACAATCACCTAAAAATTACTTATCAAGAGATTAAAAAAGTACCATATAAAGAAAGTCCATACATAACTTTTCGTGAATAAATCAAAACATGTTTTGAAAGCTTAACGTGGACTTTGGACTTATCTTAATAAGATATGGGTCACATTATTTCTGTAACCTAACTATAATAAATTTAACAAATTTTCTAATAGGAAATCAAATTTTGATCATTGTTTTAGACTAACTGTGCAAAAGGTTACTTTTCCAGACTGGAAAGATACTACATCACACATTCCATGTACTGACAACATCTTTAGTGTAACTGTACACAGTAATCACAGTTTTCATTAAATAATAAGAGATACGCTTCATTAGCTGTTGAGATATTTTTTTAATTTCAGATCAGATCTGTCAGCAAAATTTAAATTTAAAAAGTAAGGATCCAAAATGGATCGAAATTTTTAAGTTAAAAAAAAAACAAAACAGAGTTGTCAAATGGCAATCACATCTAAAATATGTTGAAATTTATATTCTCCATACACACCAAAATTAATTTTGTGTCTGTCAAAATACATTGTTTTTTTCTTCCCAAAATATACGTTTTGGTTTAATACGTACACAGTAATGACTTTTATAATGTTTGCTACTTCATACATTTCACACATTTTTGTCCTTCTTTTTTCGATCTTTTTATGACAGAGTTTTATCCAAAAAAACCTTGTCGTTTTATTTTAAGTTTTAAAACACATTTAAAATCTGTCAAGTCTTAAAATTTAAACCATAACAATATCTTACCTGGAATTCCCATATTGTTATCGTAGAATGCAAAAATAAAACTCCAATGACAAAGCTGACGAAGAATAACAGGAAGAAGTGTGCCAAAACAAATCGGTCAATTGTCCTACAAAAACATTTTTGAGAAAAATAATTTCCAGCCATAACTGTTGTGGACACTTAATTCTTCTGGTTTAATTAGCACATGTCAGACGTCTTTAAACTCAGTGTTTGTCACAGTCAAATATTTTAAAGTAAGACTAAATTTTAAATAAAATCTTGGTTTTTAAACTTTAATTGTCAAAACAATATTTATGATGTAAAAACAATAGCAAAAAAATTAAGCCACTTTCCAGATAGGCTTTTTTAGAAATTTAGAAGAGATTTTTTCACCTATATAACTTGATTCTTTATTTACTTGTCAGTATTAAATCTTAGACCTTGAGACCTACTTCCTCGTCATTATATCTTTTTGAATTGGCCCAAATGGGCATAATTTTAAATCTTGTAAAATTATAGCATTGGACAAGGTATAGGGTTACATGGAAATAAACAAAGGTAAGGCAGGTGACCAATAAATATCTTAAGACAGCCTCCATTCTTTTTAATAAAATTGTTTGTCAAAGCAAAAAGTAATGGTTTCCACATACAGTGACATTATTTCGCCAGGAAGGATGTTCCTTTCTGAAGTTTAAGATAGAAATTTATCATATAGAAACCAGTTTTGCGATAAGTACGCAGAGAGCTACACCTGGAGTTTGTAACAAGGATTAGCACCTAGCTCAGTGTTTATGGTCATGATTCATAAACAGGCTTTTTTTATTCAGTGATGTTCAGGGTTCGAATTGGGCAATTTAGGAACTGAAATGCTGTTTTTGTGAATCATTTTACGAAAAAATTTTAAAATTGCGAATCCCATTTTTTTATCAATCGTTTGTGTGACTTATTGGTTGTTGCAACAAAATAACCATTAACAAGGGATCAATGGCAAGTGGCCTACAGTCCTCCTCAACCACAGCTGCAAGGATGTTTCTCTACAATCAACACATTTTTGCTAATCAGCTTCATGTTTTTAATTTGAATCCCGATTTTAAATGTAGCAATATGGTAGCAATATGGTAGCAATATTAACATGACAAGACAAAAGGAGCTAGTTTCTTGATTTTTATTTCGCTGACTAGTAAGTAAGTAGGTAAGTAGGTAAGTTTCCCAAACCAATCATATTTTTGGGAACATCATTATATTTATTAAGAAAGATGATGTTGGCGTTGAGAGGAATCACTAAACTAAGAAAACCTCAAAATATTTTAAAGGTATATATATAATCTGTAACATCAGGAACCAAGGTTTTTGAATTAGAGGGTGTTGTTGAGTGGAGGGTTGTTGGGATTTTTATCTTTCTGAATAGCATATGACTGATTACGAGAAGAGAGTTAACACAGTGACTGATAAACATATAAAGACAAAAAACATTCAGAGTTATTCTATGTAGTCAAAACAAAACTTGATATAGCTATAAGTTGTTTTCCAGTAATTTTTTGCAACGATCGGCAGGAGTCCACTTTCTGGAAAAATGATGTTTAATATTGCAAAACTATATATTCTATAGAGACCTTGTTTCAGTTTTTAAAGAGATAGATCAATTACCATACAAATAAATGAAAAAGGACTGATTTTAATTGTTGGAACCTTTATCAGCTTACTCTTTAACATTTTTTCCGGTGAAAATTTAACATCTAGCGAACTGTTACAGGCCTTGCCATGAGCAAATAACCTCCCGAGCAATTAATTGCTCGCGTCAGAGTGTCCACGCGAGCAATTCTGCTCGCCGTATTTTTCGCTAAAAAAACTTTACATTTAGTCTCTCAGGGCATCCTTTTCAGGAGAGGCGTGCGCCTTGGCACACACCTAAATCGTTTCAGGCGTGTGATTAAAACGTCCGCCACGTTTCCAGTTTGGTCGGACATGTCCGTAGCTCGTTTCGAACTTTCGTCGGTTAAAACGTCCGATAGATTTCCGTCTTGGTCGGACACTTTTAGATCTCAGAATTATTGAATAGTCCTGGTCCTTTAAATCCACGAGCAAGCCTATTCATAGCCAACCTGACCATCCTAGCTAATTCACCGACTCCTGACTTAGTTAAAAAACTACGTAGACATAAATCTCTTTTGCCTGGACCCTTCGTCGTTGGTAACCAGGTCTTACACAAGAAATCCAGCCATGCGGTTCTTAACTAATGCGGAGGTGAACGCTGACGGAGCACGGATGACGCAAGTCTGCAAAACTGCACTTACAGGCGGAACAGACAATTTATCATGGATTTAATTGTAGATAATCTCTTCATTTGACGAAACAATTGGAAACCATAGCAGGTCCAAATTTAATGGATTATTTTCTTTATGCCGCAACTGTTATTCAAACAATTTTAAAACGAAACCCACGTGCGGTATCATTTTCTTTCTGTATAAATTTTATGTACCTGACGTGTACCTTTTAAAAAGAGATTTTATTTATTAGTTTTATTTAAACCACGCGGATAAAGATTTTTTTCAATTTGAAAACGAAGCATATTTTTCCTATTTGCTTGTGATGACCTGGAAATAAATTTATGAAAACGACAGTATTAGTCATGCATACTATTTCGGACATGTAGAAAAGGAAGTTAAGATTGAGAGAGTCGCTATACCAGTAGACGCTCGATCATCGTGTTTGGGGTTCACGATTAAAACGTCCCCCACCTTTCTACTGCAAAATTAATGCGCAACAAAGATTAACCTTAATGCCCGTATCGCACGCGTTTTATAAAATGGCGAATGAACTGTTGCCTGATGGGTGGAAAATAATGACACCAAATATCTTTTCAGTTTCACTTAAAAGACCAATCAATTCTTGAGAAAAACGTTTACACTTATCTCAAAATGTTAATATTTACGCGAGCAATAGAATGCTCGGGTAACGAGCATTTACGCGAGCACTACGCGGGCGCGAGCAATTGCTCGCGACTCATGGCAAGGCCTGTGTTAATTGGAATTTTGATGGGAAATCTGTAGACCAAATATGGGATACCATTAAGTTAAAAATAGAAAAAGCTGTTAAGTTGTATGTACCAAAGGAAAGGAGAATGTGGAATTATAAAGTGCATCAAGCAAGAAAAAGAAAATTACGCTGGTAGAGGGTCTAAGCAATTCCAGAGATTATCAAGACCATGTTTAAATATAAAAGAGCACTGAACACAACTACTAAGAAAATAAACATACCAAAAGATCATTTGAACAAAAATTAGCAAAAAACATTAAAAAAGACCCCAAAGAATTCTACAAATATGCAAGAAGCAAAATGAAAACCAAGGATACAGTAGGGGCCAGTGCAGGACTTAGACGGTAACATTATCCATAATCATTTAAAAATTGCTAATATGTTCAATCAACACTTTGCCGTCAGTTTTTACACAAGAATTGTTATCAGAACTTCCCGAGCAACAAACAGAATGCATTACAAAACAAATCATCAGGCCCTGGCAGCATGTATCCAACTGTACTAAAAGAAATGTCATCGGAACATGTGAACCATTGTCAATATTCTTAAGGAAAGCATCAAAACAAAAGTTGTACCTAAGGATTGGTTGAAAGAAAACATTACTCCAATTTGTAAAAAAGGATCGAAATGGTTTTGTTAGCAATTATAGACCAATTAGTCTGACTCCACAAATCTGTAAAGTACTTGAGACAATTGTACGTGACAACTTAGTTGAACACTTAGATCCTGCTTAACAAATCACTTGACATTCATTAACAAAATCACTGAATGTCAAGATCAAGGCTACCCTGTTGATGATGTATACTTGGACTTCAGTAAAGCTTTTGATCATAAGAGACTGCTCAAAAACTCATAGCATGTGGAATTGAAGGAAATGTTACTAACTGGATTGACTCCTGGTTATCTGGGAGAGAGCAGAGAGTAGTTATTTCTGGTACAGAATCAGCCTAGTTACCAGTGCTTAGTGGTGTATCACAAGGATCTGTTTGGGACCTGTTCTTTTTATTCTTTACATTAAAGACATAGATCATGAGGTAATCAGTCATGTTCTCAAATTTGCGGATGACACAAAGTTATTTTCAAAAGTGAAAAAACAGAAGTAATACAGATCAACTACAAAATGATCTCGAAACTATGTTTAATTGGTCGAAAGACTGGTGTATTCTTTTCCATTTTAATACATGTAATGTCTAGAACAATCAACACCATGAGTACTATATTGATACCACCTAATTGAAGCTGTAGAAGTAGAAAAAGACCTTGGTGTCTATGTTGGTGCAACTATGAGTTTAGTAAGCAATGTGCAGAAACTGTGTCAAAAGCAAACAAAACTTTTGGTGTCATGAAACGAATGGTTGAATGCAAAAAACAAAAGCAACTTGTGTATATTATACACATCCCTTTTTAAATGTTTACATTTACCGCAGTAAGCCCTTCCAGCTGTAACAACTGCTTGGCAGGCAGAAAGATGCGGAAGCTTGCTGAAGAAAGGTCTTTTTCAACCCATTTCTTTCTACGGAACATTTTTGAGGCTTTAAACTATTATCGCGTGTAGATGGATAACTTCTGATTGACATATATTTATGTAGGGGCCACTCACATATCGATTTTTCCCACGTTTCGCGTCGTTCCGACGCTAACTTCAAAACCCCCCCACCCGTCGTCCTTCGCGTCAGAGCCCTAAAATACCCAAAATTCGATAAATCTAAAATTTCTGCCTTCTTTTTTTTAGTGCACATAAAAACACGACGCTGCTGATTCACATAATGCAACACAAAGATTTCTATTGTATTTTATTAGAAGATGCATTTTTGTAAAAACTGATTTTGTAAAAACTACTTAAATAACAATGTTCTTTCCTCCCAATGCTGAAGTCCCTTTATCAATTCTCATGAAGGGTTTCTTCTCAAATGACAGAAAAGCAAAAATGAATATTAGCGATGGGGAGAAAGGAAAAGAAAACGATAGGAAAGTGAAGGAAAACGAAAAAGACGCTAGTGAAAGCGAGAGCGAAGATGAAAGAGAGAGGTGTTCAGCGGGAGAGGATTGCAAAATAAACGATGCTGCAAACACAGATTTTGATAAGTGGGTGGCGTGCGATGACTGCGATTCTTGGTGGCATATTTATTGTGTCGGTAAAAGAAACATCCGAAGGAAAGAGATGTTTCTATGTCGAAACTGTAAATAGTGAGGTTTAGACTTTTTAGATTTTTAAATATTGGAAAAAATCGATATTTTTCTTAAAATTCCTTAGCAATCTCGGCCCCATGGCCGTAAAACGGGACGGTAAATATATTATTACATTCAAAGTCAAAAAGCGCTGTGATCGAGATTGTAACATAGTATTCTATTACATACTGTTAACATAGAACTTTATTTTTTATTTGTTACTGTATAAAGAAAAAGTTAAATTTGTAGACTTTTATAATGTTAAAAATCGATATTTCTCTTGCAATTTCTTAGCGTCGCACCTAAAGCCCCCCCCCCCGCACGATGGCCCCTAAAATTGTAATGATACCATCGTGCGGTGCAAAAAAACAGACTAAAAAAGGACCTCACTTCACCTAGCGTCTGCATTTTTTTGCCTGTCAAGCAATTGTTAAAGCCGAAAGGGCTTACCGTGGAAAATGTAAACATTCAAAAAGGTCTATACTGTACATACCATTATCCTGTATCAGCTAACTATTCTGTTTGCTACAGGCTAATTATCAGTTCTCCCTGATACTATACCGATCATGACATGCCTGCATGTATGCCTATAAAAATGCCAATATTGGTAACGGTCCAGACAAAGAAAAAAAGTATAAAAAAAGTTATATTCTTACAGTTTTTTTAATTTAGCAGCTGTACTCAGGGGAGGAAGAGATTTTTTACTTCGGCTTTCGTTTTCTTCGTTCATAATGTACAGGCACAGTATATGACATAAGTGCATCAAAATGGACGCGACTCAACTGTTTACACCACACAAACCAAAAACGAAAAATCAAGCCTATTTAAATTTGATTTATAATCCTAGTTGACGCAACTCTGCACGTATTATAGGAAGTAAAAGCGTTTTCTGCCGACGATGCATGCCACAAAAAAATTCAGATGTTTTTACACAACATTTTGTGATGAGCAATAAAGGCAGATTTCCACGAGATAATTTTTTCCACGAGAGAATTACGTCCAACAATTTCGTTTTGCCCGCCTTCACCATCTTTTTTGTTATCAAATAAGCGTATAAGAAACGCTCCAACATTCACGTCGTGAAAATCCGGCTTAAATTTGTTCCGAAAAATATCAATCCGTCGCTTTAGTGGATGTAGTATAGGATAGGGAAATATTGCCTGGAGGCTTAAAACTTCTATCATTATAATGAAACAATACTCTTTATTAAAACAAAATATTATAAAGAATCTACATTTTTATGTTAAGTTAAGTATACAAATTTTTCCGACACGCTAGGTTGGAGTGTGAACACAATTTCAAAACAAGGAGGCGGTTTTGAACTGGATTCCGATGTGACATACAGGCTAAATCTTAGTAATGGTACACGCAGCACTGGGTCACAAAAATTACTGTGGAGTTGTCATGTAAATGCCGTAATTTTGGTTTTTGTGTGCATTTGATTTTTCGTTAGCTAGCTAGCTGCACTTTAGCCCAAGTAAACATTTGTTTTGTTAGTCCTCCTAGCAATCCATTCAACACTATAGCTAACTAATAGCTTTTTTGTCTTTTCAGCTGCTAGGCATTAGATAGATTAGACTTCCTATTTCCTATATTATTCTATATCCATCCTGTGTTATGAAGTGCAACTTTGACTTGGCAGTACCTATTGTGATATGTATGAATTTTAGTTTGTTGAAGAATGGATATTAACGAATTAAAATACTTTACGTAAATACTCCACCCACCTCTGATTTTATGAAACAGAATTCTGTATCACTGATAACATGGTGGTAAACATCTTGTACGTGCCCACAAAAAAATTTATAGGCCTCTGAAGATTTGTATACTTTTAAAGACTCTTAAGTAAATTCATTAGGAGTGTGTATTTAAAAGTGCTTCATATCTCCCCATCCAATGTTTGGGAGCTTAAAAACATCACAGTCCCAATTTTGTAAAGAACATGGGTCGGGTAATTTATGTCCATCTGTCAATGTTAATTTTTTATCATATATATATTTTCTTATTCTCATCATCTAAATTTTCATAATATTCACCATCTTTTCCATGTGCTTTTTAAAAAGTGGGAATAAACAACGTCGCATGGCAGCAAATTTTGGTTCCGTAATTAAAATTTGGCTCGTTCTAGCGCCTTATAAAAGTTTTAAGGTTGTTTTTGCTCTTTTTTATTCAACAGGCCTCCGTGGAAGTACAAAGGTATTGAGAAACGTGCAGGAATTTATATATTTGTGCGCCATATTTGTTTATATTTTGCCTGCCAGTTTACGTAAAGGCTTGGGGTCGAATATCGGGAAACCCGTCTATTCTAGCTGCAAGTTTTATAGCTGACATATAATTGTCTTGGTTCCTCAGTACATTCTTTACACATTCGCATTCTTAACAGAGAATATTGTATTATGAAACATTTGTAACATACAACATCATTCACATGGAACGCAATTTGTAAAATGGGGAATGGATGGGATGCTGGGTAAAAAAAATAATCGAAGTAAGGTAGGACAGAGAACTTGTGCTGCCCATAATAATAGATAGATAGATGTGCATATTTTACATGGCTAGCCTCACAAATATCGAGTGATATACCCTGTCTATTATTTCCAGGAGGGGCCATGGCTTAGATGGAAAGTCCTAGAGTATTTAATGCTCATTTTGAGCTACGCAGACTCAATTAGTAGGGCCCACGCTCTACTAGACAACTCCCGGCAACATCCAACGGCCCACACAGTGTACCATTTCCCCAATTTCCCTCACATGGCTTGGGTTAACCCGGGGCTATGGTAACATTCACTCGCCCATGTTGAATAAAAGATCATTTGAACAAAAATTAGCAAAAAACATTAAAAAAGACCCCAAAGAATTCTACAAATATGCAAGAAGCAAAATGAAAACCAAGGATACAGTAGGGCCAGTGCAGGACTTAGACGGTAACATTATCCATAATCATTTAAAAATTGCTAATATGTTCAATCAACACTTTGCCTCAGTTTTTACACAAGAATTGTTATCAGAACTTCCCGAGCAACAAACAGAATGCATTACAAAACAAATCAGGCCCTGGCAGCATGTATCCAACTGTACTAAAAGAAATGTCATCGGAACTATGTGAACCATTGTCAATATTTCTTAAGGAAAGCATCAAAACAAAAGTTGTACCTAAGGATTGGTTGAAAGAAAACATTACTCCAATTTGTAAAAAAGGATCGAAATGGTTTGTTAGCAATTATAGACCAATTAGTCTGACTCCACAAATCTGTAAAGTACTTGAGACAATTGTACGTGACAACTTAGTTGAACACTTAGATCCTGCTTAACAAATCACTTGACATTCATTAACAAAATCACTGAATGTCAAGATCAAGGCTACCCTGTTGATGATGTATACTTGGACTTCAGTAAAGCTTTTGATCATAAGAGACTGCTCAAAAACTCATAGCATGTGGAATTGAAGGAAATGTTACTAACTGGATTGACTCCTGGTTATCTGGGAGAGAGCAGAGAGTAGTTATTTCTGGTACAGAATCAGCCTAGTTACCAGTGCTTAGTGGTGTATCACAAGGATCTGTTTTGGGACCTGTTCTTTTTATTCTTTACATTAAAGACATAGATCATGAGGTAATCAGTCATGTTCTCAAATTTGCGGATGACACAAAGTTATTTTCAAAAGTGAAAAACAGAAGTAATACAGATCAACTACAAAATGATCTCGAAACTATGTTTAATTGGTCGAAAGACTGGTGTATTCTTTTCCATTTTAATACATGTAATGTCTAGAACAATCAACACCATGAGTACTATATTGATAACCACCTAATTGAAGCTGTAGAAGTAGAAAAAGACCTTGGTGTCTATGTTGGTGCAACTATGAGTTTTAGTAAGCAATGTGCAGAAACTGTGTCAAAAGCAAACAAAACTTTTGGTGTCATGAAACGAATGGTTGAATGCAAAAAACAAAAGCAACTTGTGTATATTATACACATCCCTTTTTAAATGTTTACATTTACCGCAGTAAGCCCTTCCAGCTGTAACAACTGCTTGGCAGGCAGAAAGATGCGGAAGCTTGCTGAAGAAAGGTCTTTTTCAACCCATTTCTTTCTACGGAAACATTTTTGAGGCTTTAAACTATTATCGCGTGTAGATGGATAACTTCTGATTGACATATATTTATGTAGGGGCCACTCACATATCGATTTTTCCCACGTTTCGCGTCGTTCCGACGCTAACTTCAAAACCCCCCCACCCGTCGTCCTTCGCGTCAGAGCCCTAAAATACCCAAAATTCGATAAATCTAAAATTTCTGCCTTCTTTTTTTAGTGCACATAAAAACACGACGCTGCTGATTCACATAATGCAACACAAAGATTTCTATTGTATTTTATTAGAAGATGCATTTTTTGTAAAAACTGATTTTGTAAAAACTACTTAAATAACAATGTTCTTTCCTCCCAATGCTGAAGTCCCTTTATCAATTCTCATGAAGGGTTTCTTCTCAAATGACAGAAAAGCAAAAATGAATATTAGCGATGGGGAGAAAGGAAAAGAAAACGATAGGAAAGTGAAGGAAAACGAAAAAGACGCTAGTGAAAGCGAGAGCGAAGATGAAAGAGAGAGGTGTTCAGCGGGAGAGGATTGCAAAATAAACGATGCTGCAAACACAGATTTTGATAAGTGGGTGGCGTGCGATGACTGCGATTCTTGGTGGCATATTTATTGTGTCGGTAAAAGAAACATCCGAAGGAAAGAGATGTTTCTATGTCGAAACTGTAAATAGTGAGGTTTAGACTTTTTAGATTTTTAAATATTGGAAAAAATCGATATTTTTCTTAAAATTCCTTAGCAATCTCGGCCCCATGGCCGTAAAACGGGACGGTAAATATATTATTACATTCAAAGTCAAAAAGCGCTGTGATCGAGATTGTAACATAGTATTCTATTACATACTGTTAACATAGAACTTTATTTTTTATTTGTTACTGTATAAAGAAAAAGTTAAATTTGTAGACTTTTATAATGTTAAAAATCGATATTTCTCTTGCAATTTCTTAGCGTCCGCACCTAAAGCCCCCCCCCCCCCGCACGATGGCCCCTAAAATTGTAATGATACCATCGTGCGGTGCAAAAAAACAGACTAAAAAAGGACCTCACTTCACCTAGCGTCTGCATTTTTTTGCCTGTCAAGCAATTGTTAAAGCCGAAAGGGCTTACCGTGGAAAATGTAAACATTCAAAAAGGTCTATACTGTACATACCATTATCCTGTATCAGCTAACTATTCTGTTTGCTACAGGCTAATTATCAGTTCTCCCTGATACTATACCGATCATGACATGCCTGCATGTATGCCTATAAAAATGCCAATATTGGTAACGGTCCAGACAAAGAAAAAAAGTATAAAAAAAGTTATATTCTTACAGTTTTTTTAATTTAGCAGCTGTACTCAGGGGAGGAAGAGATTTTTTTACTTCGGCTTTCGTTTTCTTCGTTCATAATGTACAGGCACAGTATATGACATAAGTGCATCAAAATGGACGCGACTCAACTGTTTACACCACACAAACCAAAAACGAAAAATCAAGCCTATTTAAATTTGATTTATAATCCTAGTTGACGCAACTCTGCACGTATTATAGGAAGTAAAAGCGTTTTCTGCCGACGATGCATGCCACAAAAAAATTCAGATGTTTTTACACAACATTTTGTGATGAGCAATAAAGGCAGATTTCCACGAGATAATTTTTTCCACGAGAGAATTACGTCCAACAATTTCGTTTTGCCCGCCTTCACCATCTTTTTTGTTATCAAATAAGCGTATAAGAAACGCTCCAACATTCACGTCGTGAAAATCCGGCTTAAATTTGTTCCGAAAAATATCAATCCGTCGCTTTAGTGGATGTAGTATAGGATAGGGAAATATTGCCTGGAGGCTTAAAACTTCTATCATTATAATGAAACAATACTCTTTATTAAAACAAAATATTATAAAGAATCTACATTTTTATGTTAAGTTAAGTATACAAATTTTTCCGACACGCTAGGTTGGAGTGTGAACACAATTTCAAAACAAGGAGGCGGTTTTGAACTGGATTCCGATGTGACATACAGGCTAAATCTTAGTAATGGTACACGCAGCACTGGGTCACAAAAATTACTGTGGAGTTGTCATGTAAATGCCGTAATTTTGGTTTTTGTGTGCATTTGATTTTTCGTTAGCTAGCTAGCTGCACTTTAGCCCAAGTAAACATTTGTTTTGTTAGTCCTCCTAGCAATCCATTCAACACTATAGCTAACTAATAGCTTTTTTGTCTTTTCAGCTGCTAGGCATTAGATAGATTAGACTTCCTATTTCCTATATTATTCTATATCCATCCTGTGTTATGAAGTGCAACTTTGACTTGGCAGTACCTATTGTGATATGTATGAATTTTAGTTTGTTGAAGAATGGATATTAACGAATTAAAATACTTTACGTAAATACTCCACCCACCTCTGATTTTATGAAACAGAATTCTGTATCACTGATAACATGGTGGTAAACATCTTGTACGTGCCCACAAAAAATTTATAGGCCTCTGAAGATTTGTATACTTTTA
Source organism: Hydractinia echinata (assembly GCA_030067915.1). Lineage (NCBI taxonomy): Eukaryota > Metazoa > Cnidaria > Hydrozoa > Anthoathecata > Hydractiniidae > Hydractinia > Hydractinia echinata. The sequence goes on from JASGCC010000124.1 coordinate 352,979, forward strand.
AAGACTCTTAAGTAAATTCATTAGGAGTGTGTATTTAAAAGTGCTTCATATCTCCCCATCCAATGTTTGGGAGCTTAAAAACATCACAGTCCCAATTTTGTAAAGAACATGGGTCGGGTAATTTATGTCCATCTGTCAATGTTAATTTTTTATCATATATATATTTTCTTATTCTCATCATCTAAATTTTCATAATATTCACCATCTTTTCCATGTGCTTTTTAAAAAGTGGGAATAAACAACGTCGCCATGGCAGCAAATTTTGGTTCCGTAATTAAAATTTGGCTCGTTCTAGCGCCTTATAAAAGTTTTAAGGTTGTTTTTGCTCTTTTTTATTCAACAGGCCTCCGTGGAAGTACAAAGGTATTGAGAAACGTGCAGGAATTTATATATTTGTGCGCCATATTTGTTTATATTTTGCCTGCCAGTTTACGTAAAGGCTTGGGTCGAATATCGGGAAACCCGTCTATTCTAGCTGCAAGTTTTATAGCTGACATATAATTGTCTTGTTCCTCAGTACATTCTTTACACATTCGCATTCTTAACAGAGAATATTGTATTATGAAACATTTGTAACATACAACATCATTCACATGGAACGCAATTTGTAAAATGGGGAATGGATGGGATGCTGGGTAAAAAAAATAATCGAAGTAAGGTAGGACAGAGAACTTGTGCTGCCCATAATAATAGATAGATAGATGTGCATATTTTACATGGCTAGCCTCACAAATATCGAGTGATATACCCTGTCTATTATTTCCAGGAGGGGCCATGGCTTAGATGGAAAGTCCTAGAGTATTTAATGCTCATTTTGAGCTACGCAGACTCAATTAGTAGGGCCCACGCTCTACTAGACAACTCCCGGCAACATCCAACGGCCCACACAGTGTACCATTTCCCCAATTTCCCTCACATGGCTTGGGTTAACCCGGGGCTATGGTAACATTCACTCGCCCATGTTGAATCGCCGTCAAGAGGAATCGAACCCCGGTCTCCCGCACAGAGTACGAAAGCTATAACCACTAATCTACGGCGCCACAAATGATACCATGATAATCATACAAAAATGCTTTCCCAAGGCAAAGAGAGTATAATTACCACAGAGTATACGCAAGAAGCAAAATGAAAACCAGGGATACAGTAGGGCCAGTGCAGGACTCAGCTGGTAACATTATCCACGATCATTTAAAAACTGCTAATATGTTTAACAAATACTTCACCTCAGTTTTTACACAAGAATTGTTGAAAGAGCTTCCTGAGCCTCCACAAATGTATATCGGAGATACGAAACTTGACTCCATTGAAATTACAGTTGAATGTGCCTGCAACAAACTAAATGCATTATTACCAAACAAATCACCAGGCCCTGACAACATATCTAACTATACTAAATGAAATGTCATCGGAACTATGTGAACCATTGTCAATATTATTTAAGGAAATCATTAAAACAAAATTTGTACCTAAGGATTGGTTGAAAGGAAACATTACCCCAATTTTTAAAAAGGGATCAAAACAGCTAGTTAGCAATTATAGACCAATAATCTGACTTCACAAATCTGTAAAGTACTTGAGTCAATCATGCGTGACAACTTAGTGGAAACACTTAGAAAACAACAACTTGTTTAAAGATTCTCAGCATGGTTTTCGGGAAAAATAGATCCTGCTTAACAAATCACCTGACATTCATTAACAAAATCACTTAATATCAAAGAAGTTGATGTTGTATACTTGGACTTCAGTAAAGCTTTTGATAAAGTCCCCCATAAGAGACTGCTTAAAAAACTCTTAGCACATGGAATTGGAGAAAATGTTACAAACTGGATTGACTCCTGGTTATCTGGGAGAGAGCAGAGGGTAGTTATTTCTGGTACAGAATCATCTTGGTTACCAGTGCTTAGTGGTGTACCACAGGGATCTGTTTTGGGACCTGTTCTTTTTATACTTTACATTAACGACATAGATGAGGAAGTAATCAGTCATGTTCTCAAATTTGCGGATGACACAAAGTTATTTTCCAAAGTGAAAAACAGAAGTGATAGAGATCAACTACAAAATGATCTTGAAACTATGTTTAATTGGTCAAAAGATTGGTGTATGCTTTTCAATTTTAATAAATGTAAATGTCTACACATTGGTTGGAACAATCAACACCATGGTACTATATTAATAACCACCAAATTGAAGCTGTAGAAGTAGAAAAAGACCTTGGTGTGTATGTTGATGCAACTATGAGTTTTAGTAAGCAATGTGCAGAAGCTGTATCAAAAGCAAACAGAACCTTGGGTGTCATCAAACGGACGTTTGAATGCAAAACCAAAAGCAACTTGTGTATATTATACAAATCCCTAGTGAGACCTCATGTCGAATACAGCATACAATCATGGAGACCATTCCTGCAAAAGGACATTGACAACATCTAGTGGCCCCCAGTGGAAACAATCCACTAACTATAGGTTTTTTGTGATTTCTGGGCTAGCCACTTTAAATATTTATTATTATTATTATTATTTTATTATTATTATTATTATTATTATTATTATTATTATTATTATTATTATTATTATTATTATTATATTATTATTATTATTATATTATTATTATTATTATTATTATTATTATTATTATTATTATTATTATTATTATTATTATTATTATTATTATTATTATTATTATTATTATTATTATTATTATTATTATTATTATTATTATTATTATTATTATTATTATTATTATTATTATTATTATTATTATTATATTATTATTATTATTATTATTATTATTATTATTATTATTATTATTATTATTATTATTATTATTATTATTATTATTATTATTATTATTATTATTATTATTATTATTATTATTATTATTATTATTATTATTATTATTATTATTATTATTATTATTATTATTATTATTATTATTATTATTATTATTATTATTATTATTATTATTATTATTATTATTATTATTATTATTATTATTATTATTATTATTATTATTATTATTATTATATTATTATTATTATTTATTACTAGTCGATAAGGCCCGTGGAAAAATCCACTTAGGCAGGATAACAGAGAAAAACAACCTTCATTTAAATTTTGATGACGTCAGCAGAGACATGTCAGAACACAAATTTTTTTTTTTCAGAAATGTGTATGCCTGTTGCCTTCATCGTATAGATCTTGAAACGCTGATCAAGAAAATGTATAGGATCGTGTACTTGTGACAAACGGATGCAGAGATATTAAGGTTTAAAGGTTTTTTTATGACGTCATTAACCCGTCCATTCCGAAACGGATTCGGTGACCCAGGTTTGGAAAACTTACCCAAATTGGTCCCAGGTAGTCCCTAGTTACCCACGCAGGAGATGACGTCAGTTATTTCCACCCGTTTCCAAGTTATTTAGCCTTAAATTTAAAAGTGCAATGCAATGGCTTCACTAATCTTAATATACTTTCCTTTGACGTCAATATTGCTCTAACGTCAAAGTTTGCTAATTTACAGAACAAATTTATAGGCGATGTTTTATAGACTTTATCAAAGAAATTTTATCCACTTTGCAAAAGTCACAGACAGAAGCTCCGTATTATTATAGAGATTACATAGAAAAAGTACAGAGAAGATTTACTAAGATGATCATAGCTGTTGGTCATCTACCATATGAAGAAAGACTTAAACAATGTAATTTGATGTCTCTGGAAATGAGGAGATTAAGAGCTGACCTCATAGAAGTATTTAAAATAATGAATGGGTATGAAAATTTGAACCCGAATGACTTTTTTGAACTGAGTGAGAATTCACTGACAAGAGGACGCTCAAAAAAGATATGGCCTCATAGTAGGCTGGATAAAAGAAAATTTTCATTTGTTCCTTGGGTTATAAATGAATGGAACATTCTACCAGAGCAGTGTCTGCCACTTCAATAAACATTTTTAAAAAGTTTATTCAACCACATTTCGAGACTGTTAGGGGGCTCTATACAAGTCAAAGAAGACTGCCTGCCCCAGTTCTAAGACAACCACCAATGTTGGCCTACTAAAGACCATACCGTGGATCCGGTAAGTTATATCAAGTGATAATAAAATACACAAGCTGCATACACGCATCTGGCCAAATTTTTTTACTGATGTAGGAAGCCCGACATCCCCATCAGTAAAAAACGCAAGTGGGAATTGGAATGAACCGTTGTCACTGCTGGACAAAAACCTTCACAACTCTTGTAGCCAAATGGTTGTATATACAAGGAAATAGTGCGGCTAGAGCAACAGTGCAGCCAAATCTATTGGTGATTGGGTGACCACTAATCAACAACTGGGTAATGTGAGCCAATCCAGAAGCTTGATTGTATGTGAAAGGTAGCGTCACTTGTTTAAAGAAACATATCCCGCAAGTGTCATCAGGTTTAGCATCACATAAAAGAAAAAAAACATTATTCCAAGCAGATGGATATAGTGCTATATATGATATGGGAGGGTGGGTGGATGCTTAAAATCTAAGGAGCTTCAGTCTCCCATAATCTCAGTTCTTTATGGCTTAAAAATGAACTATAACTCATGTGCCTGTATTTATTGACTTGTTTTATTAAGCCAGGGAAATCAGAGACATGTTGACATAGGGCAAACAGGACAATATTCAAAGCAGGTATAATCCAACATGGCCATCATATGAGTTGGCTACCACACTAAATGAAAGATGCTTTATTCTCCAACCTTATTTGAGGTATTGTACTAGGTAAGAGCCATAGTCGTCCTTATCATTATACAGGACAGCTAGAAGGTTTACTGAAGTCACCACAATTAACACGAGCTAAATATTCCTTTAGCTCGATATAATGTCCTTGACTTAGGAATTTTCAAATATTCTAACCTTGCAGATAAAGCATTGTACCATTTATTTGTGCATAAGTCAGTATGGAAATCCTACTATGACAAGTTAAGTAAGTAAAGTAAGTAAGTAACAATTTATTTTCATGTCTCGTGACTAATAGATACTCACTTTTGATAGCTTTTGAAGCGATGTTCATTCAAAATGACCGTTTTCATTAACCTGCATGGCACCCTAAAAAGACAAGAGGTGGCACACACTAGTCTCTTTTTTCCACACACCCAACCATATGAAAAAATGAGTTTGAATCTGCCCTTCTATTTGCTGTTTAGCCCTATGACTAGGTGTTTATCTGGAATTTTAGACAGAAAACTATCCAGCAGTTTCTTAAACATTACATTTTGTACAATTTCTCACTTCTTTTGGTAAGAATTTAAATAATTTGTAAGATAGTAATAAAAATTTCCTACCCATGTGTGGGTTAATAGATACTTCTATTCTGTTGTAACCAAGGTTTGGAACCAAACCTTTAATGATTTTCCAAACAGTTAATTCTGTATCGTTCACGACGTCTTTGAAGTGAGTAAAAATTGTATTTTCTGAGTGCTTCCCAACATCCAATGGTCCACACAGTGTGTCATCTCCCTACATACATAATATGGAAGTGGAAAAGACTATAGTATATTGGTAATAGTGTTCCACAAGAGACATAGTATCCTGCCTTAGCTAGCTATCCACATGCTCTAGTGAGTTTTAGGTATCAGGTTGATGTATAGTGTTTATCCCAGTTGACGTGTTCATTCATCAAGACAATCAAATGTTTAATATTATTTGTTATTTTTTATATTGTGAGTTTCAGTAAGTGTATGCATGCCTACCACCTTTATAAGTATATAAATATGTGTATAATTGACTACGGAATGTATGTTTAAAATATTTACTTCTACATTTTTATCGAAATAGAACTAAATACTAATGAAGCTGGCAAGATGATGAAAAAACTTTTTTACGGAGGAAATGATCGCAGTGGTTGGATCGGTAAGCAATTTCAATGTGGTCGCCATGCTTGTACCGTCGAAGAAACTGTTGCAGAAGGTTGGTGTGATTTTTACACTCCATAAGTTTACTCTCAATAATTTATGTCTATTTTGACCAGCTATTTAAAAAAGCAAATTATTTGAGGTAGTGTTTAACTTTTTTTTAATGGAGTGGGCTAATGTGTAGCACTGGTCGAAGAGTTTGTATGAGCTAACAAGCAGGCTGGGTATTTGTAAAAGATAATATCCAGATAAAGACTGGGTTGGTTGGGACAAGGAAAGAATGGAGGCAGACAGTTGTGTAGTCCTCAGGCAAAGTAGAGAACGATTTGGCAGGTCGTAATTAAATCTAAAAATTATTTTCACAATTGTTAAAGAATACTTTATCTCTTCAGTTTATGTTCATTCCTTTTTGTAAAAGTTTTTGAAAGTATTTATTTATGGTTGGTACCTTTTTACGCAAATTGACAATTTGGTACGGGTGGCCCAACTTCCTCTGTGGTAGCTTAAATATATACAGGCTCCTGAGATTACATCTTAATCAACTGCAGATCATGCTACCAGGTTTTGGAAAAGATTTGTGAATGATGTCTCCTCAATAGACACATTTCATGAACATATTAATAATTTACACCTGAAAATTCAATTTACAATTGAATATGTAAAGAATGGTGTGCTTTTTCTCTTAGACACTTTAGTGTCTTGCAACGGTGGTAACTTATCAGTATCAGTATACTGCAAACTAACTCACACTGATCAATATCTCGACTACGCATCTAATAACAAAATGTCCTGCAAAGAAAGTGTAGTGTCCTCATTACTGGACGAGGCAGTCAATGTAGTCAGAAAGAAAGAAACAACGTCCTAATTGCAAACAGGTACTTGAGACAAACCATAAAAAGGTTGAAAGAAAAATCTGAAATAGAACTGATAAGAATGGCAATGGAGTGGATGCAGAAGATGAACAAGTAGCTACAGTGTGTATGTCATATATACCAGAGACAAGTAACATACTTCGTTGGGTATTAAAAGTGTTTCAATTTAAAAACACATTACCCAGTATACTGTCACTTCCAAAAGACAGAATATTTCTAGAAAATCAAGGTGATATCATCTACGGAATCTCGTGTAAGGATTGTAATGCTGTTTATGTTGGTAAAACAAAATGAATGTTCACACAACGTGATTTAGAAAAAGTGCAAAATGATTCGAGACAAACGTAACAAAAAGCGAACTTTTAGAAAAAAGGAAAGATTTTAATCAATCTATTGCTTCCATCTAGGTCGGTAATAAAGTTAATCACTTTAATTGCTGTCATCTGATTGGTTGATTTTGGTCCTCTATTTAATTCCTCAACTAATAAATAGCCAAAGATGATTATGATTATTGCCTGTCGAAATGTAGCCTTAAAAAAACTCGCTTGTGCATGACATGATAATCAGCGCTTAAAATAGCGGCCGGTCAACGGTCCCTGACCGCCAAATTTTGTTGATTGACCGTCAGGATCATGTTACGAGCGGTCAGACTGACCGGCGATCGATTCCTTGCTTCGTAAATAAAAAATTATTTTTCTGCCATTAAGAGTAGATAATAATCTAAATATCTCGCTTCACATTTATTTCCCATTGATTCATACACATTTCTTTCGATTTTCCGCCTTTTTTTTAGTGTAGCTAGCTAGCTGAAATGCTGCCATTTTGACTACAAATAAAAGGCTACGCCGTTAGCCGTTTGTTTATTTATTTTTTGATAGAGAGAAAAGTATGAACCTCATCCCCAGGGCATTTTAATTTTCTTATATCTGGATCGAATTAAATTTCGTGATTAAAACCGTTATGCAAGAAATCGAACATATTTTTTGATTTTCGACGATTCGACCAGCCATTTTGAATCTCCAACGGTCAGTATGACTGGCAGTGGTCAAATATTTATTTTCAGCGCTGATAATATCTATATTATTCCAATTCATGGTCTTGTTTAATTAACATTTCTATCACAAGTTATATTTTTTTAACACAAGCTTTGCAAAAACTGGCATATATTTCATGACAAACCTGTGGCAGTTGGTGTTCCGTATTTTAGCCTTATAAGTTATAAGTTGACTGTGTGACACTTGAAAGAATGATGGAGGATAATTGGGTAAGACAGTGTAGAGATTTGATAGTTCCTGGGACAAAGCCCAAAGGTAGATCAAGAAAGACCTGGCAAAAGGTAATTAGGGCAGACTTGATGTAGAGAACTTCAAGTTTAGAACTACATAGAAATTGTAAATGTAGTGTAAATTAGATTGGAATCAGATTGGAAGAAGATCATTTATATACCCTGACAAACTTGCATGGAAAATGAACGTTACCCTGATAATGATGATAATGGTGATGATGATGACAATGTTCGAAAATGGTTGTGTGAATTAGGAGTTTTTGTTACAAGTCAACATTTATGACCAAATCTTAAAATTAATATTTTCTGTTTCATGACTAGAATGTTTTTTATTTTTATTTTCAGGTGGGTTTGCTCTAGTGTTTCTGGTTCGAACATCAACAGGCCAAAAATGTGCACTCAAGCGTCTCTCAGTAAACGATCCAACCGATCTACAAGTGTGCAAACAGGAAATCCAAATATTGGTAAAATAAATTTTGAGACTTTTTTTATTTCGTTCTGGAACATCTCAATATCTCAAAAAATGTTTTTGGGATTTTCTTTATCTTGAACACTTTCTGTCTCTCCATTTCTTCTGGTCCCCCCCAAATAAATTCTTTTGCCTCTTACGAATTTCAGATAGAGGGAGTTTACTGTGTATTCAATTTTGTTGTACAACTTTAAGTTTTATTTTTTGCAAGTTTTGTTTATTTTGCCTTTATGGTTGTTTATAGTTCTGATTCTTTGTTAAGAGGGACAATACATTTGTAATTGTTTTGTGTAGAAAATGTTGTCTGGTCATAAGAATGCTATCACACTGATTGATTCAGCTGTTAATATGCTAGAGCCTGGTATCTATGAAGTGTTAATGTTAATGGAATTTTGCAAAGGTTTGAATTATGTTTATCATTTTCTTTAGTTTTGAAGTTTCTATTTTGGATACATAGTTCAAATCTGTTCAACTTTTATATCTACCCAAGATTTTGTAATAGGTAATTTTGCAACTTGTCTAGACTGGGTTTGTTCCAGCTTCAAACTTCTACTTAAAATATCCTCCAACATTTTGCAATGTCTTTCTAATTTTACCTAACGAGGATCCGCAAGGATGTTAAAACTTTCCGTTACTTACTTACTTACCTGGGAGACCCATTTGTTTGCCTCTTTTATTCTCTGAATTACAAAACCTTACAAAGAAATGCCAAGTTAAAAATACCCAGCATGTTTAATATATATTTGTTTAACTTTTAACTTAGCTGGAAATGTTATCGATTTGATGAATGAAAACTTAACCGCAGGATTCACGGAAGGTTTAATAATAAAAATATTTTGTGATACTTGCGAAGCGCTCTCCTTGATGCATCAAAACGAACCTCCGGCCTTGCATCGTGATTTAAAGGTTTGTTTTGTTTTTATTATTCCTCCTAGCTTTTACAAGCTGGCTAATTTTTGTGCTAAAACAAATGGTCTGGGGATTGATTTTTTATTTTTTTTTCAGATAAAAAATAAGTAGAAAAAATACATTTTAAGATTGAGCCTACCCTTATGTCAACATTGGTTAAAAAGAATATACTCCCAATATACTCCAAATATCTTTATTTTGACTGTTTCCCATATGGTGTCGCTGCATTTTTATAAACCAAGAATTTGCTTTTGTTCAATTTTTTCATTAAGTTTTTTATAATAGGCTACTGTAATGTCACAAAAGGAGAAAGCTGTTATGTAACTTTTTCGTTTTATACGACAATATAGGACAATTTGTGATCCAAGGTTAAAATGGTCAAACCTTAATTTGCACCTGAATAATGTATGTATAAATTTCGAGAAAACTTGTCTTTATTGGGAAAAGGTTTTTACGTACTTACTAATCCTAAGTCAAATATTTTGCTGCAATTGAAATATTCCACAATGCAGTGACAAGTATTTGCTGTAAAGACTAAAAGATTTATATTGTTTTTTAACTGTTTTTTCAAATCGAAAAGAATGTAAGTAAGCATTTTTCGTTTCTTACTTTTCTTACTGACATAACAAAATTCAACTTTGATAGGTTGAAAATATCCTCCGAAAAGAAACTGGAGATTTTGTTTTGTGTGATTTTGGTAGTGCTACATTTGGTGTGATGAATCCTACCCAAGATGGAGTAAGGAAGGTTGAGGATGAAATACAAAAGTAAGTTTGAATAATAATAGTATCGTTGCAACCATTGGTGAATATTTTCTTCTCTTTTCGTGGTTGTTATTGTCCTTGTTGTTGTTGTTGTTTTTGTTGTTGTCGTCATTATTTTTTCTTATACAATACTTCATTTATTTGAAACAATATATCATTCTTTGAAATTGAAGTGGATGCTGTTCGGGTAAGTAATACCATGCTATGGTATGTTTTCTTAGCAGAGTATTCATTGTGTTACTGTTTTAGGTACACTACAGTATCGTATCGAGCTCCCGAAATGATTGACCTCTATGCTGGTCACATAATTGATACAAAGTCGGACATTTGGGTAGGTCTTTTTTATTTTAACTTCACAATGTCCAGTTGTGCCGATTGCAGATTTTTTATACGAAAACTTAAAAGGAAACGTTAAAACTCTTCTGCTAGTGAAAATACATTTCTTTTCGTATATATTTGATTTGCGTTTTTCTCGTCTGATTTAAAAAATGTCAAACATTTTCAATATATTAACAATAATTCTTAAGGTAATAAAAACCAGTTTCTTATGTGTATTGCATACATCCTTTCCACCAAAAGTACACATAAAGTGTCAAAAATCTACACTAAGATGCAAAACAAAAATCAATTCTTTTGCTACATTGGCCAGGAGATTGGAGGGGAAAATAGGGGTTTTTGCAGCTTGTGATAGAATATGCATACCTAATGTTACTAATAATTTCTAAATTATTTCTATCTTATTAACTTTATATTTTAGGCAATGGGTTGTCTGCTGTATAAGTTGTGTTTCTTTACAACACCGTTTGGAGAGAGCACACTAGCCATTCAAAGTGGTCAATTTACATTTCCCGAAACATCTAAATATTCCAGGGACCTACATGCACTTATCTGTAAGTGAAATACATAGAATTTTAATATAACTGCTTGATAAAGGCTTATGTAAGCAACCTGCAACCCTGAGAGATAGATAGATAGCTGATAGATGTGCATATTTTGCATAGTTAGCCTCACAAATATCGAGAGATATACCCTGTCTATTATTTCCAGGATGGGTCATGGCTTAGATGGGGAGTCCTAGAGTAGTTAATCCTCTTTTTAAGCTACGCAGATCCAATTAGGGTCCGCGCTTTGCCAGACAACTCCCTGCAACATCCAATAGCCCACACACTGTGCCATCTTCCTAATTTCTCTCACATGGCTTGGGTTAACCCGGGCTATGGTAAAATTTACTCGCTCATATTAGTGTGGTTTAGCTTTTTTGGAGATATTGATGTCCTAAATATAACAAATATTTGTCGTTGGCCTGTGGTTTTCTCTCGAAAAAATCAATAAAAAGCGCTGGAAAAAAAGTATTTGTTTTGTTGCGTATGGTAGTGAAACACAATAAGATTTTTACGTCAATAAAAACGTGTATTTTACAGCCGATTCGTTAACGAGACAAGTTTAGAATAATTTTAAAACTCGATATATCTTCTTTGATTTTTTTTCCAGTTGAAATTTACATTGTTTATAAGAACTATATAGCTTGAGTAAAGGAAAAGAATGTAGATATACGGTTTTAACAAACTCTGGCCCTTCTTCTGTAGTTAACCAAGTGTTGTTTCGTTCATTTAAAATTGTTTTTGTTACGAAAGAAGAGATGTATTTTTCTCCCTGTTCAAGAGGATTTTCCACAGGTCATTTCACTACTTAATTAATATTCGACGAATAATTCCGTTGCGCAATGTACAGTGTAAGTTCTTGATCATACGAATGCCATCTATTAGCCATAACTCGTAATCACTCAACTTTATGACATGGATGCCCTTATGAAAGAGAATTAAATTTTCTATCCGCAATACCTAGGCCACCAACGTTGAAGCAACAGGCGGTCAGAAATCGGGTTCAAAGACGAAAAGTTGTCGTCCAAAAACCATGGATATTTCGAGTTTCTTGAAAAAATACTTTGCGAGTCTAAGAGTTCTACTAAAATATTAAAAATTAAGGTCAACGATTTTAAAATTTTATATTAGGGTTTATGTCTTGTGGGTTTTATTGGCCAACCATTCTGTCGCTTCTTATTACTGGTTATTATTTGTTATTTGTTGCTATATTTGTTTTTTTCTGTTAGGTTACATATTGAACCCAGACCCAAGTCAACGACCTGACATTTACCAAGTTGCATCGCTAGCCTTCAAGTTGGCTGGCAAACAACCCTGTCCAATTCCAAACAAGCATGTAAGAGCAATAATTAAAGTTTTAGAAATATTTCCTGGAAGCCTTCAAGAGCTTTGTTGTGTTTGACACACGCTGTGAGAATTTGAACTCTCTCTTTCGATATTTTTTGAAAGTTTGAATGATTAGCTATAAATGTTTTTAACAATTCTGTTAAAAAATTAACAAGTCTGTTAAAAAATTTAAATATAGTTGACTCTCTCTAATCCAAATCTCTATTATCCGAATCTTTCTATAATCCGAACAAATTAAAAGTCACCGTCAATTTTCCTTAAGAAACTCTCATAATTTACTTTCTACTATCCGAATCTCTGTAATCCGAAAACCTCTATAATCCGAACTAATTTTCAGGTCCCTTCGGCTAAATTCTCTCTATAATCCGAATTTTTAAGTGTAAATATACCATTAACACTTTCGAATGTTTTTGTTTTTCGTAATTTGAATCTCTGTCGAATTCGAATGTTTTGATTTTTTTGTAAGACAAAGAGAAATCACAAGTCAGTGAGTTCTTTTATTTTCGTTCAAACTTACTTATTCGTGTTTATTTCTCACCTTACTTTTTTTTAAATTTTTTTCAAAAAAGTTCGATTTCTCTCTCTTATCCGAATTTTCATCCTTGAAACCTGGAAATTCGAATTAGAGAGACTTTCTACTATCCGAATCTCTATGTAATTCGAATAAAAAGTTACCCCCCTTGAGATTCGGATTAGAGAGAGTCAACTGTATTGTTCATTCAGTATATACCTTGTCAGGAACTAAAAAGTCGATTAAAAAGTGACTAAATTTTGGCTCAGTGAATAATATTTATGCGGTTCAAAATTTTTTACCTAAGTTTTTCGCCGGTTTTTGCTTTTCGTTTTTTCAGTGTGATAAAAACTAGTTCTTTTATATGCATTTCATATTTGTTACCTAAGTTTTCCGCCGGTTTTTGCTTTTCTTTTTTCAGTGTGATAAAAACTAGTTCTTTTATATGCATTTCATATTTGTTACCTAAGTTTTTCGCCGGTTTTTGCTTTTCTTTTTTCAGTGTGATAAAAACTAGTTCTTTTATATGCGTTTCATATTTTATAAACTAAACAAGGATTTCCAAAAATTAGTCGGTAAAAATTTTTGTACAGATGACTAATATTACCAACGACTTTTTTGCCGACTTTTACCGAAGTATTGTTTACTAACTTTTTTTAACCGATAAGGTATTGTTCATTCTGGCCATTACTCAATTTTTTATCGACTTTTTTTACCGACAAGGTATTTTTCGTTCTGGCCATTACCGACTTTTTATCGACTTTTGCTCACTTTTTTCTACTAAGGTATTGTCTATTGTCATTCTGGTTAAACTCTGAATTAATAAATATCACTCTCCCTCAGAATGCTGTTGTTCCGAAGAGTTTAACCGCTACAGCGTCTGCTGGGTCAGTAACAAAAGATGTTACAGATAACAGGTAAGTTTTGTCGCTCTTTCGTAAGAAATTTTGCGGTTTGTTGAAACATTTACAAAAAGCTTATTCCTTCGAAAGGTAAAGTCAATCGTAAACCACAAAAGTTTTTCACCGCAAAACTTGCTAGTTTCACCAAAGCGCGAAAGATTTTCAAGCATTTTGTTTTAAAATAAAAATGCTATCTAGAAATTTCGCTGCTATAAGAAAAAAAGTTTACAAAAATTAGTTGCAACTAGATAAAGAAGTAATCGCGTGTAAAAAAATATTCTGTTAAAAATTCCTGCAGTATCTAGGAAAAGTTTGCTCCCGCGAAGAGTTGCCACTTTCGTGAACCGCGAAAATTTTGTGGTGAATATAAAAAATATCTTTTGCAAGCACTCTACTAGCATTTGGTTACATATTTAAATGGTCTTATGCCGAATCTCCGCTGGACGATATTCGCGACGATTTTTGTGACGAAAAGTAGAAACAAATTCAACTTTTTGTCCTGACGAAAATCGCGACCAATCAAATTCGAGTATTGATGACGATCGTCGTAAAAATCGTTCCGTGGAGATTCGACCTTATGCTTTCAAATTCTTCTTAATGCAAGCGACAAGAGAATCTGTTGACAGTGAGTAAAATGGTTGTATATTTTTTCATTCGATTTTTTACTTTAAGATCATCTGCATCAGCACCGAATGTTGGACCCGTTGCTACGTCTGTCGCCCCTCGTGGGCGACCTGTCACCACGTCGCTTGCTCCGAGACAACGCCCAAAGGGAAACAATCAAACCTTTGAAGTCCAAGATGAAACAGCTGTACCATTTAAGCACCAATATCCAAATGTTAGCAACATTCAAAACGGTAGCGGCTTGCGGCGTAGTCACAGTCTAAAAGAAGTTTCAAACAGAAATAGTAAATATGCGCACGCGCAACAATCTAACCAATCACATCCGAGTAATACTATGTATCAACAAAACGCCGGTGCCGCTAATCAACAATCGCAGTACATGCTACAACAACAACAACAACGCGAGTTATATATAAGACAACAACAACAACAGTTGCAATATTATCAATTACATCACCAACAACAAATGCAGCAACAACAAATACAGCAGCAACAACAGCAAGAATATATGATTCGTCAACAACAACAACAACAGCAACAACAACAACAGGAATATTTAAATCAACAACGAGAAATGCTAATGAAACAACAGGAACAAGAAATGCTTCTAAGACAACAGCAGCAACAGTTACATCAACAACAGCAACAAAAGGAAGAGGTTATCAGATCGCGTCAAGAGCAGTACAATCGGCTGCAGCAACTGCGTTTAGAGGAAGAGCAGACGCGGTTGAAAATGGAACAACAGAGATCAGCATTGCGCCAACACCAACAAGAACTTGCTGATGATGAGTTTAATCCTCGTCAGAAACCAGATGATAGAATGTGCAAAAGTGTTGAGCCTCCCCGGTTACCCATGGTTGAGAATGCGTCACAGCAGTCGCCGCTTTTCGATGACGACTTCAGCCGTTCTTCACCGGATCTCAGTAATCCGTTCGTTGCTAAAACAGCTCCCGAAAACCCGTTTGACCAACAACAAAAGAAAAAGACACACGTTAGATCTCGCTCTGATACTTTTACCCGGCTTGCTCAAAGAGGAGATAACAGTTTAGTTAGCTCTCATAAAGACAGTATTAACGTTCCACGACGTTCACCTGTTCCTCCGATACAAGAACCACTGACGGTTGATGTCACAGATCCGGTCGTTTCGACGTCAAATCCTTTCACGTGTTCTCAGTCTGACAAAAAACCCGACGTTACTACGAAGGAGAAAGCTGAAACTTCTTCTGAAGTAACACAACCCGTAAAAATGGAACGTCAAGACTCTAACGTGGAAACGGGCATTTTATTAGAAATCGACGATGACGAGCATTTTAAGAGACTTCAACAGGAACTGAATGATCTCGGTGTTATCAAAGACGTTGACTCAGAATTAAGAACTTTAGGTATTATCTCCGCGGGTGACGAAACAGACTCCAAACCTTCGAAAAATAACGACTCCGCAAGCAGCGATAAATTGAATATCAGTCAGGCACAAACGCACAGTGACGGCTCTCCATTGATACCAACTGCAAACTCTCCACCGCAAGGAGAGCGTAAATATGTTTATCAAAGAACTTCGTCTTGTAGTAGCAGTAATGATAGTTCTGATGAGTTTTCGAATGACGAGGACGGTGGAGAGCAAGCTTATAAAGATTGTAACTCTGAAGGCGCCCATGTAGATCCCGGTGCCGAACTTGTGAATATCAATGATGACGTCACAGCAGAAAAACAAAAGCAAAATATTGTTCATTCAGAAAGAGACATATTTGATTCTGCTCCGTTTCAAAAAGCCTCTAAGGAGGAGCAATCTAACAACGCTACCTTTTCCACTTCGTTGAGTATTCAGCGTCAGAAGGCAAGAAAACAAAAACCAAGACCAGTTAAGACGCCCGAATCTAATCCATTCGATCAAACAAACCCGTTTGATGATCATTTCGCGGACGGAACGACGCAGATTCGACAAAGGTTGGATTCTGATCCATTCGGTATGGTTCCAATAAAGTTTAAGGCGTCAAAAAGTGTTCCTAAAACGCGTCATAAACCGGAAAACACAGCTCGCGCAAAGGAACCGGCTGGTAGGCCTAAAGAGACTTCTGCGGGATTTCAACGACCTACGGAAGATCCGTTTGGAAGTGCGCCGTTTGTGAAAAATAGCCGAAACGTTCGGAATGTTCCCAGTAGCGGTTTGCAAGTTAAAATCGAACCTAGAAAAAAAAGAATTCTTCCAAATGTTCCGCCTACTACGCAAGCGCGATGAGATATTTTAAAAGCAATATATTAATTGAAATCATGCTAAAGATTCTTCATGTAAGTCAATAACTTCGCGGTGGCTACATGTGCTGAACCAGGCACGGTATGAGTTGGTACATGTTTTGAACCAGGCACGGTATGAGTTGGTACATGTGCTGAACCAAGCACGGTATGAGCAACGTTCCAAACAGTCGGTCACGTAAAATAAACGTTTAATTTTATAGTTGTGAATTATTAAGTGAGAAAGAGGCGATCGTGTAGTAATTTTAATTGTTATATGTATTTCGAATGTAGACTATTTTTTATTACGTTTATTTATATTGGTCTTGTACGTTGAAAATTGAAATTCTACTCTGACGCTCGCTATTTGTCAGTTCTGTAAAATTATGCACAAAAAAAAGTTGTAGCAAAATATTTTTTACGCTTTATTTAGCAACACAACACGTGATATACTTAAACTTCGTTTCCAATAAAGCGATTGTCATCTTGCGACAGTCGTACGGCTATAGTGTGACAGTCGTACGATATTTCGTTTCACGACTGTCGATTTTTTTAAAATATCTCATTGATATATCAGGAAAATGTTGGGAAGATTGGGTTAAAATGGTCAATCGAGGCTATGTTCATTTTTAAAAATATTGGCAAGGATTAAAGGAGGTCTGTTCTTAGAGTATAAGCAGCTTGTTCTATCAATAGGCTTGTTATTATATTTCCAATTTTCGGGGTAATCCTCTTGGATTCCAGTACTTGGAAAAAGGGAATGTCAGGAATTTTAGTCAAAAAATACCAGGAAAATAATAAGTATTTTCATAAGCAAGCATGTAAAAATGTTGAAACCGTTATTCTATTCATTTCGGTAGTTGAAATTTTGTTACAGTGCGAGACAGCTTTATGAATCTGTTTATCGATTTATCACTCTTCAATTCTTTAAAATGGTAGCTTGGCTGTGATATTCGTTCAAATTTCCATATCGCTTGAAAAAACTCTTTTAATGTTGAGTTATAAAACTAAAAAATTGTGTCCTTGTAGTTTAGTGTTTTATTTTTATGTGTATTTTACATTGTAATTATTACGAATTTTAGTTCTGTCAAAACCATAGAAAAGTACGCGAAAAACGTAAACAAACAACACACCAAATTTAAGTTACGTCGCCTGTTTCGTAGCCAAATTTTCATAAATACAAACTTGTAGTTACTCAAGCATGAACAAAATAGTTGATAGAGGGGTACGTTTTCATGGTTACATTGCTATTCAGGCTACAATTGTAATCTCGTTTAAAACCTTTAAAAAAGACTTGGACCAAGGTTGGTTGTCATTTCGCTTCTACGTTTCAGCCTTATTCTTTTTAACTGTTTTTAACGTTATGTAATTATTTTGGTGCTGTAAATCAACTTGTTACTAGATTTCTTTTGAAGAAGGTAGATAGATCTACTGAAAGGGGCTGGTGACGAAATGTAATTTTTAGGTTATATTATTTTCTTTGCTATCAATATGTAGATATTCACTTTTGCTAAATAAATTGGTATAATAATCTGTTGAATCTCTTAAGAATTCTCCTTGGATCAACAGACTCTCATGAGTTTCTTTTAGGCTACAGCGACACGAGGCAACTTTCGAGGCGATAAAAACAAATTTTTGGTCGACCTATGTTGCCAATGTAGCTTTTGTTGTTTCAACATTAACAGTGTTACTTTGAACTTTTGTAACAAGATAAAAAATCCCGTTTTGCATCTTGTTACTGGTAACAAAATAACGTCACTTTAATCCTTTCTGACACGGGCTTTGAACAATGTCTAATAATTCGTGACGTCATCAATAGGTGAAGTCGAATATTTTTGGAAATAAATTAAAAAAAAAATAATCACATAGTTTCAAATCAATTGAGCTAGTAATTCTGAATATATTAAAATTAGAATTTGCAGACCTTTATGCCCCCATACCAAATATTAACCAACCCGGGTCAACATTTGTATGCAGCCAATCAGGAAGCAGTAATTATGCCGAATGTTTCCCTTGTTGTAATAGAAATATTACCAATTGCACAAATTTTCTCAAAGTGTAATCAGGATAGTAACCCTATAATAACTGTTTATGAGGGCAATACCGGAGAATATTGACCGACGTCAAAGCATTGCCCGAGCTTGTGAGGGCAATACGTGACAGAGGTCAATATTCGAAGGTATTGCCCGAAATAAACAGTTATTATATGGATTATTATCCGGGTACTGCATTTTACAACAAAAAATATAACATTTTAAAAGCAGGATGTAGAAACCACGTCTTTATAGAAACTATTCCCATATGGAACGTACATTCGAACAAAAAATATTTTTTTTAAATCGAATATCGTGTAAACATAGCAGGTTTTCATTGCAGCCACAACATTGAATTCTTTAAAAGATAAAAGTAAGTTTCACTTCTGTTTCACTTCTGTTTCGCGTTTTGTTTACTTTTTTCCGTGTTTATTTACATTTAATTTCTTCTTCTTCTTCTATGCCTTTTACATTTAATGCTACCATATTTAAACTTTAAACACGGTTGCTATGGTAGCGGGCAATACCGTGGAATATTGCCCGCTATGACGTAAGTTCTAACCAATCACATTGCACGATTTTCGAAAATATCGATGCCGCCCTTTTACCCGGGTAATAACCACTTTTAGCGTTGGGTCCTGTGTCAATGCAGTTCCCAGAGTTAGGGCATTATGCCTTCTTGAACAATTTCCCTCACAAGACTGGAAATTGAACCGAAGCTGTGGTGTGAAGAAACTTGCAGAACATGTCTGCGTGGAGCGAATCGCATAATCACTCGGCCACGCGCCCTTGTGGTGACACGATAAATTATTTCGGCCATAGTAGCAAAATTGAATTTAATATGTCGCTTGAGCGTGTCTCCGTGGCTTTGAAATACTAATTTTTCAGCGTAAAATCTCAGTTAAAAAACTAAACGATAGCAAGTTTATAGACACTTTGAGATTTAAAATTCATTATTCAAGAATTGAGGAGAACTGCTAAAAAATCGCGCAATTATGAACATGAGAAATCTTACGGGGATCACACAAACACGTCAAGCTAGGGCGTAAACGTTACTTCATCCAAATATTCCGATAAGTTTGAAATAAACACAACTTCAGCTCTTATGACGTACGGCAAAAACTGTTGTATGTTGTCACTGTTAAAAAAATTTACGGTGAATGTTTTAGAGTGCTACTAATCAACCTTATTCCCAAAGCATTTTTCCTTTTTGATTTATTCGATAGCAGCCTGTAATAACGGCTCAGGGGCTAAGAGACCGTGGGGAAGGATGTATGGATGTTAATCTGAGAGAGAGATAAAATATCGTTTTCTTTTTAAAAAAATGTTCGTCTTGCCAATAAACACAGCTATGACAGAAACTGAGTGTAATCTTCTTAGCAAGAAACTTGAGAGTGCAGATGTTTTAAATTAAATCTTTTTTTAAAAATACTAGTTTTTTCAAACGACTAAATGCTCAACTAAATGCAGCTAAATGTCGTTAACTTAATATTTTATATACATACAAAATATATATCTTGGTGCTTATACTTTAAGTCGTCTTGTAATTCAACCAACAATGTTTGACCTTCACCCGAGAAGAGATACTTCATTACTTAGTTTATAAAGTCAATTTAAATTGTATAAATATTTTCTGCATTAAACTATGACTTGACATTAAAATATAAAAAGTATACGTCATTGGATACTATATAACGACTTCTTTCCCGATCCTGTGATAAGCGCCACGGTATATACAGCCACCAAACAACTCGAATGAAATAACTCGACGGATAACCCTTCGTTATCGTCTTTGCTGATGTTGATGCGAACCGTGACTACGGTAGCCATATTTGTTTATATATTCTAAGAGGTCGTCCTTGGTAACGGGAAATTGTATACTTTCACACACGCCTGAAGTTGTAGAAAAGATAGAACTAAACTTCACAGCCATAACGGTAACATGTTTTATTTTATAGAAGTTATTTCTCCAATGCAAATAGCATTCATACAGTCCTAGAATACTATAACTAGACGTAATGCTTAAATTTCAAGTACTTTTCATTTCGAGTTCAGAATAGTTACTTTATTAGTCGCTGTGAAAATATTCATTCGTATGATTAAATCTGAAAGTATAGGTTACATATCCCATACGGTCGCCCCTTTTTTTATAGATTCAAATTTGAGGAGATATTCATATTTTCCAAAGAAATTGAGAATAGCTGAGGGGATTTTAAAGGTGATTCTGTACCCATGCAGCATTTCTATGGATTTTGAAAATAAAAACATGTGACAGGTTGTAAAACTTATATGGAGATATGAATAGAAAGTTGTTAAAAAATCTACTTTTAGGGGTGATTTGAGGAGACTTTTCAAAATTGAGAAGAATTAAAGAGTTTTGAGAAGAATTAAAGAGTTTTGAGAAGCCTGTCCTATGAAACTACCACGCGAATCATAAAAGCCAGCTGATAAAACCGAAACAAATCCCCTTCTTTTACTTACTTTTCGCCGTCCTGAACGCGTTTGGAAAACTTTTATCTTCTCTCAACCTTAGAAACTTCCATTGCGACCCATCCCAAGTGCATTCAATAATTCTTTTATCGTAATGTTTTAGCTCTGCGTTCATCTAAATAAAACGAAGTTTAAGAGTTTCCCGCGCACATCGCTTATGGCACGTAGCTTAGTGGTTAAGGAGTTTGCTTCGTAATCACAAGGTCCGTGTTTTCCAGCTATCCTGTAAATATACGGAATAATAGTAATAATAATAATAATTGGAAAAACGGAAGCACATATAGGACAAATGTAGCATGTTGAATTACGGTTATGATTAAGGGAACATTTGAATTGTGTTTCAAATGTTCCCTTAATCATAACCGTAATTAATTAATCATAACCGTAATACAGGCAATGTATATTTTTCTCATTATCGGGAAATCAAAGTCCGCATAACCAAAAACGAAGAAGCAACAAGTTTTAAAAAAAGCTCAAAATTGTACATCAAGAGTTCGTAGCTTAAGAAATAAAAATACATCCGCGGGATGGAGGAGGAAGGTTGTTGGAAGACATAGCGGAAGGAGGGTGCGGGGGGATGAGATTAACTTCAGGTACCTTGATCGTGGAGAAAGGTTGATCGTAACCTTGAACAAAAAGTTGTCCAACTTTTTCTGGTAAACAACTAAAAATAAAAAATGACACATTCAAGAAACAGATAGGCAAAGCGAAGATGACAAGGTTGCATAATCCAGTTTCCAATCCAGTGCAATTTTAAAAGTAATGTCGACAGCCCAGAAAACAGGGAACGGTTAGAAATTGAGTCGTTATGGTTAGCTCTCGGCTAAGTGACGAGTTTTCGAGTACTTATATAAAAATCTTGAGTTAAAAAAACAAAACTCACCCATATTGTTTAACAGTTACAATTTGCAACAGAAAATCAACTGAGTTCAGTTCATGCGGTTTCCACTTTAGTTGGCCAGGACACTGCCCAGGCGTGTACGGCTAAAGTATTTAAACATAAAATTCAGAATGGCAGGAAAAATAGAGACAAGTACTGTTTTGAAGAAAAAACGATTGATGACAAGTTGTGTTTATTCTGTTTATAGCATATATATAGCAATGTATATACGAATTGAGTGAAGCTTTCGTTCTATTTTGATTCTAGAGATTTTTCAAAAATAACTTACTCTACGGTTGCCGTCATGATAGTTGTATTGGAAATATTCTCAGTTGTGCTCTAAGATTAAATCGTCAAGTTACAAAACACTTACATCTAGAACTGGTTGCAGTACAAGACCGTCTGTTTCGTGAGTGATTTTTGGGACAAATTTTTCCAACAGCTAAAATACGAATGTGTGATTATGTAAGATGACAGACAGACAGCGAGACAGACAGACAGCGAGACAGACAGACAGCGAGACAGACAGACAATCTTACCCAATTACATTGCTCGATAGGATAGAAATCTTTTTTACGTATACTGAATGGTTCTCTACTTTTATCAAGCCTTCTAGATTGCACCTGAATAAAATATAGAAATATACAAACAAAAAACATGAAAATTGTTAGTCGTTGCTCTGACGTGTCTTCGAACACAATTGGAAAAGGCATGCATATTGCCCTTTAGCAGTTCGAGAAGTCTGGGAACAATAAAACTTACAGCTTCATCCCGTGGTTTTATTAATTCTTTCTCGACACACAACAACCTTCTTTCGAGATCAGTATGTCCAACATCTTGACCCTAGATAGGAAAAATAAAGTTTCTACAAAATGACCAAAAAGTTATCCGTGATCATGCTTTTGTTTAATTACTCACTAGAAACATATTCACACTGGATTGTGTTGATGTGTTTTTTTTGCCTACATTGGCCGTACACATCTGATAGCTTTTAATATTTTAGTGAAGCAATTTTTGTGATAAAAAAACAGTGGGTTAATCTGTAGTGACCGTTTGGTCATTGATGCAATCCCAGTGAACAATTTCGTGAAAATCAAAAGGGCAATAGGTTAAAGTAAAACTTGAGACTTCTTATGTGGGACTGTTACAACTCACCTAATGGAACTAGCATGTAAGAATAGTCTGACATTAGCTACAGATGCTGAATTTAGGTTAAGGTAAATTTAAAATATATTATAGAGCAAAAAAAGAAAAAAAGCCTTTGTTTCATCGTTTCATGTTACAACAGCGTTCTTGATAAACAATCCTTACATTATTATAATAGACTACCCATTAGCTCGTGGTAAAATCGTACATATTTTCTGTATCAATATTTCGTGCATCCTCTTTAGCCTGTTAGCATGAAGTAATAAGTTACCCTGTGGGAGGTCGGAAATAAAGCTGCGGTTCAATTAATTTTACGTATGAACAGAACAGACAAATATTAGATATTATTATTATAGACTAGTCGTTAGCCGGTGAAACAACAACAAATTATTATAGACATGTTTGTACATAACATATACCTCGAATTTCACAATATCGTATATTAGGTATCTTGGATGCATTTGGTCCCCGATTTTATCCATCACAAGTTCCTGAAAATTGAATCGAATATGCTCAAACTATCCTACTATTGACACATCTTTTTACAGAAAATGGACGAATCACTTAAAAAGAATATCAACTTTAACAAACTTTAATCCTATTTTAATATGAGGGGGTGTTTTGGGTCTTGTTTTAGGGGTAGAGAGGGGTGGTAATTTAATTCAAGAAAGTACAAATTTTATGACTATAAACTTGGCAATTCACTATTTAAAATTGCAGAACATTATATAACTAACATTATATTTGCCTAATTAGCCTTTAATATGTTAAGAAAAGGTATATTTAGATCAGAAGAGACGTTTCTTTAAAAACATTTTTCCAACCAGCTCCAATTTAGCTCCAATTTAATGATATAATGATAAATCAAACTAAATTTTAAAGTTTCGCTTACCCCATCAATTAATGTGTCGAAAATGTGTTCATCTGGATTTTTGCGACGCGGAAAAGTGAATTTATCTGTTGTGAAGACACTGTTATCTCGATCAAGGAAATAAACCTCGCCCTGTTTGAGAATCAACATCAAATACCTGGCAAGAAATGGTGCATACATAAGTAGAAGTTTTCTCTTTACTGACTGATTTTTAAATCATTCATGTCAACAAAGTTGCCATTATATACAAAGAATTATTAAACAATCCTCTTTTTTGTTCAATGTTCTCCTCATAAGGTACAAGTCCTGTGCACTTAAACAGTCTACAAGGTTCATAAATACACTAGATTCCAGATTTTTAAGCCCTGATTTAGATTTTATTTAAACAGCTCTCTAATTTCTCTTTCGTCTACTTTTCCTTTCAACTGACGTTGCAACAATTTCTTAAAATTTGACATCTTGTACCATTTTTTAACCCAACGGAGTCGAAAATAACAATATTCTGTTCTCTAACACAAATTGGCACATTCTTTAAAAAAACCTAGAACAAAAATTTTGTTTTACAATACCTAATACTAATTTTAAAATTAATCTTGAATATAAAACCATAATGAGATGGTGGCTACAGCTAAAGATATTTTCTAGTTCTTTGGTTAAATCTGACACTGTAATTTATACAAAAATAAATTGTGCAAGGCTTCTGTAAGCGAAATCTGAGACCGTAAGATTTGAAATTGAGGAAGTTTTTTAATTTGTAGAAAGCTGTTGTACAGCTCTAAATAAATACATCAATGAGTACCTGGTACCATCTGCTTTCCAAGTAACACGGTATGGATGAAGATGTATTAACTCGATGTTTTTTCGATCCATTGACACAGGCTGTGAGCCCGGAAAATTTCCTCTTAAAAACAAAAGATAGTTAACAAATTTACGAAAATTTATACATCAATTAACTTTTTAATTAACTTGAAATATGTGATGTTCCAGATATTATGGAGGACTAGTTAAGTAAGCCAATGATTTTAAAGACATGAAACTAAAATTCAAATTTTTTTTTCTTTCACATTTTAATCCAAAATTTCACATTAAAACCATCAAATCCTTCCAAATTAATGCCCTACAAACCCAAATGACAGTCAAAATAACTGGGATTGTTTACATGCGTTTAGCACATAATTATTTCATTTAAAGAGAAATAACAGATTACCAAGAGAAAAAAAGTTTCTGCAAAAATAAATGTAGGCAAGGTCAATATTTCAGTGGACAAAATCAGGAAAAATTTTTGTCTGGTTAAAAGTTTTGGAATTTCCCAAAAGGGAAAGAAGATCTAACAACTGAGAGGTACTTCTAACATAAAAATTTAAACATCGCTTTTAAGGGTTATCTTCGGACAACTTCTGTACTTTTGGACATTAACTTAGGGTTCTCACTCACTTTTTACTTGAAACTGTATAAGAATTGTACAAGATTTGATAAAAGAATACTGTATATACTTGCAACAAGTTAATACAAACCTGTCCCAATTTAACATTCCTTCACAAATTTCTTGTATTCGCTCAGCACCTCGGGCTGTGACAGTTTCAATGTCTAAATTTTCTGCAAATTTGGCATTCTAAAATCCAAACAAGTAATAAAAGCCATGACATGCAAGTATGCCACTTTACAGTAAAAGCAGGGGGTAAAAACATAAGAGAACATGCCTTAACTATACTAATACAATATAAACTGTTTTGTCTATCTCCACCAAAAAATATTACTCAAGGTTGCTTGCAACGTTGATATGCTGACCGAGGGCAATATTTCTCGGAAGAGATAGATAAAACAGTTTATATTGTATTTATTAACTGAGAGCTATTTTGTTTGAGTTTGTAGAAACCAAAATTATTTACCAAAGATTTACTTGTGACAAGGTTGTATAAACCAGGTTTTGATAAAAAAAGAAAACGTTCGATTTGAATTTCATTGTTTTGGTTTTTTAAATACATGTACAAAAAGAAAACAAAACATTCGAATAACGATACATGTAACATAATTTTTTTTAAACGAACCAATAGCCAATCAGCACTGTGAATTTCCTGTATAAACCGGTTGAAAATAGCTATTAGTCAATAATACACTACAACGAATGACTTGTAGTATTTTTTTATATTTTTTATTTTGAATTTAGATTATATTTGATATTAAAAATAGAGTTAGTATATCAAGACCTCCCCAATTCATATAAATATTTAAATATATTCAAAAGGACCCTAGTATAAAAAAAGGTATTTTTGTATGTTGTAAAAGGTAAAATGTTATTTATCAAGTACTTTAAAATCTGAGCACTTAAGACATCGTAATTCATTTTAAATAATGCTGACATTACATTTTTAACTATATTTAAAGATAAGATTGCTATTAAAATTTTTGCTTATGTCAAGGAGTATAAAAGTGCTAATAATCTTGGTGTAACTTCACAATATATTTGAAAAATGAATTTATGTGAACTACATAAATATAATAAGACTGCAAATAGACCGTGCACAGCGAACTAAAAGATCCACAGCAATGATAACGTGGTTGTTAATAATGCTAAACCACTGGTTAAAGTTATACCTCGTTATATGCTCTTCTTCGTCTTTTAACCGGTCTGCTCTCCTGTTGGTCATCAACACCATCGTCATCATCCTGTCCACCTTCTTCCTCATAACACCAATCAGGAAGTTCAGGTGCGTTTGGAGCATCTTGTGGACCTCCACCATATCGCTCAAATAAATCTTTTAAATATTGGCCTTTGTAAATGCCAGGTGGCCGACACTAACAAGAAAATGATGGGAGAAAAGATATATAAAATTCATCAAACTGTAAATAACCATTTTTACTTAGGACTTGAAAAGATATATACTTCTCTAGGTTCTTCTGAACAAAACAGACAACTTTTATTTTGTTAGTTAAATTTGCTAAATTTATTATTAATGATCTCAGGCCTATTGTTGATGCTCTTCAGAGTCGATGAATGAATGTAACCTTTTAAAACAACTGCTGGTTAATAATAATAATACACTTACGCTGGAAAAATAATTCACAGCAGCATCTACGCTAAAAATAATAAACAATATAAAACATAAAAGTAGCTCTTTATAGGGTATTCAGCTTAGGGATTATACCCATTACACAAAAATACAATAAAGCCTAAATACCTCCATTCTTCTATCTCACAAAAATAGGCCACAATAAGAAATCCAGTTCTATTGAATCCATGTGTACAGTGAACTCCTAGAGAGATAAATTTATTTTTACTTTTACGTGGTCAATTTTTTACTTACAAAAAGGCCATGCACAAAAAGAAAACAAACTTTAAAGAAATTTGCTCACCTATTATTTTTCCTGGGTTTTTCTCTAAAAAGGTATTGCAAATTCTTATGAACATTTTTGTTTGGTCAACTGATGGTGCTTCTCCATGGCTAAAACAAACCAAGAAAGAAAAACTTATAAATATTACAAAATATAAATCACATGCAAATCAGCATCAAAACTGTTACAAAAAGTTTTTAAAGAAAATTTGTGTTACACGCATTTTTTATAAGAATAAAAAAACCAGTCTTGTCATTCTAGCGTGTGTGATCACACATGCATGCCTTCACACACCTGAAACAGAATTGGGTATGTTGTTTCAAATTTTAAAACTAATACCACACGTGCAAAAAATTGTAGACATATTATATCACGCGCCTGGACACCATAAAAACAATTTTGGACAAGTGATTTACCACACGCCAAGTCCTTTCTTCATTAACAAGACTAAAAACCCTAAACAAGCCGGTCATTATTTCTCTATTTCTTTAAACAATAAACCTATTGAGGGTTCCCACTCATTTTAAAACTATTTCTTAAAGATATTTAGGAGGATTTAGAAGGATTTTAGGAATTGGACAAAAAAAACAAATCAGATTTTATTTTTGCATTAGTTGATGCAGAATATAAATATTTTGGGATTCCATTTAATCTACAAAAGAAATCAAGTATAAAATTTGAGTTTACCAAATGGATGTTCCCTATAAAGGAGATTTTTTGGAATTTTCACAAAAATCAGGAGATATTTTAGAATTTTTTAAGAGGCATGGACACCCAGTTGTTGTTTGTAATCTATAGCCTGCTATTCCTATAAAAAAAAGTGTGTATTGCGATTTATTTTCTCAGCAAAATTTAAGGAAAATTTAATTTGTCTTTAAAATCAACAAAAAAGTTACTTTCATTAAGATCTGACCAGAAATCCTGACATCCCCTGTGCCATTATTATATTCATGTATGTTAGCAATACTTAGTTTGCAAGGAAAAACTTGAAAATAAACTGTCTTTAAAACATTATTAAAATTAGTAGATAGGCCTGTGGAAAAATCATGTAACTGCGAATCCTGAAAAGTATAATAATTAAGTTAAACGGTTGCACAAAAACACACCAACTCCTGCCAGGGTACCAAGGGTCCACATGGGACCAAACCTTGACAAATTCCCCAAACCTGGTCCAACCCACCCATTTCAAATCGACAAGTTAAAAACATCATCAAAAACTTCCAAACATTTATATCTCCTTATTAACCATTTGTCAAAAACCATGATCCTATACTTTTTCTTGATCAAGGTTTCATTCTCTACAAAACAAATTAACAAACTTAAATTTTTTTTTTAGATATGCACTGTTGATGTCATCAAAATTCCAGAAACCACCCTATCCATTGTACTTCTGCCTGAAAGGATCTTTCCATATGCCTCAACAACTAATATAATATAAAAATTAAATTAACATAGATTATATATAAATATTTTAAATACCCTCTACAAGCCAGCTTGCAATACCCAACACCATTTTGTTCTATCACTGATTTGTTGTAAAATCTGTTGGTATTTGTAAGATCGATGATTAGGCCAAGTTCTGCCTAAAAATCAAACTTTGTGTCTAAACAAAATTTCAATACTGCTCAGTGTCTTTCATAAAAAAACTTGATGCATATGTAGTTTCATGTCTTTTTTGAACTGAGATAAATCTGGTAATGACAACTTTGTGTGACTCCTTTTGTGACGGATTCTTTGGTCTGGCCATGAAGTCAGCTAAAATGCGAGGGTTTATACCTACCTTGTTTCCTTGTACATAAGATTTCAACATAGGAAATTGAAAATTATCTTCCAAAGGAACTTGTGAGCTGAACTTGTCATCAAGAAATGTTTTGAAAGCAATGAACTTCCCTAAAAACACAAAAAGAATGCAGTTAATATTTTTGCAAGGTCAAACCAAATACAATTTGTATGTAATTTTAGTTGCTCAATGCCACAGTGCATGGTTTTAGCCCCCACCCTTTTTTCCGCCCCTTCTGAGTAGGGAGGACCTAAAATCCAAATTAGGCAAAGGAAAGATGGGGGTTAGGGATTTTTTTAAATTTCAGGGGGACCTAGACGTTTAGGGAGACCTTTTCACTCTCTAAAAGAGTCGGAGGGCTGTGCTTTTTCCAATAAAAATAAATTTTTACAATTCTTTTATTTAACATTAAATAAAAAAACTAAGGTGAATTCATTTTATATCCTGTATCAAAATAAGTGTATTATGTAGTCTATTGAATATTGTTTAATAATTTTTTCACTTGCAAGTTGCATTTATTAAATGATAATGGAATCTACTTATTTAAAAGAAAAAGTATTTAAGAACAAAAGAAGAAACTTTGGTGTGTTTAATTTTCTCTATACTAATTGTTTTTATTGCTAGCTTATAGACACTAACCTTCAACAATTTTATCTTATCCTGTTCATACTATGTTGAGAATTAGTAATTTAACATTTATTAAGCAAAATTCGAAATAAAGCAAATATAAAGCCACATTTACAATATGATACCTCCTCAAAAGCTGTTATTATGTGGTAATTTTTTTTTCAGGTTAAAACCAGTTTGAGACGTTATCTCCTGGATGGAAAAAAGGTTCCTGGAACATTGTCGCAAAAAAAACTCATTAAATGAAACCCAGAGAAAAAAAAGATTAAATTTTGTTACAACTGAAGTGTCATTTTGTGAACAATAATAAAAGTCTTGTGCTTTACCTTTTTGCAATAAGAATAATAGAAGTAGCGCATGAAAGCATTCTTTTTCAGCCTTCCCACGGGTAAGAAACAACAAGCTTTGGCGCCGTAGTTTAGTGATTATAGCTCTCGCAGTGAATGTTACCATAGCCACGGGTTAACCCAAGCCATGTGAGGGAAATTGGGGAGATGGCACACTGTGTGGCCGTTGGATGTTGCAGGGAGTTGTCTAGTAGAGCGTGGACCCTAATTGGGTCTGCGTAGCTCACAATGAGCATTAAATACTCTAGGACTCCCCATCTAAGCCATGGCCCCTCCTGGAAATAATAGACAGGGTATATCCCTCGATATTTGTGAGGCTAGCCATGTAAAATTTGCACATCTATCTCTCTCTCTGTGTGAACTCATTAACAGAGTTGATATTCTTCCAAACAAGTTTTAATATAAGATGAACACTTTTCACCAGATGTTTTGATCAAAGCTAGCAGAAAGCCTATGTCAATTCCTAATTTTAGTCTAACTTGTGCACGAACTCTGGTACAGTTGTGCACTCTTCTTTTACGTTGCTCCTAAGGCTTCTCTATTTTATTGGTATGATGCAGGGCAGCCTTCTATTTTGCTATGCGCGATATTTCCTGCTTGCAGTACGGTCCTCCTTAACCTGTGTGTTAGTGGAATTTCAACCTCAATTACAGGGCATGTAAAGTTCTTTTGATATTGAGGATAAAATGCATACTTGTTTTTGTTCCTTCTTTCTTTCTTTCTGTCTTCCTTTTTTATATTATTTTACTTTCATTTGATTTTCATTTCATGTACATGGTTCATCCTTATACCAAAGAACGCAATGGGCCCCTGGGACAAAGTTGCATGAATTTTATGTCCAGATGCTAGGCCACGGCCAGGCCATTCTACAACTTTAACCAGTAGGTATTTTAGCTTGCGCCTGTCCTCTGCGTGTTTACTCACGTTGTCTTGATGATCAACGCTTCCGATAGTCTACCACAGAATTTAGATTTTTAGTGACCTTCTGAATAAAAATCGCTTGCCTAGTCAAATTTTAAACAACAAAAACTCTTTCATGTGGGCATTTCTGTACAATCTCTACACTTTTTACTAAAACTGAAAGCCCACTAACTAGAAATGGGTGTCTTGGAAATTTCCTGGATACATGCAGAAAAAACAAATTTATTAAACTTTCCGTCAACTCTACATTCACCCGCTTAGATGTAATTTGTGAGAAGTTAATTTTCATTTTACATTATAACAGAAATAGTTCCTTGGATATTGTTGAGTCAACATTGAAAGTTTATTTGTT
Source organism: Hydractinia echinata (assembly GCA_030067915.1). Classification (NCBI taxonomy): domain Eukaryota; kingdom Metazoa; phylum Cnidaria; class Hydrozoa; order Anthoathecata; family Hydractiniidae; genus Hydractinia; species Hydractinia echinata. The sequence goes on from JASGCC010000124.1 coordinate 384,428, forward strand.
ATCTAATTAACAATGACATTGGAATAATCATCTGATTTCTTAGAACATATATTTATTTTTTATTAATCTCAGCAAGCACAGTGTGTACAAAAAATGAATTATATCAATGAATGCAATAGTGCAATGTGCCATGTTCTTGTATTATTTATTCAAATTTACTGAAAAAAATTTGCGTAAAAATGTGTTAAAATGTAACTAGCTAAATGGCAAAGATTAACCAGTATTTAAACATATTAAATATTTGAAAATAAAAAAATTCCTTAAAAAATCCAGTCCTAAAGTTATGAAGGTTTGACCACAAAAATTGCATTCTAACAGCATGCTTAATCTGAATTCTGACCCTTGATTGGTTTAACCAGTATCATGACGCGTTCCCGTCCGCGCAAGAGTCACATTGACAGTCAGGGAAATCCTCTTAATTAAGCTGTATAGCTTAATTTGGAGATCTCCTAAATAAGCTGTATCATACAGCTTAATTACGTGACATACATCTAAATTAGGAGGTAGAAAATGTTTTTCCTCGATTTCTTGAAAAATGTAAATTTTAGCAGAATCACTGCTGCAGCTCTTTCATCGTCAGTTTGACCACTACATTATAAAAAAAGAATGGTATTTCCAGCACCCCGGGTTCAAAAGATATGGAATAGAAACCATGGTTCATTGTAGCGATAGTTTATTTAAGCTGTACTGCATCCTAGTTAGGATGTCTTGTCACGTGATACAGCCTATTTAAGCAGCTTTTTTTAAAACTTCAAATTTAGCGGATCTCTGGGGTGCTACGAAAAAACTAAGGTATTGGAGATGTTTATATGTGCGTAAATGTTGGACTTACTCAGTTAGATAGATGCTAAAATTCAGCTAAATGTGTGTTTTCGACGATCAAAGTTTTGTACATCTTAACTAAGCTGTAAAACGCCTAATTAGACTGTATCATACATCCTAATTAAGCTGACATTCAAATTAAGCTGTACAGCTTAATACACCTTTACGATAATTCGGGAAAACTAACACTCCATCGCAGCTTATTTTGCGATCGGAGGAGGTAAACATCACACTTTTATAAGAGTTTATTAAGGAGAAAACACGTTTTTTCGTGATAACTTTTCTTGCCGCGTTTTGTTTTTAATGAAAAGTACACATAAGTTGTATCTTATTATTATTAACGTTTCCTGAAAATTTGAAAGAAATTGATACAACGGAAGTTAAAAAACTGGAGAAAACATGCTTTCGTCTCTAACAAACTCTCATAAAAACACGATTTTTACCTCCTTTTTTCCGATATTGTAAAACGATGGAGAGCCGTAGGAACGCATGTACAATTGAATTATCGTAAAGGTGTATTAAGAGGATTTCCCTGACTGATTGACGTTTCTTGTGTGGTAACTTGAGAGTATGGACGCTGCCCCTCTAATATAGCTACTCAAAAATATTGTGATTGGTTAAAATATCATGTGGCATTTGTTAGTGGAGAAAATGTCTGGGGTGGGGGGGAAACAAGACAACTCTCAATCAAATGGAAATGGTTGTTCTCTGTTCTCTCCTGTGTGGCTGGATAGGTTTAGTACCTTGGAAAACTAACTCATCACCCTACGCTACATTCAAAGACGTCACGATGTACTCGGTTAATATAAATATTATACCATTTATCACTGTACTTTTGCGGGGACATTTTAACCATCGTGGAGGCCTTGAACCCATATTGTTATTGTGGGGTTACTTCAGTTCTAAGAAAAAGTCAGCCAGATTCATGTAGACACACACCAAATTCAAACTCGCGGCGAGTAAGTTTGAATGAAATTTAACTGCATTGTGGGAAAATTCGGCGTTCCCATTCTAAACAAATTCCAAAATGGTAGATCTGCGGCAGGGTCAACAATTCTTTATGTAGCAACTTACTTCAGAACAGGACTCAATACACCTTTAACTTATATGCACCTATATACTTTCTTGGAACTACAATAAAGCTTACTGATATATAAATTTACCCTATGACATTAATGAGAGAAGTAGTGACGTTTTACGAACTATCTGTAATTACCAGGACTTACAAACCATTCAGATATGTGGAAATGTGGTAGTGGTTTCTTCTCTTTTCGTAAGAGATGGCACCCGAAGCATTTAGATTACATTGATAAAAGTCACTGTAACTTGACAGCAGTACCTGATGATATATTTCGACATGAAAGAACCTTAGAGGAATTGTCTCTTGAGGCTAATCAGATCCAAGATTTACCTAAGGTAAAATAACACTTGGTTTTTTTTCAAACAGACAGGGAGACAGGGAGAATTGATAATTATCTTGTAATAAGATAATTAGGATAGTTAGCCAATTCTTGCACGTGATATTGTTTTGTGCTCACATTCAGATGGGGTAGCTAAAAAATGTTCACGGTAATATCCTCACAGTAGAAACCTTAATTAAAAACAAATTTACAGGCAATTGTAAGTTTAAAATGGGCCAATTCGCAAAGATTAACCAGTATCTAAAACATTAAAGACTTAAAGACAAAAGAAGAAAGAGCTCCTTAAATGATTCAATTTTGAATTTATAAAGGTTTTAAACCAACTTTTTCATGCGAAAAAAGCCTTGCTTATACCGTCCTAAGGCCGCCATCAAAAATATGTTATGTTCACCCTCCGACCGACTCACTTTTGGTAATAAAAACCCGAGTTGGTAAGTCGAAAAAAAATTTTCGCGAGATATTTAAAAAAAATAACAAATTTTCCCGAGAACTAATTTTTGCAAAATTGACAAAAACTCGCGAAAATTAATTCCCTAAAAAATTAATTCCTTTAGGGTGCTCATGTTGCTACTGACAGTTTACAGGGCGGCGAAAAAGGCCTGAAATCAATGTCGCGTGGCGCTATACTGTTTTTTGGCCCTGGGAACGAATTTACTTGTTCCGATCTGAAAATCCCGGGAAAAAATACGCCCGACCGACCGACTCATTTTTGCAGGCTCTTCAGGACGCGAACATAACATATTTTTGATGGTGGCCTAATTATGTGATTATCTAAAGAAACAGCTCTAGCCACGATCCGGCAACTCCGTTCGCCACATAACTTCATGGTTTTGACTATTAACCATTCATAGAAACAACTTTGCCAGTGAACAAAGTAGGCGTTGGCGCAGGGTCGAGCAAAAAAGAAATTGACTAAAACGTCCTATTTCCGTGATTTACGTCTTAATTCCGTGATGTATTTTTTCAATTCGAGATCCACTGGAATTATTAGTCTAATTTATGATTAAAATGGTTGAAATACTTGACTACTTGTCTCAGATGGAGCTAGTAGCTGCTTCAAACATTGGCATGTACCTTTTTCTGATGCTCAAAAAACAGATGTGACATTAGGAAAATTGGTGAAGCGAAATACCAAAGGGGATCTGTGGAGGAGAGCACACATGGTAATAAAAGATTTTTCTTAAAAATATTCTCCAGCCTGTCTAGTTTTAAAATAATATAGGTTTGCTTGGTATTTAATAAATGATTACAAAGATAACAGATTAAAATGTCATATCCCCACTGCGCTAAAATTTTCTGTAAAGTGCACAAATTTTGGTGCCGGTGAAAATAGCAATGTGGTAGATCCTAGATGTAAGGCTTAGGATATCATGCCATAACCGTCCATTGTTGCCAGTGAAAAGAGAAAGGTGAAATTGCGGAATTAAGATGTTCGCTTAAATTAGAACGGTATACGCTACATTCATTTTAAAAATTAAAAAAGCATACTTTTTTAGTTGTAGTAAAGCACCGATGCTTTACTGAAACCCTATGGAAATTTACCAAGTTGGAAAAACACAGAGTTTATGTCAACATTACTTAGTCTATCAACAAGAATTGCCTTGGCTAAACATGCATTTCCTAGTGACAGGAGTGTTCATCAACGCTTTATTAACATCAGGACATTCAGCTTTGTATGCTGCACATAACTTAGAAAAACATAATAAGAAAAGTGCAAATTTTATTCAAAAAGTTGCCAAAGCTCGCTTTCTATATACAAGCCTTTTTGGCAAGTGGGAACCCTTGTAAAATTGATTGAACATGCAGTGGTAGGGTTAGCAGCAGGGTTAACTCTTTAAAGTGAAAACTTAAATGTTAATCAATTGCGGTATCGTATCCAGTTAGTTAATTATATAGTTTTTTATATGGATCTTTTATATGTCTTTTTACTGGATTTTCCTTTAAACCGAAATTGATTGATGTGAGAGGTTTTGTAAGGCAGATCCAATGTTTCTTTAAAAATCATCCATTTCATTTAAATGTTTCTTCCGTTTTTAGCATTTTGACCTTTTTTTTTTAAACTCGTGTTTCTTGAAAAAAAATAATGTGTATGGCACTATTCCTCTATTGAGTATCCTTATTTAAGAGCATTTTAAAAAGAAGTTTCAGAGTGGATGAATGACCCAACTGGGTAAACAAAATATATACCAAATTGTCAACCCAAGTCAAATAGCCATTAATACCACTTGGGAGCGAAACAACACTGTTGCTTTTTCGTCACCCAACTACTTTATATTGCAATTTTGCAAAATATTTTTTATTAAGAAACATATATTTTTGTTTTTTGTATGTATTTGTACAGCTACCTCTGTGCATCTGTTTTTTGCATTTGAAAGTTGACCCTCATATCCAGAGAATAGCAAATTAAAAACAAGACAGTTATTTTGAATTCTTTTCAGTAATAGTTATTTTAAGATTAAACACTGAATATTACATTCTGATTGGTTAAAAATTTACACTAAAATTTTTCTCGGCTAAAAAGTAGGAACTGTTTCTACAGAACAGAAACAAATAAAACTGCACATGCTCATACATATTTTGCTGGCAAATTCGCCGTCCAATTTGTTTTTTGAAAATCCCCCTTAAGAATAAACATGTTTTATGTTTTACCAAAATGATATTTTCCTTCTTTTTAATTAAAATTTGTCATTTGTCCTGAAAATGTGTGAGTGCATAATGTATTGAAATGTATAAGTGCATTAAATATTAAAAACGATTTGGTTAAAGTATTTTGTTTAAGTGTTTCAGTAGCATAGGTTTCAACCCATAGGTTTCAAAGTGGAAAAAAACTTAATTCATAGTTAATCCTTCGTTCATCATCAATCGCGCATTTACATTTTCAAACAAAAAATCCTGCATTTCAGTTACCTTTGACAAAAAAAATCATTTGCACGCCAAAACTTGCATAACGCACACCATAGAGATTTCTAAGGTGTGCGTGTATGATTTTGCCTGTCAAACATTTTTGATAATTCAGAGGGCTAAGGCTTGCGATGTTGCATACACCAAGAGCAATTATGGCGTGTGTGTGTGAAGAAACATCGTACATATGCCAAACTATGACACTATTATTGAAACGAGCGTTGGTACAACTTTCATTCACATGCTTCGATTTCCGACGTCTTGATATCAAACACTATTTCCGACGTCTTGATATCAAATTTACTGTGTAGGATGTAGCTAAAAACTACAAAAGAGTAATAAAAGTTTATCAGATATAATTTATAAAGTTAATACTGCATCAGATTACCAGGGTTATAAGAAGTCAAATTTTGAACTGGATCACCACCTAATAACACTTTTGACAGGTTTACTGCCACTCGAATACTGCTATCAGAAATTTTATGGCTTGTCAGAAAATATATATTTTGTTGATAGGATTTTTGTCATATTATTGATGACTCAGTACCAGCATTTGTTGTGAGCTGGACAACTATAACTACTAATAACAATTTTTTTTGGATTAATTACATAAATGTTCTACAAAATCAAAATATGAAATCAACGAATATCAATCGAAATGTATTAGTACTAGTTGTAGCCTTAAGTTCAGCGTTGTAATTAACAGTTCTCAACAAATTTACATGTAATTGTGTGATATTAAACTGTTTGTTGTTCCTTATCAATATTCACGACAGTGATAATCAGACTGCCTATTTTTTTGTTTTATTTCCTTTTTGTTGGTTATTTTTATTATGTTTTAACATTCTAACCTCAAACCATGCAATTGTTTAAATTTTCCACAGTGAATAAAGTTAAACATTTCAGTATTGAGATGCAGTCTTCAAACTTAATTACGAGTTTTTAATTGTCTAAATGTTTAGTACTTGTCCATTATAGCTATTAAGCATTATAAAATGTCATTAAGAGTATTAAAGGCATTGTTGTATATAAATTTGTGGGAATTAGTATTATACATAGTTCTGTAAGAAAAAGTAAAGTTTGAACATCCTTTAATAATATTCCTAAAATTTCTTTTACTGACATTCTGTTATAAGGATACACACTGTCATATGCATTCATATGTGTTAAGAAAAACGTGACTAAGTATTATAGTACTGTCATAAAACAATGTTTTAATAGATATTAATTTATTTAATGTAAAACGCTTTATCATCCCTATCTTACTCAGAAAATGTGCAAGATATTAGCTAATAAACAGTCTCCTCACAATTAAAACGTGTTATTGGAATTTAACAAAACACAAATCAGCTTTTTTATTTTGATCATTGTCAATTATTACAACTGAGAATATTTTGTTCATATATATTTTGTTCATTCAAATTTCTCCTTATTACTACTACTGCTTTTCACACACATGTTTTAGCCCTCCAAAGCTCATTTAGAGGCTTGTGCTAACCTGCTACAATAATATTAAGAACTATCCTGTAGGAAAAATTGATAATTTTTGGCTTTTCACACTGATGCATGTTTTGAGTTGCAAAATATTTTCAAAGCAGTATATATTCCCCTAATTTCATTGTTTTAATTTTTTTAGTTTAATTAATTCAATTTCTTATGTTTTCTAGCCGTTGTTCCGTTTGCATAAACTCCGCAGGCTGATCCTAGCAGACAATGAGATTCAGGATTTACCAAGTGATCTGGGGAATTTGATTGCATTAGAAGAGCTGGACATTAGCAAAAATGGTAAGATGTTGATAGTAAACATAAATATAAAACTTTTGTCTTAGTCTAAGTAACCTGTATTTTGCAGTCATGCAGTTTTGCATTGGTATATGGCAATTGACACTGTTTTTTGATGTTTTTTCTCAAATTATGATGAAATAATTACTGACAGTGAAACATGAAATTTCTTAAAAACAAACAGGAAAAAAACGCATTTTTTTCTAATTTTAAGTAAAAAGTAAATTCTACTTTAGAAATAATATATCCTGTTATCATCATCATCATCATTCTCACCTTAGCGTCCGTTTCCATGCTAGCATGGGTTGGACGGGGTATATTAATGACCCTTTTCCAATCTACTTTGGGCGATGTTTCCCGATTTCGAAGATTTCGGGAAAAAAAGTTTCTTTTCGGATTCTGCACTGCGCTGTTTGAAGCACGTTTAATCAGATTTCAGCCAGCGCGAAATACCAATGTTCACCAAAAAAGTAGTTTTTTGTGTTTGTCAGGAAGATGTGAAAAGAAAAATAATATATGCTGGCTCCATTAAAAATAGTAGTCCATGCTGGCAATATTTTTGTTACTATTTTTGGTCAGTGATAGGCTTGTTTCTGTGTTAGGTCTAGTTTTCCATGATGTATATACATCACATGGGAGCTAAGATTGTCATCTTAGGGTAGGCTTACATTGCAGAATAATGGGTACGTTATGACTTAAAGGGTTCACATTGCATTTTGCTGTACAAATCCAAACTTAAAGAAAGAAATGAAAAATGGCACCTGGCACAGCAGGAAAAAAATTGCAATTTCTCCCGGGGTTAAACTCTTAATTTTAATTGTGCCATTGCTCTATCTTAAAAAGGTAATTAAAGGCAAACTTAAAGAGAGAAAAAAAATAATAAGTTCTTGATATTTTATTCTAGATGATTAGTTTTGTGTTTTGTTGTGTAATAGCAGGTTTATGTATAAAATAAACACGAAATAACAAATAAAACATTGGGAAATACAAAAGAATGTGGAGAAAATAAAGTAAATTTTTTTTTCCATTCCTAAAATCTTTTTTTCTGTATTTTTGTTGCCTCAGTTATGGCCATCCAACAAATTCTTTAAAATGGTGTAAAAAGACTTTGTTAACGTGTTATGGTTATTCCTTAAACTTAAAATGAAAGTTTGGACTGTGAAAAAAACATTTCCACTTTTTCTTAAAAAACACTAGCACTTATGAAAACAAAATGTCTGCGTGTTATTGAGTGAATAATGCACTAAATAAACAAAGTAATGAGTTTTTTTAACCCAGCCATTTTTGTTTTCTTAATAGCAGTTAAATATGTGATTTTTTAATCAGTGTAACTAGGGAAACTTAAAATACTTTAATATACTTGACACCTAAAATAGTTGATGAAATGAGTATTATACTTAAATAGTAGCCTTGTGCTTCATTTAAGAGCTTGGACTGACTTTTTTACTATTTCTAAAAAGATTGTCTATGACTGCTTGAATACTTGATTTCCAAAGAGAAAATGAACAATACAAACATACTTGAAGTTATATTTGAAAGACCTAATATTTCTTCATTGCATATTACATTCCTACAAATATAATGAAATATATAATATAAACACTTATATAAACACTGGAGCAATTTGAAGGTGTAATTACATTTTAGGTGTCAATATTTTATCCTTTTTTGTCAATTTAATGGGTAGTATTTGTAATCAGGAGAAAATAAGGTAATTGACTCCTGTCCATAGCACAAAAAAATGCGCAATAAGTTATTACTCAAATCAAAGTACTCTTCAGTACAGCTAATGCAGGTCCCGTATCTATCATGGCTTGTGAAATTTAAATAAACGAAATGGTAGATCAATGGATCTTAATATAAGACCTTTCAATTGTATCCAACTTCACAATTCTATGCACCATTCCTAGTTTAAAAAATTCTTGTTATTTAAAACCTTTTTTTCATCAGTCAGCAACTGAAAAGTTTAAACACATAAAACATTCAAGATATAATGCAATTATTTTTTAGTCAATATGCCTAAAAATTTTCTCTACCTTGTCTAGACTTCAGATTGATACCCGATGAAATTGAAAAGTTAAAGAAGCTAACATATTTGGATGTTAGCAGTAATTCATTAGGAGAGTAAGTTACTATTGTTTTTTAGAACGTCTATTAAAATTAAAGACTCACAACACAAATATTGTGTCACTAAAAAGTTTTACCCAAGTCTGAAAAAGTAAATGGTATTGCCTTGCCAGCCTTTTTTAATTTATGTTGCACTCAGTAATTGTTGACGTAAATGCCAACTGGTTAACAAACTAGGAATCATTTGAATTAGAAAGACTGTATGCTGATATTGACACATAATGAGAATGGTCGGTGACCTGGAAAATTCAAAGTCAGAGAATAAGTTAGACTTTGTGCCTTAAAAATACTTATTTTTTTATTAGTACAAAGTTTGTAAAATTTTACATAAGAAAGTCAAAGCGAAATAAAAATTGGCTGGCCACCCTCATAATTTCAGTTGACTTTTAAATTATTTTAGAGTTCCAGATTCCATAACAAAACTACCTGAACTTCAAAACTGGGTGGTCAACGATATTGCTTTGGGTGAAATACCACCAGAAATAGGAAGGTAAAAATATTCTTTTTAAAATTGGGTTGTTTATTGTGTTTGTTGCAATTTGGTATTTTTAAAGGGATCTTAAAGTGAGAAATGATGTTGCATAAATTGTTTCACAAATTGTTTCACATTTTTAAAAAGGTCTTTTTATTGTGAATATGCACACATTTTAATATTTAATTTTGTTTAACATTTATACAAAGTCATAATGAGTAACAGCAAATTTGGGTATATCTTAACATTAGCAATTTTCATACTGTTACAAAATATGCAGGGTTTAAATTAAATTCTGTGAGAATTAAATTGTTAAATTTGCGAGTACATATGATATTTTATTGTTATTCATTTACTTTATTTCAATTAAAATTTTGTAACAAATAACCTTTTGTTTTTGCATTTTTTGAGTTTAATTAATGAGCATAACATCAGTTTTTCCAGGTGGCACTCAATTGCCTGTGTATCGAAACAAATTATGGTTCTATTTGCATAGACACAGCTCCTATACCAGCTCACCTGCAAAATTTTGTAAAAAACTGATTAATATGCACTATAAATTAATATGTTAAGCAATTTTTCTTTAAAATATCTACATTTGTTCACAGGTCCAAAATTTCTTGTGCAACAACCGTTTAGGTTAAACACTGAAATACAGGGTAAATTTAATCAATTGTAAGGAAATAAAACTTATTCTGTGAACAGAAAAGATTTAAACAATTTTTTCTTGTGCAACTGAGTATTTTCTTGAAGAGTTTAAAGAGTGTGTAAAAATTTAAAGTAGTAAATAAATGTTTTTGAGAATGGCGGAACAACAGCTTTTTCTTATTGCCTGCTCATATTCCTTGATTATACTTGATGTTACTCTTGCTCTTGAACACCTATATGTATGCTGATAAATATTTACTTTTTCATTCTCTTAAACTTAATTCAAACTGATTGTGTTCACAGAGGTACAATCCGTATTCACAACCTTTTAATCTTCAATTAACTGGTCCAAGAAAAACTTATTGTGTGCTGCATTCTTAAGTTTAACACCATTTTTCATTTTGCAACAATTTTTGGATTTACAGGGTGCACATCTTAAGCTGTACGTTTGTGTAATAATCTTTCATTTCATACAATGTAATTTTGTATTTTGTATGTTTAGCCTCTCGAAACTTGTGATCTTAGAGTTACGAGACAATTGCATCAAGTTTTTACCAATGTAAGTTTTCAAGCACAGAGTTCTCTTTGTGTACATTACCATCAACTGTTCTACAATAAATAGTGCATTGATAGGTACACTGGAAAAAACAATTAGTTTCTTCCTGAAAAAAAATGTTTTTAAACCAACATGTTACTCTTAGGTCATTTTCTTTTTTATCAAACCTTGAACGCTTGGATTTGGGTGGCAATGAATTGGAGGAATTGGTAAGATAATACGTCATATTTTCAGTTTTTCATCTTTATTACTTTTAAAAAAATTGAAATTCAAATATATTTTTTTCATTTAGCCAGATACGATTGGTCAGTTACATAGCTTGATTGAATTATGGTTGGACAACAACATGCTCATGTCATTACCTGCTGTAAGTTATGTTTTGTGTAGCGTTCTTCTTAATTTATTTTGACGGGCTGCACCTTTTTCCCATAAAACATATCATAAGCAATTTAATGTCATTTAATGCAATTTAACTAACTAGTAGCTTAAGGTCTTAGGTTCAAACCCCGACGGAGTCATGAGCCAGAGACTATAAAAGTGTGAATCTATCATTTCTGCTTTGAGCTTAGCGTTGAGAATAAGATTGATATATTAGACGGTTGTCTAGTTAGCGATAACTGTGCATGCACGGCTTCTGTAGCTCATCCGGGAGCTTTAAATGGATCAGAACCACCTTTGCATGTTTATAGCAAGCAGTGTTAATAGAAACTGAAGAGGCTATCTACGGTAAATAATTTCAAATAATAATAATACTAATAGTCGGCAAAGGAGAGGTTTTCTACTTGTTTCTGATAATTAGCTGCCATTTTGAACAGATTTACCCATTTGCCTATCTACATAAAGAGGTCTTGACAAGATTGCATGGCCTAAAAATAATAAGAGGCAACTAACAAACATTCATATGCTTTTTCCAGTATGTTTTACAGTTACAGCACAAAACTAGAGAGTAATTATTCTGTTAAACAATCGTTTCCCCAAACTTTTAATAGCAAAAAATAATTGCCTGTTACAAGAGTAAAAACTACTTCTCTGGTAATCACAAGAACAATTGTTAGCCGATGAGATCTTTTGAAGTATGACCCTAAATTCTCTTGTTGGGTCCCTGATAATCCGTATGACATCATCATATTTCTGGATACTGGATATTTTCCCCTTCCAGACCTTTTTCATTAATGTACTCTAAATGTGTTTTGTTCTACCCAAGTAATCCAGTAGCTGCAAAAATGTGTTTTATCAAATGTAGCAAAAAAAATTTGCTGTAGCTGAGATTAGTATATATTTACGAAATAAGAGTATACTTTTTTAACAACTACAATTTACTCAGTTGGATTTAATAAGAAGCATTGGTATTTATAAATTTTATAAAAAAATTTGATGTTAGGAATTGGGTGAATTAAAAAAATTACAATGCCTTGATGTATCAGAAAATCATATTGCTGAACTACCAGAAGAAATTGGAGGACTTGAATCACTTACCGATTTAATACTGACGAAAAATACTTTTCACGAATTGCCAGAAGGCATAGGTATGTAATGTGTAAGATTTTACATTTATGTTTAAGAAACTTTAATGTTTTCTTTTTAAAACTGGAGGTATCTAAAGAGCAAAAACAAAGATTGCTTTAACCTAATTTTAGAGCAAAAATATATTTTATACATTGTAATTATAATAAGGGTGAATTTTAAGACTTTGGTAGTTTTTTGCCACTGAAAAATGAAGCTACAACAGAAATGCTACGGTAATTGCTGACGCTAAATTATAAGGCTGTATATCACTGCTTGTGATTTTTAGGTGAACTGAAGAAATTACAAATACTAAAAATAGAAGAAAACCAGATGGATGAATTAACAGGTGCTATAGGAGGGTAAGTCGAATTTAAAAAAAAAGTTTACTCTGATATTCTCTAAAATTACATGTGCACCCAAATCAAGTTTATAAGTCAGCACAGAAGACTTAAGTTGACCAATGAATGACACATTAAAAAATTATTATGCACTGCTAACATTTTAATGTTTGTATACCTCCTTGAATGTTGCCTTTAAGAACTAAAAAAGTCTAAACCCCTTAGATTTTATCAATTTTATTGATATCTAAACTATTTTTTTATATAAAATTATCATTTAGTTATTGAAATTTTATTGTATTGTTTTTTTATTCTGGCAAATGATTTCACGCCATTATCATTTTTTTTATTTTATTTTTTTCAGGTGTATATCACTATTAGAACTTATCCTCACAGAAAATGAATTAGAGGTATTTGCGCATCAACTTTTTATGTCTTGTTATTTATTACAGATTTATGTGACTTTTTGGAATTTTGGGTATTTTTGTTTCTTATAAAACTGTTTGAAGATGCCTCCAATACCAACCCAATGTAATGTTTCTTCATTACACAATAATGTGAGCAATGCTGCCATATTTAAGTGCAACACTTGTTTTTTTTTTACCAGCAGAGCAGAATATGCCGTAATGTTACACTATTTTTAGGATGTTAATTGTTTTTCTCTGTAAAAAGGTTTGTGATGTAATAAAACAAAGTTCAAGTTATTTAAGAAACAAAACATGGCAACATTTAAGCTTTCTATGAGAGCTTTTAAACAAAAATGTGGCAATGTTAAGTTTTGTCAGAAAGATTTATGGGTCACACATACACCCACATATGTTTTAGATGTGTTATAAATATTCATGCAAACATACATTTATTTAACCTCTCCTTGTGTTTCTTGCTAAATACCTTAAATAATTGTTGATTAACTATCTTCCATTTTTTAGTTTCTTCCTGGCAGTATTGGTAAATTATCAAAGTTATCACATTTTAATATCGACAAAAATAGATTATTCACTCTTCCACCAGAGGTATTGGCACTTTTGATTCAATAATCGAGAGTATCTAGATATTTTTATTTTTGTTGTTGTTTTGACAGCATTCATTGAACTTTGATATATAGATTGGAAATTGTACACGTTTGAGTGTGCTCTCTGCACGGGAGAATGACATCGCTACGATACCCAAAGAAATAGGAAATTGCAGAAGTTTGACAGTGCTGGCATTGTCTGGAAACAAGTTAGTATTGCGACTTTAAAATTGATGTTTTACTAAACCAGGATTTTGAAAGCTGGGACAAAACACATTTCCCGTTTTTATTGTGATGTTTTCTTGCGCCTGTATTTTCTAAACTGTGTGAGAAGTTGCTTCGTGTAGGAAATCATTACTTCGTTACTCCAGTTTAAAGTTTGCAAAAATAATAGACACAATTTACTTAGTTTTAGCAGAAATTAAATGGTAGCCTACAATTTTGTAACAAGATGCAATGTTACTCAAACCGGGTGTTGACAGAATTATGCGAAGAATATGCCAAATTAAAGTCGTACATATAGACTCGCAAAACATGGTGATAAGGGTGCAAAGTTTTTTGTAAGCCAAATTTTGACAGTTTCATAATGAAACACGTTCATACAAAACAATCCTTTCTTGCAATTTTATGTGCCTAAACTAATAGGGAAGACAAAAATATGTTTATTTGAATTTTAAAATGGGCACAAATAATGTAGAAACTTAAACAGAAAATGGGAAGAGGAATAACATTATTATTTTTTTGGATACCATTTGATATCTATGTCCAGGTACACTTGCATATTGAAAATATATTACCAGAATTTGAAAACCCTGAGTTGGGTATCAAGTATTGTTGCTTACAACATTTTAGACTAAGAAGTTTACCACTCACTGTATCCAGTCTACCTCTGAAAGCCTTATGGTTATCTCAAAATCAGGTAAGAGTTACGTGTCACAATATGAATAATGTTGTTGTTGTTTTTGTTTTGCAATTTTGACCTTTGAGATGTGAATTTAGAGAACTTTTGTGGCCAAATTCTTTTTTAGTCACAATCTGTTTTGAAATTACAAGTTGAAGATGATGAAAAAACGTTAGAAAAAGTACTGACATGTTTTTTATTTCCACAAGAAGACCTGAAAGGAGCAAGTTTAGGTAATTTATTGAAAAATCTTTTTCTTGTGTGCGTATCTATTGTTTGTTAAACGGGAGTTATATTTTCCACAGTATTTAAGACTATCGAAATCACTTATTAAAATTTCTCTTGTTAAAATTTCTTCCCAAGAATTAAATTATTTATAAAATATTCACACTAGACTTTCACAAGTTTAACATTTTAAGACCAGCTGTATTTATTATGTCTAAATATTCTGATAGATGTCATGAAAAATGTATTACCTTGTTGTGAACATTTACAACTATGTTACCACACCTGAACAGAATTTACAGTAGGCCTAAAATTATACATCTCATAGCATTGTAAATGACATAAAAGATTTCTTGAATAGTTTTTTTATCACTCTCACTTATAATGACCATGTTAATTTTTTTTTAGTCTATTTTTTACATTTCTTGAAATAAAACTTGTTAGGTTTTTATTGTTCAGAGATCAAATTTCCACATTTTTAGAGGTTTGAACTTACATAAGCTGCTAAACGATACTATTGTTATTGAGAAGTTAAGTTGATAGCTAAAAAATGATAGTAAACATAAGTTTGCAACAATTTCTTAAAAAAAGGATTCCCTTATCAACATTATCTATATTTATCTATCTATTTTAAAGTTTGTTTATTTTTGTCTTGTTCGAAAACTTTGTGTTTGTATTAGTCTTTCTAATGTAAACAATGATATTTTGTGGTATCTTAAAACTTATATTTAAAATTTTGTATGGTGAGAAAACAGCACACTTCTGGGCTAAGACACCTCATTTTATTTTAAGAAAAACATGGATAAGTTTTTTAATTTTAAATCATTTCTATTCCGTCGTAACAAGCTTGAGAAGGAACTATTTCCAGATGGTAAGTATGCAATCTCCATTTTCTTTCTTTATGAATTGTAGATATATAATAGGTATCGTTTTTGTTTTTGTAGAAGACTTTGTAAATGACATTTATGGTCCATCTGATGAGAAGACTTGGAAAACACCAGATGTGAAGTTTGCAGATAGCAGCGATGAAAATAAAGTTGTAAGTAAAATGGCATACTGCAGAAAGTAGAAATGTAATATTATTGCTGCAACATATATGGGGAATGGTATTATTTGTAGTACAATGTTTTTACTGTGTCTGCAGTTTGAGAGACTATAAATTCATCATTCTGGGTTTTTTCAGGACAGGAGTGTCCACACCTCCACACAAACAAGTTGATTAAGCTGTGCTATTGATAGGAAATGCAAAAGGCTAAATTTTATATAAAGTTGACCAATGTAGCACACTTAAAAGCCTAAAACAATTAATGTGTGCTTTTTACTGTTTGCATGCTGAAATCTTTATTTGAGACATTCAATTTCAATGTGAGGACTTATTTATTTTTCAGTGATACATAATTTAGTTTGTCAGAATTTAAATGTTGCTTGCCACATGCTACAACATAATTTAAAACCTTACAGAAGTACCCCGAACCTTTGAAGATTATCCAAGTTTTGATTCTTATTATGAACATTCTCACTTAGTCCCATCTGGAACGAGTTCTCACACCTTATCCCAAAGAGCTTCGTAGTCGACATCCAAATTTGGTACGAAAGAGATCAAATTCTGCTGACGTAAGTATAACGGTATATTTAAATTTTATGAATATATTTAGTGTTGTGGCTGAATGTTATTGAAGCAAATTAGGACATGGAAATTGCTTTTATGATTTTCATGATAACAACAACAAAATTACTGACTAGTCACACTAAAAAAATTTTTTGAAATCTTGAAAGTGTTTCAACAGAAAGACATTTATAAAAAATTCCATAGGGGATCATCGTACATATTTTCCACATCTCTGTTTCGTGCATCGTTGCCAGCCTGTCAACATGAAGTAATGAAATTTACCTTGATATGATTATATGTGCAATTATGATAGTGTTTTAATTACAAAAGCCCTAGTTTTTAGATTGGCTCACACACATTGAGCAAGTATTATAATATAGATTTTGGGTAAATGTAAACCTGGTTTACTATTCTTTTTGTAATTCATATTTTTAAGCTTAGGCCAATCCTAATTAATCAACTATGTCCAGGATTGGTATATGGTGCCTACAATGCCTTAAAAGCGTAAAATCAGGTGATCTTGAAAACCTTGAGGATCCATCATTAAAAAAAGCCTTGTATGGTCTGATGTTTTCCGACATCAAAAGTACAATGATGGTAAAATGTAAAACATGCAGATATAAAATAATATTTTTCAAAGTGTTTTTAACAAGAGATTGAAAGTTTAAAAACATTTCTCTATCAATTGCCCTTTTGTAAAAGCGCTGACCATTATTTTTCAGAAATTCCTTTTAATCAACCTGCCAGACTAGAACTTGAATTTTCTTAACAACATAAAGGCAGTTATTTTTTAAGAAGTAGATTCACATAATGCTGATTGATGATTCAGACGGGGAAGGAGGTCTGGATCTACTAGCTGGTTATATAATTTTGTTTCAAAGTTTTAGTAGGAACAAAAAAGCTGGTAGTTAGGTCTTGATTGCCTTTTAAATGTTTAACCTTATTTTGGGAGCCCCCCTCCCCCCTCCTAACGTTTTTGTAATAACTTCCGAAGCATACCATTTTAGAGGTTGAAATTTGATAGTTAGCTTCATGGTATTAAAAAAAAATTCTGTGTGAAGTACCGTCTTTTGACGTGGTGACTTATCGCTTAACAGGTGGTTAGGAAAAAATATTTGGCCTCAAATTTTTTCTTCTTGAAATATCCTCATAATATTTCCAAAGTCATATTTTAGCTTTTTTACGTTTCTATCAACTGATCTTATACATCTAAAGTGCCTTGAACAGTTTTTCATACTCTGAAGTTTACATTCCACCGTTTTGGCCTATTTCAGAGATATATGATGATGTCACTTTGAACAGGATGACGTCATCCAAAAAAATTTTGTCCCAATTTTCCTTCAATGTGCGAACAAACATTCTTTTGCAATGCAAAATTACCTTTATCCACATCCAGCTGTAAAACAATGCCAAAACTCTTTATTAATGGCCGTAAGAATAGTTGATCAGACAAACTGCGTAAACGGGGCTGGAACTCTAAGGAGTGAAGGTGTCGCGCACGGTAGGACAGATGTCAGGTGTGAGCATCGTCAGACCGTTACCCAGCTATCACATCACAAGGTAGATGACACTAGGTTGAGGATGGCTAGTGTAAATGTTGGTACTCTGAGAGGTAGAGCAGGTGAAGTAGTTGAAATGTTAGAACGTAGATCTGTTGATATGTGTTGTGTTCAGGAAGTCAGGTGGAGAGGAGCTTCAGTGAGATTTGTGGAAGGTAGGAGGGCAAGGTATAAGCTTTTTTGGATTGGTAATAGTGCTGGATATGGAGGAGTTGGCATATTCGTTGCAGAGAAGTGGGTAGAAAAAGTAATATATGTTATGCGTGTTAATAGTCGTATTATAGTGATAAAGTTTTTGATAGGTAATAGGATTGTCACTTTTCTGTCAGTTTATGCTCCACAGTGTGGACTCAGTGAGGAAGATAAAGATAAGTTTTATGATGAGTTAATAGCAGTCACATCAAAGTTTGGAGACACTGAACTTGTCATGGTGGGCGGCAACTTAAATGGTCATGTTGGGAAGTCATCTGAAGGTTATAGAGGTGTGCATGGAGGCTATGGATTTGGGAGCAGAAATAAGGAAAGGGAGAGATTGCTTGAGTTTGGAATGGCAACGGACATGGTGGTTTGCAACACATCATTCAGTAAGAGACAGAGTAGGCTGATAACATATGAGTCAGGTGGTTGTAAGACACAGATAGATTACTTCCTGGTTAGAAAGTCAGACAAGAAAGTGGTGAAGGACGTGAAAGTTATATCGGGGGAAGAGTGTGTTTCCCAGCATAGGTTGCTGGTTTGTGATATTATCTTGAAGAGTGTTAAAGAAGCCAAGGGAAAGTACAGGCCCCGTCGAAAAGTCTGGAAGCTGAAGGAAGAGATTGTAGCAAGACAATTTAGTGCAAAAGTTCAGCAGTTAGCCCACAATGGTCAATGTGATAGTGACAATGTTGAAAGTACTTGGACTACTTTGAAGAATTGTCTTCTAGAAGCTTCTGATGATACCTGTGGGTGGACGAAAGGACCAGCTAGACATAGACAGACCTGGTGGTGGAATAATGAGGTTGACCAGTGTATAAAGGAAAAGAGGAAACTTTGGAAAGAGTGGAAGTCAGGTGGTAGGAAAAATATTTACTTAGAAGCTAAGCGTCGTGCTCGTACAGCAGTGTATAAGGCAAAATCAGAAGCAGAGAGAAACAGATTTGCAGATGTGTTAAGAAGGGAAGACCAGCGCAATGAGGTATTCAAGATAGCAAAGCAAATGAAGAAGACTAATCAAGATGTTGTAGGTGAGAAGTGTATACGTAATGATGAAGGTGTTTTGGCTAGCACAGAGGAGGAGAAAAGGGTAGCTTGGAAGAATTATTATCAGAGGTTGCTTAACACTGAGTTTGATTGGGATGAGGATAATTTGTCTGATGATGATGTTGTAGAAGGGCCAGCTATGCAGATCAAGACAGAATGGGTAGTGGAGGCTATTAGGAAATTGAAGATTGGCAAGGCTGCAGGAGTATCAGGTATTGTTGCAGAGATGGTAAAAGCATCTGGATATATTGGAGTTGAGCTTATTACAAGTCTTGCTAACCAGATTATAAAGGATGGTGCTATTCCGAGTGAGTGGCAGTCGAGTATAATAGTGAATTGTTTCAAGGGCAAGGGTGATGCATTAGAAAGGGGTAACTATAGAGGTTTGAAGTTGGTTGATCAAGTAATGAAAGTTATTGAAAGAGTGATTGATAAGTTACTTAGAGAAAGGATTGATATAGATAAGATGCAATTTGGTTTTGTTCCAGGGCGTGGCACTACAGATGCAATATTTTTACTCAGACAGCTTCAGGAAAAGTATTTAGGAAAGAGAAAGAATCTCTATTTTGCCTTTGTAGATTTAGAGAAAGCTTTCGATAGAGTGCCACGTAAAGTTATTTGGTGGGCTATGAGAAAATTAGGTGTGGATGAGTGGCTAGTTACGATGGTACAGTCTATGTACAGCAATGCTAGAAGTCGTGTCAGGATTAACGATTCACTTAGTGATGAATTTAGTGTAATGTTGGTGTACATCAGGGTTCTGTATTTAGTCCTTTGTTGTTTGTTCTAGTCTTAGAAGCGCTGTCGATGGAGTTCAGAACAGGTTGTCCATGGGAGTTATTGTATGCAGATGATTTGGTTCTCATAGCAGAGTCGATGGAAGAATTAGTTGAAAAGTTTGAGAAGTGGAAGAAAGGACTAGAAGAGAAAGGGCTAAAGGTAAACACAGCAAAGTCTAAAGTCATGATTAGTAGCATTGCCGCCAAGTGTGACCTTGTAGTTGGAAAGTGGCCTTGTGGAGTTTGCAGGAAAGGGGTTGGTAGTAACTCAATTTTTTGTCAGACTTGCAAGCATTGGGTACATAAGAAGTGCAGTAGTATTAGTGGAAGGTTAAGAGCTGACATTCAGTTTGTATGCAAGCGTTGCAAAGGTGAGATTATAGAGAATGAAGTATTTCCAGCTTTAATTATGTACAACAGTGGCTCGTTAGAGATAGTTGAGAACTTCTGTTACTTAGGTGATATGTTGGGCAGTGAAGGGGGTGTTGGAAGAAGTGTTACTTGCAGGATAGGTTCTGCTTGGAAAAAGTTCAGAGAGTTACTTCCTTTGTTGACTAGCAGAGTCCTGTCAATTGAGGTAAAAGGTAGGTTGTATGAGGCCTGTGTAAGAAGTGTTATGTTGTACGGTAGTGAGACATGGGCAGTGAAGCAGGAAGATCTTGACCGTTTAGAAAGGAATGATATGAGAATGGTTAGGTGGATGTGTAACGCCAGTCTGAGAGACAGAAAGAGTTCAGATGAGCTAAGAAGCAGGCTAAGTCTCCGTAGAATTAAAGATGTTATCCAGATAAGAAGATTGAATTGGCTGGGGCACTTGGAAAGAATGGAGGAGGATAATTGGGTAAGAAAGTGTAGAGACTTGATAGTTCCTGGGGCAAAGCCCAGAGGCAGACCGAGAAAGACTTGGCAGGAGGTTATAAGGACAGACTTAATACAGAGGAAGTTGAGTTTAGATCTAACACAGTCTAGATCAGATTGGAAGAGGGTCATTAATATACCCCGTCCAACCCATGCTAGCATGGAAAACGGACGTTAAGCCGAGAATGAATGATGATGATGATGATCCCTTTTTTTTGTGAGGATGGGGGACTTTTTTTAATTTAATTTAGTTTAATTTAATTTTTCTTTTATAAGAGCAGTATCTCATTACGATTCACAAATAGGGTTTGCAACACTACTAACTCGAACCCCAACAGTAACTCTGTAACTCAATTCTTGTACACACCACCTTTAGAGTGACAAGCATGAACATGAGCACACTACGTCAGAACTTCGTCCATTAACTCCAAGTGATGAAGTAGCAAAAAAGAAGCGAAACAGCCTTAAATTTGATGAGAGTGCTATAGTTGTGGGTGCAGATGGAGGAATAGACAATCCATTGCTTGCAGACATTGATAACAATGATTCTAATGAAAACATTAAAGAAAACATTAAAGGAAAAGTTACGTTCAATGAGAGTGCAGCAACAGTTGCGGAAGAAAATAGCGTACGTCACTTTTTAGTACTTCACTTTCGAACTTGCAATATTTTGCATGTATTTCCCCAGTATTTAATAGGTATAAAGATAAAAGAAATTTCACTAGGTTTTGTTTGTTGGGCTCAGATATTTTTCTAAATTACTCTACAGTAAGTTCCGTTGCGCAAAATGCAAAGTTATTTTTAAAAAATTCCATTCAACAGAGTCACTCAAATGATGAAGATAACAGCGAAAAACGTGTTGGGTTTGTAATAGCAGATGACTTAGAGGATGGCAATTCATTTGATGACAGTTATAAATGGGAACGTAAAGATACTCCACATCACTTGAAAGGAAAGCGAATTACATCAGAGGATCCAGATGCCTTACAAGACATTCTTTCCAAACTTTCCAAGAAGAAAAGTGAGGAGAAATTAGATCATTTGGATGATGAAGTACCTGTTAAAGATGAGGACGCAGGAAAAGTTTTCAGCAACAAGGTACAACGTTTTTGTTGTTTAAAGATAAGAATATACATTTATAAATAAACCCATTACCAATGATAGTTGTTTGTTGCACCTAATGTGATAGTGTTGTTGTTAATTTAACTTTTGTAAATATTGTAAATACTGATAGCCAGTTGTAACTGGTACATAAATTTGAAGAGAAAAATGACTCAATCTCAAAAGTTTTAAACTTACAAGGCAATTTATTTAGGGTGTCTCGTTTGAGAATGGAGAAGTCGAAACAGATTATGTTGTTGTTGAAGAAACAGGAGAAGAAGAAAAAGGTTTGTGTTTCGTAGTTTAACGAACAGCTTGTCCATAATAGGAGAGGTGACCTTTTTACTGATCTTTTAGAGAGAACCTACAAATATAAGAGGCGTGATACTCCAAGGCCAGCAGACTTCAAAAAAGAACCATTTAAACCTCGGGTTGATGTTTCGAACATTTTTGCAGAAGAAGAGGAAGAAGAAGAGACAAAAGGAAATGATGACAAAGGTGGAAATGATCTTGGAAATGATAGCGATGTCGACAATAAAAAAGAAAATACAGAGGCTACTGATGATGAGGAAGATGTTATTATAGAACAAAAAACGATTACCAAAGTTTATGAAGAGGTAAGGAGTGCCTTTGTTTTTATATAAATAATAAAAATAAAATGATTTAACAGAAATAAAAGTACAACTATGACCAGTCAGCGTGGCCACACTTGTAAAATCTCCTAAATAACTTAAAAAGATTGCGACATTTATGCGACAAAGAACTGAGGATTGGATATGTTTATCAATCAATCAAAGAATTATATCTACATAACTGCAATTTCTGTTGAAATACTATCAACTTTTTGTACATTGAAACAATGAAAGACTTAATTATTAGTAACTTCATTTGCACCAAAAATTTTAGCAAAATCTCCTAAAATATGGAATGGTATTTATGTGACTTTTAGTGTTTTCTCCTAAAATGTGACCCAAAAAACTCGTAAATTTTCCTAAAATTACGAAGTTTTAAATCTGTGGCCACCTTGCTAGTATATATCTCCACACGTACTGTAGTTGGTTTGTCTACAGCTCCAAGTTCTCGAAACGGCTTGAATCTCGCTCACTTTTAGGCTACACAAAGTTTTAAATTTGATGATTTTTGTTGTCGATAATGGAAATCGACCAGTTTTGTTATTGTACCGTGAAATTTAAGAGGTAAAAGTGAGGACCTTGCTGGTAAGGTCTGTACGTCTTAACTGAGGGCTATGTGTTTTACAACATCAAAACTTTTATTTTCTGAATGAATCTGATCTAAATAAAATAAAAATGTCTAAAAAAGTAAATAAAAAAGATGTTTTTGACTTGTATTCTCAAGCCATCAAGGAAAACGGCTTCGGGTAAATCACTTTTGTATTTAATTACATTGTTAAGATGTTATTTTAATTATTAGTATAACATGAGATACAAAGCCATATGACATGCGTTCTTTTTTGTTATTTAGATAACAACAGTGTTGGAACGAGATGGGACCAGTCTTGGTATCAATATTGCTGGAGGAATGGGAATGACGACATTCGATGAGGATGAAGAGGTAATGTTATTTATTGAAATTAACTGCTGAGTTGTGTTTTAGCTGAATAAAAGTACTTATTTTTGATAAGTTGTGAAAAATTGTCATACAACCAGTTAGGTTTCCTTATTCTTGCATTTTACACAAAATGCTGGTTTTTGTTATTTTAATTCATCTGATTTATTTTGCTAGGAATTAAGTATAGATATTTATAGATATATTAGAATAAGGCCACAGTTACTTGATATTTCTTTCATTGTTGTGATACACACTTTCTGTTTTGGACTGAGTAATAAAACAAGGAAAAAATAAAGCGTAAACTATGGTTTGCCATATTTCACTGCTAAAGTGTTATTACATAAAGCTTAAAAACATAGCTGTTATTAAAATATTCGTTTGAAACTCTTGTGAATTTGTTTTTTGTGAATTTGTGTGTTTTTGGTGTGGGTGATTGCAGGCATGTATAGGTGTCTGTGACACTTACAAAAAGGATATCTTATTTTTTTAAGCCTTTATTGACATTAAAGGGATTATTAAATTTGAAGCCATTGCATTGCCCTTTCAGGTATAAAAACAGATTAGAAAATAGGCAGCCTTTTCTGTTCTGGCTCTACCTGCAACCTTAAATTGGTTATATTCAGAAGTAGATCTGGATTAACAAATTGATGACATTAATACATTAAATTGAAAGACTAATTTTAGAAAAAACATTGAATTTTGAATTATGTCCCTCAATCAAATGCAGTGAACTTTCCCTTAAGTCCTAGTAATTAATAATTACTGAACTGCACATTTTAGAACTTAGACAAAGACTGTACCATCAAGTAACTATGGTTTTAGATTATTAGTTTGTTTTTTTATATGTTTACACACACACGTGCACACATTATTTAACTGTATACGACTGTTAGACGTAACACTGACGAACTAAACAATGACTAACATATTACATTGCACATACATTATCACCACATAAATTATTAACATACTTACTAGCATTAATTTAAATCATTTAAACTAAATAGCATTTTGTACCTCGCACAGGATGACCAGCCAACTAAATACCCCAGAAAAATGTCAAGGAACTCGAGGGGAAATTACAAGTCAGGAACATCAGGGAATTTAGTATCTTGTCTTAAAAGTTTCTGTTTTTAAATTGGGGGTTTAGAAGCATTAGCCCATGTGAAGTGTCCATAATTTGCAGCTATATTTCTCATAGAGCCAGGAAGCAGCAGACCAGGAAAATTTTATTTACTTAAGTGGTTGGCCTACCTGTAACAATAGTAGAGGTACAAAATTGAAGTTAAAGATTTTTTAATACAAAAGAGACCTGTAATGTTTAATTTTGACTGGCAGTTCCCCATAAATTTTGTCTTTTAAATAATTAATGATAATTGTTCACTTGACAAAATAAAAGAATATTTTCAGGATTTCCAAAATCTTTTATTTTTAAACTTGTTGCGTGAAAAATTACGATTAATAATTAATTATTTTTTTATCTAACAGTATGCCGCGGGTAATACACCAGATGGATATGATGAGGAAGAGGTAATATATATATAAGACATTGACTGTTGACGACAACTTTTGACTAACTGAATTTCATTCAAGTTTTGTAAACGACTTTAAACAACGTTATCCTCATCTGTCTTTATAAATTTGTCTTTATGTATCTCTTTAGGGCGTGTTCATTACAAAAATTACACCAAATGGCCCTGCAGATAAAACTGGTGTGTTACAGCTTGGTGATAAGATCATCAAGGTATGTTTGAAAGCACTTACAAAATTGGCAAAGCTTTTTTACTGGAGACTGACCAAACAACTAGTACATGTTGCTCCACACTTACAAAATTCATGAAGTATCTTCACTGGAGACTTATCATTTCTACAAAATTTTCAAAGTACCTTTTCACACAATTATGTTTTTATAGGTAAACGATGCTGACATTTCTACCTTTGCGCATGACGATGCTGTAACTACAATGAAAGAAGCTTCCAGCCCTGTCACGATAGTTGTCTTGCGTGAAGTGACAGATGAAGAACAGATCAACGATGCCCTGATGGTGTGTATTACTTTAGAGAGAAAACATTTTTAAATTTTAGATAACATTATTCAAAAACAGTTTGATTGAAAACATGATACACATAGATATTATTGTGTTATGTTGTTCCAATTTTTTTTGTTTAATATTTAGCAAAGAGAAGAAAAAAATGTACGTTTTGCCGCTGAGCCAGAGGTTGAAGATATTGAAATTGCAGCGGAGGTAGGCTGAGAAACAATGTTTTATACAAGGACATTAGAACTTTTGTTTATATACTATTTTAGATTTATTTTTTACCACCAAAATAATTTTAATGTTTTAAATTTAAAATAATTTTAACCTGTATAATTAAAATAGATGAAGCCGCATCTATGCCCAACTGTTAGTAACTTTTTTTTCACAGTATTATTTCACCACGTTTAAATAGCCTCTACAAAGTGTTGTATTAGGAAAAAGAGGGTGCTTGATAATTGAGTTATCTTAATTAACTATTACGTCCTTGAAGTTCTAAAGTGAACAATTGATCTGTATATTATATTTAAATAAAAGAGTATTGGACACACTTGTACAACTTTGCTAAAATTTTCAGTATATTTTCCTAATAAAGATTAATTTAATTTCGCAACCAAAATTTTATATCAAAGCTCTTAATTGACACAAAAAACGTTATTATGGTTGTGTTTTTACCTCTCTGTACGATCCTTTTTACAGACCTCAGGTTACAACAAAACATGATACTACTTACGATTAGAATCAACAAGAAAACCCTTATCTTATCTAGCGAAACATAGTGAAAGTATAAGTTATAAGTTATGAACTTGTAAGTATTATTGTAAGAATATTTTTTAAATATTTTATTGAAGTTGTACAAGTGGTACTTAACATTTTAAGAACAACAACAATAAGATAGATTGGCTGTTGATATTTTTAAATATTTTTTTTTTTAGAAAATATTGTATTCATGTTGTTGTTTTTTTGAAAAAGGAAAAATAATACACAAAACACTAGTTTTTCATATACACATCGTAAAATGATCTGATTTTATCAATTTAATTTCGTCAACATTGAATTAGTAGGGAAATTGATCATCGTAATGAACAAGATTGTAGTGTAATATTTCTAAAAAAGCATTACATAATAAAACCCATTCAAATATTTTAATTTGACATATAAAGGTAGTTCTGTGGGTACGGGTGTGAATATGTGTGGGGCATGTTTCTGTGATTTAAATCCTACAAAAATTAATGAGTGGGAGTTTCTAATGAAATATAGCTTTCCAAAGAAATTAGGACCAACGAGGAAGCACAGTTTTCTCTTATTCTCTACTATTTCAGGTTGCGTTTAAATGTAATTCTTCCGTACTTCAATTATGGTCCAAAGCTCAGAAAATATATTTAATTCATGACATTAACTGCTTATTTTTTAAAACTCAGGATGTTGTTAAATTTAACTTAATACTTTTTTTAAACTGAACTGATTTTAAAAATTATTAAGCAACTTCAGTTCTGTATAAATATAGCACAAGTTAAATTTATCTGTTGTGAAAATAGAGGCATGCTTTGAAACAATATATCTTCTTTGTTGAACTATCTTTTCTAAAAGATGATTTCTTCTCTTCTTTTTCTTCTTTTATAAATGATAAAAATGAAGATGCAATAATGGTTACTTTATTATAATAAGACAACCATTGTTGCAGATATG
Organism: Hydractinia echinata; assembly: GCA_030067915.1. Taxonomy (NCBI): domain Eukaryota; kingdom Metazoa; phylum Cnidaria; class Hydrozoa; order Anthoathecata; family Hydractiniidae; genus Hydractinia; species Hydractinia echinata. Next base: position 411,581 of record JASGCC010000124.1, read on the forward strand.
CAACTTCATATTGATTAAAAAATAGGCAACTTGGGATCTGACCAAAATCTTGAGTTCCTTATAAAAAAAGTAATAAAAGAAGAAAGCCTCTTAGACTTCCACACACAATTTCTTTCTTTTATGTCTTTCTAAGTAAAACTCAAACAAAATATCACAAACCAACAAAAGCAATGTCAAGAAAAAGTTGTAGTAGGCGTTTTTACCATGCTGCTAGCCATGGTTATTATGCTTAAATGAAGTAATTCCTTTTTTTCCTAATAATAAAACCATCCTGCATGGTGTGGTCAGGACTTCATGAAATTCTTCATGCTTCTTTAATTGCCTGTTACGTCACAATACATCAGAATGTTTTCCTCACATTCTTGTTTAATTTTTCATCCATAGCCATAAACCATCTAACTGTTGGAGTAAAATAATATGATATTATTGTCAACCCTTAATTGTCAACATTTAATTATAATTGTTTTTTAATTGAACTTTTATGATCATTACTAATGTTTAAAACACATTGAAACTGTTCTAAAGTTAGGAACGAGAATTAGTTTTAATTTCGTATGAACGGTTTTATTTTGCACATCGTTATAACTTTATTATAACCTTCGTTAAAATAAGATGGCTTTAGTTAGACGCAGATCAAGCAAACAAGCTCGTTGCTGGAAGATTCGAGTAAGTTAGAGGGTGTGTTTTACTAAGCTACTAATTAAATTTGTTATTTTATTGTTACTACTAGTTGTTTTTCTTTATTAGAAACACAATACTTATTAAAATAATCAAGTTTCTTAACAGATTAAAAGATAAACATGCAATAAACTATTATGCACATGTTTTATTCGAATATAAAAATGACTGGACATTTTATTTGCGCAATTTGTTTGCATTTGTTGCTTTATTTAACATTCAGCAAACCAATTTTTCTTCTAGACAATCCCTGTTATGTTGAAACGAGATGCAAAAGGTCTTGGATTTAGCATTGCTGGAGGGAAAGGAGCCACAGCGTATAAAGTTCAAACATGTACAAGGGTACTGACGAGGTGAACTTTTACTTTCATTCATAAGTTGAATTGGTTATTTATTTTTAAAGAATTAAAAAGGAAAACTGTTATTGTTAAAGTTTAACTAAATTGATTTTATTAAAATTAACTTTCATTTTGTTTAAAAATGAAATAGTGGAAAATGGCTTTGGAAAAAAGTGAAGCTGAACTGTATGCTAAATGTATTAATGCACTATCCAAATTATATGAGAGTGGTCATAGGTTCAAACTCAGGCAAGTCATGTCAGAGACCACACAAGAATGAATCAAAGCACTAGAAATAAAAAAAAACATGGAAAAAACAATTAAATCAATACATTCCCTCTGTATTAGGAAAGGGATCCTCGTACACATTACCTGCTCAAATTTACCATTTGAGTAATGTTAGATGTTTGAGAAATGACAAACTTTGAATATAAAAGTTTGCATTGTTTAAGTAGTTTCACATTAGTTTCATAGCATTAGCGTAATCAAAGTAGATATGTGATTATAATGGCTTTAAAACAGAATAAAAGAACTATGACATAGCGAAACACCAGAGTCATTATGGCAAATGGATGTTGTAAATAAAAAGTGGTTCTAGTTTGAAAATGTGAGTGAAATAAATGTTCTAAATCAACAAACAACAAGAAGTCATAAACAATCCCTACAATTTATTTTTGACACAAGTCAGAAAAAGGAAATAGCAATAAGGCTAATATAACTGTTACAATAATTATATTTCTATTATTAGTTATTTAATGTATGTCAAAGAATATTTTTTTTTGTCGTCACTTGCTGTAACTGTGCATGAGTGACACCTGTAACTTAAATGGGCGCGTGACCTAGAGGTTATGGAGTTCGCTTCGTAATCACAAAGTCCGTGGTTTGCTCCACTGCTTAGGCATGTTTAGTAGGTACCTTTACCACAGCTACGGGTTAACCCATGCGATGTGAGGGAAATTGGGTAGGCAATGTCAGTCTATACCTAATGCATACATTCAGAACACAGGAACCACGTTGAAAAGTCTTTCAAAACTGGAGTGGCTATATTCTGTATAAATTCGTATAATAATAATAAATAATAATACAGAGTGATACCTGCTGACTGTAATTGAGTGGTAGCTAAACCCAGAAACAAATTTTAAAATGAATTACATCCCAAATTTCTGTAAAACGATTTGTCATTTCTTTTAGGGAATATATATCAGTAAACTATCTGAAAATGGACCAGCTGCTTTAGATAAAAGACTGCAAGTTGGAGATAAGTTACTATCTGTAAGTGTTTCTAACTTATGGTTAACAATATGTGACGAAGGTCTAATATAACATTAAAAAGTACCCAACATTGAGGCAGTTCTGTTTTTAAGAAAAAAGAATTTAAACATCTGACTTAAAAAATCTAAAATGTTTAATAAAATACAAAAAATAACATTTTATGTGATGTTGCCCTGCTATAGTTTTTTTATTATTATTCTACATGGGAATTACTTAATAAGGTTTGTAGTAAATAATCTATCTGTCTGATTGTTTACAGTGTAGGTTTATTTTAGAATATGTCTGAAACATACTGATAAGTCCTGGTATCTAACTGGTACCCTCTAATGTTTCCTTTTTTTAGATAAACAACGTAGATGTTCGTAATGCTAAACATGACGATGTTGTTAAACATTCTAACAAGTTGTGCTGATAAAGTTACACTGGTTGCATATCGTGAACGCATCGTCAACAAAAAAATGAGACCAATGTCCCAAATCAATGGTAACACTGAAAATGTAAAGACTGTTGGGGAATCAACAAAGGTGAGTGTTATGTTTATATAAAGACATGAATTCATGTAAATATAAATAATGCAAAACTAAAAATAAGTGAAAAACATATGCTGTTTCTTTACCTATAATTTATTTACTTTAGTTGAGTAATGTGGAAGGCTTCCTATTGTTATGAAGCTTGCCTATTCTCTTTATTCTTACAACAGTTTTGTCACATAATAGAACATTAACTTAACTTCAGAGGGGATCTTGCCGAAAATGTTAGGGATAAGACACATCCATGCAATATTCGTGATAAAATACTTGTGGGCACAATATTTTTATCTTTTTATATGGTAAACTTTCCGCATAGTTTAACACTGAAAAAACCATCTGCTTATTTAATATAATGCAAAACATATTTTTCGTGACAAATGCTAGAATAGGGGTAACAAACAGAATTTTCTATTTCACAAGAGAAGGAATGATGCGTGTTGATAATCTTGAGTTTTATGACATGTTTTCCATTCAGGCCAAGAGTAATTTTTTGAATAAAATGCAAGGCAAAGTTCTTCTAGACAAACAAGCTTCATACTGCATAGAATATTATTTTACCTACAACTTCTTTTTTTTTTTGTTTATGTTAAGAAAAGGTTACCTAAGTTAATAAATTTAACGTTACTTAATTGTATTTGTGAGTATGCTCTGTTTGGAATTCATTTATTTTATGGTTTGAAGTGGATTAGAAAAAAAGTGGATTTGTGTTTTAAAAATCAATTCCTTTTTGTAATATTAGTAGCAAATAATTTTTGTTTTTTAAAAGCTAAGAAGGTTTGTATTAGAAAAGAAAAGAGGAATATTACTTTTAAAGCTGATTAAGAATTCCTTTTTCGTGTTTTCAAACTTATGGAACATAAAAGAAAGACAAATGGAAAGAAAAGGTCTGTGTTGTAAACATTGAGTTAGTCTACACATTTTAAATTATTGATGGAGTTTTTTCTTTGCAAACAGTGGGATGTTTTTTCGTCTATGTACAGCAATGCTAAGAAGTCGTGTCAGGATTAACGATTCACTTAGTGATGATTTAGTGTAATGTTGGTGTACATCAGGGTTCTGTATTTAGTCCTTTGTTGTTTGTTCTAGTCTTAGAAGCGCTGTCGATGGAGTTCAGAACAGGTTGTCCATGGGAGTTATTGTATGCAGATGATTTGGTTCTATAGCAGAGTCGAGTGGAAGAATTAGTGAAAGTTTGAGAAGTGGAAGAAAGGACTAGAAGAGAAAGGGCTAAGTAAACACGCAAAGTCTAAAGTCATGATTAAGTAGCATTGCCGCAGTGTGACCTTGTAGTTGGAAAGGTGCTTGTGGAGTTTGCAGGAAAGGGTTGGTAGTAACTCAATTTTTTGTCAGACTTGCAAGCATTGGGTTACATAAGAAGTGCAGTAGTATTAGTGGAAGGTTAAGAGCTGACATTCAGTTTGTCATGCAAGCGTTGCAGAGGTGAGATATAGAGAATGAAGTATTCCAGCTTTAATTATGTACAACAGTGGCTCGTTAGAGATAGTTGAGAACTCTGTTACTTAGGAAAATATGTTGGGCAGTGAAGGGGTGTTGTTGGAAGGAATGTTATCTTGCAGGATAGGCTTCTCGCTTGGAAAATGTTCATAGAGAGTTACGTATTCCTTTGTTGACTGAGCAGAGTCTGTCAATTGAGAGTAAAGTGTAGGTTTATGAGGCCTGTTGTAGAGAGTGTTTAGTGTTGTACGGTAGTGAGAACATGGCCAGTGATAGCAGGAAGAAATAAAAACTTGACCGTTTAGAAAGGAATGATATGAGAATGGTTAGGATGGATGTGTAACGCCAGTCTGAGAGACAGAAAGAGTTTCAGATGAGCTAAGAAGCAGGCTAAGTCTCCGTAGAATTAAAGATGTTATCCAGATAAGAAGATTGAATTGGCTGGGGCACTTGGAAAGAATGGAGGAGGATAATTGGGTAAGAAAGTGTAGAGACTTGATAGTTCCTGGGGCAAAGCCCAGAGGCAGACCAGAAAGACTTGCAGGAGGTTATAAGGACAGACTTAATACAGAGGAAGTTGAGTTTAGATCTAACACAGTCTAGATCAGATTGGAAGAGGGTCATTTAATATACCCCGTCCAACCCATGCTAGCAATGGAAAACGGACGTTAAGCCGAGAATGAATGAATGGATGATGATGATCCCTTTTTTTTGTGAGGATGGGGGGACTTTTTTTAAATTTAATTTAGTTTATTTAATTTTTCTTTTATAAGAGCAGTATCTCATTACGATTCACAAATAGGGTTTGCAACAACTACATAACTCGAACCCAACAGTAACTCTGTAACTCAATTCTTGTACACACCACCTTTAGAGTGACAAGGCATGTAACATGAGCAACTACGTCAGAACTTCGTCCATTACTCCAAGTGATGAAGTAGCAAAAAGAAAGCGAAAACAGCCTTAAATTTGATGAGAGTGCTATAGTTGTGGGTGCAGATGGAGGAATAGACATCCATTGCTTGCAGACATGATAACAATTGATTCTAATGAAAACATTAAAGAAAACATTAAAGGAAAAGTTACGTTCAATGAGAGTGCAGCAACAGTTGCGGAAAAAATAGGGTACGTCACTTTTTAGTACTTCACTTTCGAACTTGCAATATTTTGCGATGTATTTCCCCAGTATTTAATAGGTATAAAGATAAAAGAAATTTCACTAGTTTTTTTGTTTGGGCTCAAGATATTTTTCTAAATTTCTACAGTAAGTTCCGTTGCGCAAAATGCAAAGTTATTTTTAAAAAATTCCATTCAACAGAGTCACTCAAATGATGAAGATAACAGCGAAAAACGTGTTGGGTGTTTGGTATAGCAGATGAGCGTTAGAGGATGGCAATTCATTTGATGACAGTTATAAATGGGAACGTAAAGATACTACCACATCACTTGAAAGGAAAGCGTAATTACATCGAAGGATCCAGATGCCTTACAAGACCATTCTTTCCAAACTTCCAAGAAGAAAAGTGAGGAGAAATTAGATCATTTGGATGATGAAGTACCTGTTAAAGATGAGGGACGCAGGAGAAAAGTTTTCAGCAGAACAAGGTACAACGTTTTTGTTTGTTTAAAGATAGAATATACATTTATAAAATAAACCCATTACCAATGATAGTTGTTTGTTGCACCTAATGTGATAGTGTTGTTGTTAATATTAACTTTTGTAAATTTTGTAATACTGATAGCCAGTTGTAACTGGTACATAAATTTGAAGAGAAAAATGACTCAATCTCAAAAGTTTTAAACTTACAAGGCAATTATTTAGGGTGTCTTTCGTTTGAGAATGGAGAAGTCGAAACGATTATGTTGTTGTTGAAGAAACTAGAGAAGAAGAAAAGGTTTGTGTTTCGTAGTTTAACGAACAGCTTGTCCATAATAGGAGAGTGACCTTTTTACTGATCTTTTAGAGAGAACCTACAAATATAAGAGGCGTGATACTCCAAGGCCAGCAGACTTCAAAAAAAGAACCATTTAAACCTCGGGTGATGTTTCGAACATTTTTGCAGAAGAAGAGGAAGAAGAAGAGACAAAAGGAATGATGACAAAGGTGGAAATGATCTTGGAAAATGATAGCGATGTCGACAATAAAAAAGAAAATCAGAGGCTACTGAATGAGAGGAAGATGTTATTATAGAACAAAAACGATTACCAAGTTTATGAAGAGGTAAGGAGTGCCTTTGTTTTATATAAATAATAAAAATAAAATGATTTAACAGAAATAAAAAGTACAACTAGACCAGTCAGCGTGGCCACACTTGTAAAATCTCCTAAATAACTTAAAAGATTGCGACATTTATGGCGACAAAGAACTGAGGATTGGATATTTTATCAATCAATCAAAAAATTATATCTACATAACTGCAATTTCTGTTGAATTACTATCAACTTTTTGTACATTGAAACAATGAAAGACTTAATTATTAGTAACTTCATTTGCACCAAAAATTTTAGCAAAATCTCCTAAAATATGGAATGGTATTTATGTGACTTTTAGTGTTTTTCTCTAAAATGTGACCCAAAAAACTCGTAAATTTTCCTAAAATTACGAAGTTTTAAATCTGTGGCCACCTTGCTAGTATAATATCTCCACACTACTGTAGTTGGTTTGTCTACAGCTCCAAGTTCTCGAAACGGCTTGAATCTCGCTCACTTTTAGGCTACACAAAGTTTAATTTGATGATTTTTGTTGTCGATAATGGAAATCGACCAGTTTTTGTTATTGTCACCGGTGAAATTTAAGAGGTAAAGATGAGGACCTTGCTGGTAAGGTCTGTACGTCTTAAATGAGGGCTATGTGTTTTACAACATCAAAACTTTTATTTCTGAATGATCTGATCTAAATAAAATAAAATGTCTAAAAAAAGTAAATAAGATGTTTTGACTTGTATTCTCAAGCCATCAAGGAAAACGGCTTCGGGTAAATCATTTTGTATTAATTACATTGTTAAGATGTATTTTAATTATTAGTAAAATATACATGAAATACAAAGCCATATGACATGCGTTCTTTTTGTTATTTAGATAACAACAGTGTTGGAACGAGATTGGGACCAGTCTTGTATCAATATTGCTGGAGGAAGGGAATGACGACATTCGATGAGGATGAAGAGTAATGTTATTTATTGAAATTAACTGCTGAGTTGTGTTTAGCTGAATAAAAGTACTTATTTTTGATAAGTTGTGAAAAATTGTCATACAACCAGTTAGGTTTCCTTATTCTTGCATTTTACAAAAATGCTGGTTTTTGTTATTTTAATTCATCTGATTGTATTTGCTAGGAATTAAGTATAGATATTTATAGATATATTAGAATAAGGCCACAGTTACTTGATATTTCTTTCATTGTTGTGATACACACTTTCTGTTTTTTGGACTGAGTAAATAAAACAAGGAAAAAATAAAGCGTAAACTATGGTTTGCCATATTTCACTGCTAAAGTGTTATTACATAAAGCTTAAAAACATAGCTGTTTATTAAAAATTCGTTTGAAAACTCTTGTGAATTTGTTTTTTGTGAATTTGTGTGTTTTTGGTGTGGGTGATTGCAGGCATGTATAGGTGTCTGTGACACTTACAAAAAGGATATCTTATTTTTTAAGCCTTTATTGACATTAAAGGGATTATTAAATTTGAAGCCATTGCATTGCCCTTTCAGGTATAAACAGATTAGAAAATAGGCAGCCTTTTCTGTTCTGGCTCTACCTGCAACCTTAAATTGGTTATATTCAGAAGTAGATCTGGATTAACAATTATGATGACATTAATACATTAATTGAAAGACTAATTTTAGAAAAAACATTGAATTTGAATTATGTCCTCTCAATTCAATGCACTGTGATACTTTCCCTTAAGTCCTAGTAATTAATAATTACTGAACTGCACATTTTAGAACTTAGACAAAGACTGTACCATCAAGTAACTATGGTTTAGATTATTAGTTTGTTTTTATATGTTTACACACACACGTGCACACCATTATTTAACTGTATACGACTGTTAGACGTAACACTGACGAACTAAACAATGACTAACATATTACATTGCACATACATTATCACCACATAAATTATTAACATACTTACTAGCATTAATTTAAATCATTTAAACTAAATAGCATTTTGTACCTCGCACAGGATGACCAGCCAATAAATACCCAGAAAAATGTCAAGGAACTCGAGGGAAATTACAAGTCAGGAACATCAGGGAATTTAGTATCTTGTCTTAAAAGTTTTCTGTTTTTAAAATTGGGGGTTTAGAAGCATTAGCCCATGTGAAGTGTCCATAATTTGCAGCTATATTTCTCATAGAGCCAGAAGCAGCAGACCAGGAAAATTTTATTTACTTAAGTGGTTGGCCTACCTGTAACAATAGTAGAGGTACAAAATTGAAGTTAAAGATTTTTAATACAAAAGAGACCTTGTAATGTTTAATTTTTGACTGGCAGTCCCCATAAATTGTCTTTTAAATAATTAATGATAATTGTTCACTTGACAAATAAAAGAATATTTCAGGATTTCAAAATCTTTTATTTTTAAACTTGTTGCGTGAAAAATTACGATTAATAATTAATTATTTTTTTATCTAAACAGTATGCCCGCGGGTAATACACCAGATGGATATGATGAGGAAGAGGTAATATATATATAAGACATTGACTGTTGACGACAACTTTTGACTAACTGAATTTCATTCAAGTTTTGTAAACGACTTTAAACAACGTTATCCTCATCTGTCTTTATAAATTTGTCTTTATGTATCTCTTTAGGGCGTGTTCATTAACAAAATTACACCAAATGGCCCTGCAGATAAAACTGGTGTGTTACAGCTTGGTGATAAGATCATCAAGGTATGTTTGAAAGCACTTACAAAATTGGCAAAGCTTTTTTACTGGAGACTGACCAAACAACTAGTACATGTTGCTCCACACTTACAAAATTCATGAAGTATCTTCACTGAGGACTTATCATTTCTACAAAATTTTCAAAGTACCTTTTCACACAATTAGTTTTTATAGGTAAACGATGCTGACATTTCTACCTTTGCGCATGACGATGCTGTTTAACTACAATGAAAGAAGCTTCCAGCCCTGTCACGATAGTTGTTCTTGCGTGAAGTGACAGATGAAGAACAGATCAACGATGCCTGATGGTTGTGTATTACTTTAGAGAGAAAACATTTTTAAATTTTAGATAACATTATTCAAAACAGTTTGATTGAAAACATGATACACATAGATATTATTGTGTATATGTGTTCCAATTTTTTTTGTTAAATATTTAGCAAAGAGAAGAAAAAAATGTACGTTTTGCGCTGAGCCAGAGTTGAAGATATGAAATTGCAGCGGAGGTAGGCTGAGAAACAATGTTTTATACAAAGGACATTAGAACTTTTGTTTATATACTATTTAGATTTATTTTTACCACCAAAATAATTTTAATGTTTTAAAATTTAAAAATAATTTTAACCTGTATAATTAAAAAGATGAAGCCGCATCTATGCCAACTGTTGTAACTTTTTTTCACAGTATTATTTCACCACGTTAAATAGCCTCTACAAAGTGTTGTATTAGGAAAAAGAGGGTGCTTGATAATTGAGTTATCTTAATTAACTATTACGTCCTTGAAGTTCTAAAGTGAACAATTGATCTGTATATTTATTTAAATAAAAGAGTATTGACACACTTGTACAACTTTGCTAAAATTTTCAGTATATTTTCCTAATAAAGATTAATTTAATTCGCAACCAAAATTTTATATCAAGCTCTTAATTGACAACAAAACGTTATTATGGTTGTGTTTTACCTCTCTGTACGATCCTTTTTACAGACCTCAGGTACAACAAAACATGATACTACTTACGATTAGAATCAACAAGAAAACCTTATCTTATCTAGCGAAACATAGTGAAAGTATAAGTTATAAGTTATGAACTTGTAAGTATTATTGTAAGAATATTTTTAAATATTTTTATTGAAGTTGTACAAGTGGTACTTAACATTTTAAGAACAACAACAATAAGATAGATTGGCTGTTGATATTTTTAAATATTTTTTTTTTAGAAAATATTGTATTCATGTTGTTGTTTTTTGAAAAAAGGAAAAAATATACAACAAAACATAGTTTTTCATATACACATCGTAAATGATCTGATTTTATCATTTAATTTCGTCAACATTGAATTAGTAGGGAAATTGATCATCGTAATGAACAAGATTGTAGTGTAATATTTCTAAAAAAAGCATTACATAATAAAACCCATTCAAATATTTTAATTTGACATATAAAGGTAGTTCTGTGGGTACGGGGTGTGAATATGTGTGGGGCATGTTTCTGTGATTTAAATCCTACAAAAATATGAGTGGGTTTTTAATGAAATATAGCTTTCCAAAGAAATTAGGACCAACGAGGAAGCACAGTTTCTCTTATTCTCTATATTTCAGGTTGCGTTTAAATGTAATTCTTCCGTACTTCAATATGGTCCAAAGCTCAGAAAATATATTAATTCATGACATTAACTGCTTATTTTTTAAAACTCAGGATGTTGTTAAATTTAACTTAATACTTTTTTTAAACTGAACTGATTTTAAAAATTATTAAGCAACTTCAGTTCTGTATAAATATAGCACAAGTTAAATTTATCTGTTGTGAAAATAGAGGCATGCTTTGAAAAATATATCTCTTTGTTGAACTATCTTTCTAAAGATGATTTCTTCTCTTTCTTTTTCTTCTTTATAAATGATAAAAATGAAGATGCAATAATGGTTACTTTATTATAATAAGACAACCATTGTTGCAGATATGCAACTTCATATTGATTAAAAATAGGCAACTTGGGATCTGACCAAAATCTTGAGTTCCTTATAAAAAAGAGAATAAAGAAGAAAGCCTCTTAGACTTCCACACACAATTTCTTTCTTTTATGTCTTTCTAAGTAAAACCAAACAAAATACACAAACCAACAAAAGCAATGTCAAGAAAAAGTTGTAGTAGGCGTTTTTACATGCTGCTAGCAATGGTTATTATGCTTAAATGAAGTAATTCCTTTTTTCCTAAATAATAAAACCATCCTGCATGGTGTGGTCAGGACTTCATGAAATTCTTCATGCTTCTTTATTGCCTGTTACGTCACAATACATCAGAATGTTTCCTCACATTCTGTTTTAATTTTTCATCCATAGCCATAAACCATCTAATGTTGGAGTAAAAATATATGATATTATTGTCAACCCTTAATTGTCAACATTTAATTATAATTGTTTTTTAATTGAACTTTATGATCATTACTAATGTTTAAAACACATTGAAACTGTTCTAAAGTTAGGAACGAGAATTAGTTTTAATTTCGTATGAACGGTTTTATTTTGCACATCGTTATAACTTTATTATAACCTTCGTTAAAATAAATGGCTTTAGTTAGACGCAGACAAGCAAACAAGCTCGTTGCTGGAAGATTCGAGTAAGTTAGAGGGTGTGTTTTACTAAGCTAACTAATTAAATTGTTATTTATTGTTACTACTAGTTGTTTTCTTTTATTAGAAACACAATACTTATTAAAATAATCAAGTTTCTTAACAGATTAAAAGATAAACATGCAATAAACTATTATGCACATGTTTTATTCGAATATAAAAATGACTGACAATTTTATTTGCGCAATTTGTTTGCATTTGTTGCTTTATTTAACATTCACAAACCAATTTTTTCTTCTAGACAACCCTGTTATGTTGAAACGAGATGCAAAAGGTTTGGATTTAGCATTGCTGGAGGGAAAGGAGCCACAGCGTATAAAAGTTCAAACATGTACAAGGTACTGACGAGGTGAACTTTTACTTTCATTCATAAGTTGAATTGGTTATTTATTTTTAAAGAATTAAAAAGGAAAACTGTTATTGTTAAAGTTTAATAATTGATTTTATTAAAATTAACTTTCATTTTGTTTAAAAATGAAATAGTGGAAAATGGCTTGGAAAAAAGTGAAGCTGAACTGTATTGCTAAATGTATTAATGCACTATCCAAATTATATTGAGAGTGGTCATAGGTTCAAACTCAGGCAAGTCATGTACGAGACAACACAAAGAAATAATATTCCGAAGCATACCATTTTAGAGGTTGAAATTTGATAGTTAGCTTCATGGTATTAAAAAAAAATTCTGTGTGAAGTACCGTCTTTTGACGTGGTGACTTATCGCTTAACAGGTGGTTAGGAAAAAATATTTGGCCTCAAATTTTTTCTTCTTGAAATATCCTCATAATATTTCCAAAGTCATATTTTAGCTTTTTTACGTTTCTATCAACTGATCTTATACATCTAAAGTGCCTTGAACAGTTTTTCATACTCTGAAGTTTACATTCCACCGTTTTGGCCTATTTCAGAGATATATGATGATGTCACTTTGAACAGGATGACGTCATCCAAAAAAATTTTGTCCCAATTTTCCTTCAATGTGCGAACAAACATTCTTTTGCAATGCAAAATTACCTTTATCCACATCCAGCTGTAAAACAATGCCAAAACTCTTTATTAATGGCCGTAAGAATAGTTGATCAGACAAACTGCGTAAACGGGGCTGGAACTCTAAGGAGTGAAGGTGTCGCGCACGGTAGGACAGATGTCAGGTGTGAGCATCGTCAGACCGTGTACCCAGCTATCACATCACAAGGTAGAACACTAGGTGAGGATGGCTAGTGTAAATGTTGGTACTCTGAGAGGTTTAGAGCAGGTGAAGTAGTTGAAATGTTAGAACGTAGATCTGTTGATATGTGTTGTGTTCAGGACGTCAGGTGGAGAGGAGCTTCAGTGAGATTTGTGGAAGGTAGGAGGGCAAGGTATAAGCTTTTTGGATTGGTAATAGTGATGATATGGAGGAGTGGCATATTCGTTGCAGAGAAGTGGGGAGAAAAAGTAATAATGTTATGCGTGTTAATAGTCGTATTATAGTGATAAAGTTTTTGATAGGTAATAGGATTGTCACTTTTCTGTCAGTTTATGCTCCACAGTGTGGACTCAGTGAGGAAGATAAAGATAAGTTTTTATGATGAGTAATAGCAGTCACATCAAAGTTTGGAGACACTGAACTTGTCATGGTGGGCGGCAACTTAAATGGTCATGTTGGGAAGTCATCTGAAGGTTATAGAGGTGTGCATGGAGGCTATGGATTTGGGAGCAGAAATAAGGAAAGGGAGAGATTGCTTGAGTTTGGAATGGCAACGGACATGGTGGTTTGCAACACATCATTCAGTAAGAGACAGAGTAGGCTGATAACATATGAGTCAGGTGGTTGTAAGACACAGATAGATTACTTCCTGGTTAGAAAGTCAGACAAGAAAGTGGTGAAGGACGTGAAAGTTATATCGGGGAAGAGTGTGTTTCCCAGCATAGGTTGCTGGTTTGTGATATTATCTTGAAGAGTGTTAAAGAAGCCAAGGGAAAGTACAGGCCCGTCGAAAAGTCTGGAAGCTGAAGGAAGAGATTGTAGCAAGACAATTTAGTGCAAAAGTTCAGCAGTTAAGCCCACAAATGGTCAATGTGATAGTGACAATGTTGAAAGTACTTGGACTACTTTGAAGATTGGTCTTCTAGAAGCTTCTGATGATACCTGTGGGTGGACGAAACGACCAGCTAGACATAGACAGACCTGGTGGTGGAATAATGAGGTTGACCAGTGTATAAAGGAAAGAGGAAACTTTGGAAAGAGTGGAAGTCAGGTGGTAGTAAAAATATTTACTTAGAAGCTAAGCGTCGTGCTCGTACAGCAGTGTATAAGGCAAAATCAGAAGCAGAGAGAAACAGATTTGCAATTGAAGAGGGCCAGCTATTGCAGATCAGACAGAATGGGTAGTGGAGGCTATTAGGAATTGAAGATTGGCAAGGCTGCAGGAGTATCAGGTATTGTTGCAGAGATGGTAAAAGCATCTGGATATATTGGAGTTGAGCTTATTACAAGTCTTGCTAACCAGATTATAAGGATGGTGCTATTCCGAGTGAGTGGCAGTCGAGTGTAATAGTGATTGTTTCAAGGGCAAGGGTGATGCATTAGAAAGGGGTAACTATAGAGGTTTGAAGTTGGTTGATCAAGTAATGAAAGTTATTGAAAGAGTGATTGATAAGTTACTTAGAGAAAGGATTGATATAGATAAGATGCAATTTGGTTTTGTTCCAGGGCGTGGCACTACAGATGCAATATTTTTAACTCAGACAGCTTCAGGAAAAGTATTTAGGAAAGAGAAAGAATCTCTATTTTGCCTTTGTAGATTTAGAGAAAGCTTTTGATCGAGTGCCACGTAAAGTTATTTGGTGGGCTATGAGAAAATTAGGTGTGGATGAGTGGCTAGTTACGATGGTACAGTCTATGTACAGCAATGCTAGAAGTCGTGTCAGGATTAACGATTCACTTAGTGATGAATTTAGTGTAAATGTTGGTGTACATCAGGGTTCTGTACTTAGTCCTTTGTTGTTTGTTCTAGTCTTAGAAGCGCTGTCGATGGAGTTCAGAACAGGTTGTCCATGGAGTTATTGTATGCAGATGATTTGGTTCTCATAGCAGAGTCGATGGAAAGAATTAGTTGAAAAGTTTGAGAAGTGGAAGAAAGGACTAGAAGAGAAAGGGCTAAAGGTAAACACAGCAAAGTCTAAAGTCATGATTAGTAGCATTGCCGCCAAGTGTGACCTTGTAGTTGGAAAGTGGCCTTGTGGAGTTTGCAGGAAAGGGTTGGTAGTAACTCAATTTTTTGTCAGACTTGCAAGCATTGGGTACATAAGAAGTGCAGTAGTATTAGTGGAAGGTTAAGAGCTGACATTCAGTTTGTATGCAAGCGTTGCAAAGGTGAGATTATAGAGAATGAAGTATTCCAGCTTTAATTATGTACAACAGTGGCTCGTTAGAGATAGTTGAGAACTTCTGTTACTTAGGTGATATGTTGGGCAGTGAAGGGGGTGTTGGAAGAAGTGTTACTTGCAGGATAGGTTCTGCTTGGAAAAAGTTCAGAGAGTTACTTCCTTTGTTGACTAGCAGAGTCCTGTCAATTGAGGTAAAAGGTAGGTTGTATGAGGCCTGTGTAAGAAGTGTTATGTTGTACGGTAGTGAGACATGGGCAGTGAAGCAGGAAGATCTTGACCGTTTAGAAAGGAATGATATGAGAATGGTTAGGTGGATGTGTAACGCCAGTCTGAGAGACAGAAAGAGTTCAGATGAGCTAAGAAGCAGGCTAAGTCTCCGTAGAATTAAAGATGTTATCCAGATAAGAAGATTGAATTGGCTGGGGCACTTGGAAAGAATGGAGGAGGATAATTGGGTAAGAAAGTGTAGAGACTTGATAGTTCCTGGGGCAAAGCCCAGAGGCAGACCGAGAAAGACTTGGCAGGAGGTTATAAGGACAGACTTAATACAGAGGAAGTTGAGTTTAGATCTAACACAGTCTAGATCAGATTGGAAGAGGGTCATTAATATACCCCGTCCAACCCATGCTAGCATGGAAAACGGACGTTAAGCCGAGAATGAATGATGATGATGATGATCCCTTTTTTTTGTGAGGATGGGGGACTTTTTTTAATTTAATTTAGTTTAATTTAATTTTTCTTTTATAAGAGCAGTATCTCATTACGATTCACAAATAGGGTTTGCAACACTACTAACTCGAACCCCAACAGTAACTCTGTAACTCAATTCTTGTACACACCACCTTTAGAGTGACAAGCATGAACATGAGCACACTACGTCAGAACTTCGTCCATTAACTCCAAGTGATGAAGTAGCAAAAAAGAAGCGAAACAGCCTTAAATTGATGAGAGTGCTATAGTTGTGGGTGCAGATGGAGGAATAGACAATCCATTGCTTGCAGACATTGATAACAATGATTCTAATGAAAACATTAAAGAAAACATTAAAGGAAAAGTTACGTTCAATGAGAGTGCAGCAACAGTTGCGGAAGAAAATAGCGTACGTCACTTTTTAGTACTTCACTTTCGAACTTGCAATATTTTGCATGTATTTCCCCAGTATTTAATAGGTATAAAGATAAAAGAATTTCACTAGGTTTTGTTTGTTGGGCTCAGATATTTTTCTAAATTACTCTACAGTAAGTTCCGTTGCGCAAAATGCAAAGTTATTTTTAAAAATTCCATTCAACAGAGTCACTCAAATGATGAAGATAACAGCGAAAAACGTGTTGGGTTTGTAATAGCAGATGACTTAGAGGATGGCAATTCATTTGATGACAGTTATAAATGGGAACGTAAAGATACTCCACATCACTTGAAAGGAAAGCGAATTACATCAGAGGATCCAGATGCCTTACAAGACATTCTTTCCAAACTTTCCAAGAAGAAAAGTGAGGAGAAATTAGATCATTTGGATGATGAAGTACCTGTTAAAGATGAGGACGCAGGAAAAGTTTTCAGCAACAAGGTACAACGTTTTTGTTGTTTAAAGATAAGAATATACATTTATAAATAAACCCATTACCAATGATAGTTGTTTGTTGCACCTAATGTGATAGTGTTGTTGTTAATTTAACTTTTGTAAATATTGTAAATACTGATAGCCAGTTGTAACTGGTACATAAATTTGAAGAGAAAAATGACTCAATCTCAAAAGTTTTAAACTTACAAGGCAATTTATTTAGGGTGTCTCGTTTGAGAATGGAGAAGTCGAAACAGATTATGTTGTTGTTGAAGAAACAGGAGAAGAAGAAAAAGGTTTGTGTTTCGTAGTTTAACGAACAGCTTGTCCATAATAGGAGAGGTGACCTTTTTACTGATCTTTTAGAGAGAACCTACAAATATAAGAGGCGTGATACTCCAAGGCCAGCAGACTTCAAAAAAGAACCATTTAAACCTCGGGTTGATGTTTCGAACATTTTTGCAGAAGAAGAGGAAGAAGAAGAGACAAAAGGAAATGATGACAAAGGTGGAAATGATCTTGGAAATGATAGCGATGTCGACAATAAAAAAGAAAATACAGAGGCTACTGATGATGAGGAAGATGTTATTATAGAACAAAAAACGATTACCAAAGTTTATGAAGAGGTAAGGAGTGCCTTTGTTTTTATATAAATAATAAAAATAAAATGATTTAACAGAAATAAAAGTACAACTATGACCAGTCAGCGTGGCCACACTTGTAAAATCTCCTAAATAACTTAAAAAGATTGCGACATTTATGCGACAAAGAACTGAGGATTGGATATGTTTATCTTGCAATCAAAGAATTATATCTACATAACTGCAATTTCTGTTGAAATACTATCAACTTTTTGTACATTGAAACAATGAAAGACTTAATTATTAGTAACTTCATTTGCACCAAAAATTTTAGCAAAATCTCCTAAAATATGGAATGGTATTTATGTGACTTTTAGTGTTTTCTCCTAAAATGTGACCCAAAAAACTCGTAAATTTTCCTAAAATTACGAAGTTTTAAATCTGTGGCCACCTTGCTAGTATATATCTCCACACGTACTGTAGTTGGTTTGTCTACAGCTCCAAGTTCTCGAAACGGCTTGAATCTCGCTCACTTTTAGGCTACACAAAGTTTTAAATTTGATGATTTTTGTTGTCGATAATGGAAATCGACCAGTTTTGTTATTGTACCGTGAAATTTAAGAGGTAAAAGTGAGGACCTTGCTGGTAAGGTCTGTACGTCTTAACTGAGGGCTATGTGTTTTACAACATCAAAACTTTTATTTTCTGAATGAATCTGATCTAAATAAAATAAAAATGTCTAAAAAAGTAAATAAAAAGATGTTTTTGACTTGTATTCTCAAGCCATCAAGGAAAACGGCTTCGGGTAAATCACTTTTGTATTTAATTACATTGTTAAGATGTTATTTTAATTATTAGTATAACATGAGATACAAAGCCATATGACATGCGTTCTTTTTTGTTATTTAGATAACAACAGTGTTGGAACGAGATGGGACCAGTCTTGGTATCAATATTGCTGGAGGAATGGGAATGACGACATTCGATGAGGATGAAGAGGTAATGTTATTTATTGAAATTAACTGCTGAGTTGTGTTTTAGCTGAATAAAAGTACTTATTTTGATAAGTTGTGAAAAATTGTCATACAACCAGTTAGGTTTCCTTATTCTTGCATTTTACACAAAATGCTGGTTTTTGTTATTTTAATTCATCTGATTTATTTTGCTAGGAATTAAGTATAGATATTTATAGATATATTAGAATAAGGCCACAGTTACTTGATATTTCTTTCATTGTTGTGATACACACTTTCTGTTTTGGACTGAGTAATAAAACAAGGAAAAAATAAAGCGTAAACTATGGTTTGCCATATTTCACTGCTAAAGTGTTATTACATAAAGCTTAAAAACATAGCTGTTATTAAAATATTCGTTTGAAACTCTTGTGAATTTGTTTTTTGTGATTTGTGTGTTTTTGGTGTGGGTGATTGCAGGCATGTATAGGTGTCTGTGACACTTACAAAAAGGATATCTTATTTTTTTAAGCCTTTATTGACATTAAAGGGATTATTAAATTTGAAGCCATTGCATTGCCCTTTCAGGTATAAAAACAGATTAGAAAATAGGCAGCCTTTTCTGTTCTGGCTCTACCTGCAACCTTAAATTGGTTATATTCAGAAGTAGATCTGGATTAACAAATTGATGACATTAATACATTAAATTGAAAGACTAATTTTAGAAAAAACATTGAATTTTGAATTATGTCCCTCAATCAAATGCAGTGAACTTTCCCTTAAGTCCTAGTAATTAATAATTACTGAACTGCACATTTTAGAACTTAGACAAAGACTGTACCATCAAGTAACTATGGTTTTAGATTATTAGTTTGTTTTTTTATATGTTTACACACACACGTGCACACATTATTTAACTGTATACGACTGTTAGACGTAACACTGACGAACTAAACAATGACTAACATATTACATTGCACATACATTATCACCACATAAATTATTAACATACTTACTAGCATTAATTTAAATCATTTAAACTAAATAGCATTTTGTACCTCGCACAGGATGACCAGCCAACTAAATACCCCAGAAAAATGTCAAGGAACTCGAGGGGAAATTACAAGTCAGGAACATCAGGGAATTTAGTATCTTGTCTTAAAAGTTGGATCTGTTTTTAAATTGGGGGTTTAGAAGCATTAGCCCATGTGAAGTGTCCATAATTTGCAGCTATATTTCTCATAGAGCCAGGAAGCAGCAGACCAGGAAAATTTTATTTACTTAAGTGGTTGGCCTACCTGTAACAATAGTAGAGGTACAAAATTGAAGTTAAAGATTTTTTAATACAAAAGAGACCTGTAATGTTTAATTTTGACTGGCAGTTCCCCATAAATTTTGTCTTTTAAATAATTAATGATAATTGTTCACTTGACAAAATAAAAGAATATTTTCAGGATTTCCAAAATCTTTTATTTTTAAACTTGTTGCGTGAAAAATTACGATTAATAATTAATTATTTTTTTATCTAACAGTATGCCGCGGGTAATACACCAGATGGATATGATGAGGAAGAGGTAATATATATATAAGACATTGACTGTTGACGACAACTTTTGACTAACTGAATTTCATTCAAGTTTTGTAAACGACTTTAAACAACGTTATCCTCATCTGTCTTTATAAATTTGTCTTTATGTATCTCTTTAGGGCGTGTTCATTACAAAAATTACACCAAATGGCCCTGCAGATAAAACTGGTGTGTTACAGCTTGGTGATAAGATCATCAAGGTATGTTTGAAAGCACTTACAAAATTGGCAAAGCTTTTTTACTGGAGACTGACCAAACAACTAGTACATGTTGCTCCACACTTACAAAATTCATGAAGTATCTTCACTGGAGACTTATCATTTCTACAAAATTTTCAAAGTACCTTTTCACACAATTATGTTTTTATAGGTAAACGATGCTGACATTTCTACCTTTGCGCATGACGATGCTGTAACTACAATGAAAGAAGCTTCCAGCCCTGTCACGATAGTTGTCTTGCGTGAAGTGACAGATGAAGAACAGATCAACGATGCCCTGATGGTGTGTATTACTTTAGAGAGAAAACATTTTTAAATTTTAGATAACATTATTCAAAAACAGTTTGATTGAAAACATGATACACATAGATATTATTGTGTTATGTTGTTCCAATTTTTTTTGTTTAATATTTAGCAAAGAGAAGAAAAAAATGTACGTTTTGCCGCTGAGCCAGAGGTTGAAGATATTGAAATTGCAGCGGAGGTAGGCTGAGAAACAATGTTTTTATACAAGGACATTAGAACTTTTGTTTATATACTATTTTAGATTTATTTTTTACCACCAAAATAATTTTAATGTTTTAAATTAAAATAATTTTAACCTGTATAATTAAAATAGATGAAGCCGCATCTATGCCCAACTGTTAGTAACTTTTTTTTCACAGTATTATTTCACCACGTTTAAATAGCCTCTACAAAGTGTTGTATTAGGAAAAAGAGGGTGCTTGATAATTGAGTTATCTTAATTAACTATTACGTCCTTGAAGTTCTAAAGTGAACAATTGATCTGTATATTATATTTAAATAAAAGAGTATTGGACACACTTGTACAACTTTGCTAAAATTTTCAGTATATTTTCCTAATAAAGATTAATTTAATTTCGCAACCAAAATTTTATATCAAAGCTCTTAATTGACACAAAAAACGTTATTATGGTTGTGTTTTTACCTCTCTGTACGATCCTTTTTACAGACCTCAGGTTACAACAAAACATGATACTACTTACGATTAGAATCAACAAGAAAACCCTTATCTTATCTAGCGAAACATAGTGAAAGTATAAGTTATAAGTTATGAACTTGTAAGTATTATTGTAAGAATATTTTTTAAATATTTTATTGAAGTTGTACAAGTGGTACTTAACATTTTAAGAACAACAACAATAAGATAGATTGGCTGTTGATATTTTTAAATATTTTTTTTTTTAGAAAATATTGTATTCATGTTGTTGTTTTTTTGAAAAAGGAAAAATAATACACAAAACACTAGTTTTTCATATACACATCGTAAAATGATCTGATTTTATCAATTTAATTTCGTCAACATTGAATTAGTAGGGAAATTGATCATCGTAATGAACAAGATTGTAGTGTAATATTTCTAAAAAAGCATTACATAATAAAACCCATTCAAATATTTTAATTTGACATATAAAGGTAGTTCTGTGGGTACGGGTGTGAATATGTGTGGGGCATGTTTCTGTGATTTAAATCCTACAAAATTAATGAGTGGGAGTTTCTAATGAAATATAGCTTTCCAAAGAAATTAGGACCAACGAGGAAGCACAGTTTTCTCTTATTCTCTACTATTTCAGGTTGCGTTTAAATGTAATTCTTCCGTACTTCAATTATGGTCCAAAGCTCAGAAAATATATTTAATTCATGACATTAACTGCTTATTTTTTAAAACTCAGGATGTTGTTAAATTTAACTTAATACTTTTTTTAAACTGAACTGATTTTAAAATTATTAAGCAACTTCAGTTCTGTATAAATATAGCACAAGTTAAATTTATCTGTTGTGAAAATAGAGGCATGCTTTGAAACAATATATCTTCTTTGTTGAACTATCTTTTCTAAAAGATGATTTCTTCTCTTCTTTTTCTTCTTTTATAAATGATAAAAATGAAGATGCAATAATGGTTACTTTATTATAATAAGACAACCATTGTTGCAGATATGCAACTTCATATTGATTAAAAAATAGGCAACTTGGGATCTGACCAAAATCTTGAGTTCCTTATAAAAAAAGTAATAAAAGAAGAAAGCCTCTTAGACTTCCACACACAATTTCTTTCTTTTATGTCTTTCTAAGTAAAACTCAAACAAAATATCACAAACCAACAAAAGCAATGTCAAGAAAAAGTTGTAGTAGGCGTTTTTACCATGCTGCTAGCCATGGTTATTATGCTTAAATGAAGTAATTCCTTTTTTTCCTAATAATAAAACCATCCTGCATGGTGTGGTCAGGACTTCATGAAATTCTTCATGCTTCTTTAATTGCCTGTTACGTCACAATACATCAGAATGTTTTCCTCACATTCTTGTTTAATTTTTCATCCATAGCCATAAACCATCTAACTGTTGGAGTAAAATAATATGATATTATTGTCAACCCTTAATTGTCAACATTTAATTATAATTGTTTTTTAATTGAACTTTTATGATCATTACTAATGTTTAAAACACATTGAAACTGTTCTAAAGTTAGGAACGAGAATTAGTTTTAATTTCGTATGAACGGTTTTATTTTGCACATCGTTATAACTTTATTATAACCTTCGTTAAAATAAGATGGCTTTAGTTAGACGCAGATCAAGCAAACAAGCTCGTTGCTGGAAGATTCGAGTAAGTTAGAGGGTGTGTTTTACTAAGCTACTAATTAAATTTGTTATTTTATTGTTACTACTAGTTGTTTTTCTTTTATTAGAACACAATACTTATTAAAATAATCAAGTTTCTTAACAGATTAAAAGATAAACATGCAATAAACTATTATGCACATGTTTTATTCGAATATAAAAATGACTGGACATTTTATTTGCGCAATTTGTTTGCATTTGTTGCTTTATTTAACATTCAGCAAACCAATTTTTTCTTCTAGACAATCCCTGTTATGTTGAAACGAGATGCAAAAGGTCTTGGATTTAGCATTGCTGGAGGGAAAGGAGCCACAGCGTATAAAAGTTCAAACATGTACAAGGGTACTGACGAGGTGAACTTTTACTTTCATTCATAAGTTGAATTGGTTATTTATTTTTAAAGAATTAAAAAGGAAAACTGTTATTGTTAAAGTTTAACTAAATTGATTTTATTAAAATTAACTTTCATTTTGTTTAAAAATGAAATAGTGGAAAATGGCTTGGAAAAAAGTGAAGCTGAACTGTATGCTAAATGTATTAATGCACTATCCAAATTATATTGAGAGTGGTCATAGGTTCAAACTCAGGCAAGTCATGTCAGAGACCACACAAGAATGAATCAAAGCACTAGAAATAAAAAAAAAACATGGAAAAAACAATTAAATCAATACATTCCCTCTGTATTAGGAAAGGGATCCTCGTACACATTACCTGCTCAATTTTACCATTTGAGTAATGTTTAGATGTTTGAGAAATGACAAACTTTGAATAATAAAAGTTTGCATTGTTTAAGTAGTTTCACATTAGTTTCATAGCATTAGCGTAATCAAAAGTAGATATGTGATTATAATGGCTTTAAAACAGAATAAAAGAACTATGACATAGCGAAACACCAGAGTCATTATGGCAAATGGATGTTGTAAATAAAAAGTGGTTCTAGTTTGAAACATGTGAGTGAAAATAAATGTTCTAAATCAACAAACAACAAGAAGTCATAAACAATCCCTACAATTTATTTTTGACACAAGTCAGAAAAAGGAAATAGCAATAAGGCTAATATAACTGTTACAATAATTATATTCTATTATTAGTTATTTAATGTATGTCAAAGAATATTTTTTTTGTCGTCACTTGCTGTAACTGTGCATGAGTGACACCTGTAACTTAAATGGCGCGTGACCTAGAGGTTATGGAGTTCGCTTCGTAATCACAAAGTCCGTGGTTTGCTCCACTGCTTAGGCATGTTTAGTAGGTACCTTTACCACAGCTACGGGTTAACCCATGCGATGTGAGGGAAATTGGGTAGGCAATGTCAGTCTATACCTAATGCATACATTCAGAACACAGGAACCACGTTGATAAAAGTCTTTCAAACACTGGAGTGGCTATATTCTGTATAAATATTCGTAATAATAATAATAATACACGAGTGATACCTGCTGACTGTAATTGAGTGGTAGCTAAACCCAGAAACAAATTTTAAAATGAATTACATCCCAAATTTCTGTAAAACGATTTGTCATTTCTTTTAGGGAATATATATCAGTAAACTATCTGAAAATGGACCAGCTGCTTTAGATAAAAGACTGCAAGTTGGAGATAAGTTACTATCTGTAAGTGTTTCTAACTTATGGTTAAACAATATGTGACGAAGGTCTAATATAACATTAAAAAGTACCCAACATTGAGGCAGTTCTGTTTTTAAGAAAAAAGAATTTAAACATCTGACTTAAAAATCTAAAATGTTTAATAAAATACAAAAAATAACATTTTATGTGATGTTGCCCTGCTATAGTTTTTTTATTATTATTCTACATGGGAATTACTTAATAAGGTTTGTAGTAAATAATCTATCTGTCTGATTGTTTACAGTGTAGGTTTATTTTAGAATATGTCTGAAACATACTGATAAGTCCTGGTATCTAACTGGTACCCTCTAATGTTTCCTTTTTTTAGATAAACAACGTAGATGTTCGTAATGCTAAACATGACGATGTTGTAAACATTCTAACAAGTTGTGCTGATAAAGTTACACTGGTTGCATATCGTGAACGCATCGTCAACAAAAAAATGAGACCAATGTCCCAAATCAATGGTAACACTGAAAATGTAAAGACTGTTGGGGAATCAACAAAGGTGAGTGTTATTGTTTATATAAAGACATGAATTCATGTAAATATAAATAATGCAAAACTAAAAATAAGTGAAAAACATATGCTGTTTCTTTACCTATAATTTATTTACTTTAGTTGAGTAATGTGAAGGCTTCCTATTGTTATGAAGCTTGCCTATTCTCTTTATTCTTACAACAGTTTTGTCACATAATAGAACATTAACTTAACTTCAGAGGGGATCTTGCCGAAAATGTTAGGGATAAGACACATCCATGCAATATTTCGTGATAAAATACTGTGGGCACATATTTTTATCTTTTTATATGGTAAACTTTCCGCATAGTTTAACACTGAAAAAACCATCTGCTATTTAATATAATGCAAAACATATTTTCGTGACAAATGCTAGAATAGGGTAACAAAACAGAATTTTCTATTTCACAAGAGAAGGAATGATGCGTGTTGATAATCTTGAGTTTTATGACATGTTTTCCATTCAGGCAGAGTAATTTTTTGAATAAAAATGCAAGGCAAAGTTCTTCTAGACAAACAAGCTTCATACTCATAGAATATTTATTTTACCTACAACTTCTTTTTTTTTTGTTTATGTTAAGAAAAGGTTACCTAAAGTTAATAAATTTAACGTTACTTAATTGTATTTGTGAGTATGCTCTGTTTGGAATTCATTTATTTTATGGTTTGAAGTGGATTAGAAAAAAAAGTGGATTTGTGTTTTAAAAATCAATTCCTTTTTGTAATATTAGTAGCAAATAATTTTTGTTTTTTAAAAGCTAAGAAGGTTTGTATTAGAAAAGAAAAGAGGAATATTACTTTTAAAGCTGATTAAGAATTCCTTTTTCGTGTTTTCAAACTTATGGAACATAAAAGAAAGACAAATGGAAAGAAAAGGTCTGTGTTGTAAACATTGAGTTAGTCTACACATTTTAAATTATTGATGGAGTTTTTCTTTGCAAACAGTGGGATGTTTTTTCTGTCAAATATATTTTCAGCAAGAAGAAAGAATTTTTTGCACTTCTATTCTCTTTTTTCTTAATTTTAAATGCTTTATTTTTAATAATAAGCTAAGACAAAGTCATTTTGGTTTTTTCATTAACATCTCACAAGCTGCATGCTTATAAATGTCTGCAACATTGCAGACATTTTTTGTAACTTTGGTTATTATGCTAAGTAATGTTTTATGAAAATAAAATCTTAACAAATTGCACACTAAGGGTCAAGATGATTTTTACCACAAGTTTTAAAAAAGTTTACTAAAAACAATTATAAATGAGATATTGTAACGTTTGTATGGTTTTGTTATGTTGTATTTACACTGGATGGTAACAATACTTAGTAAATTTGTTTATTATCATGAAATTTAAAATTTGTGACGTGCCAGAACAGAAAAAATGAAAAAGCTACAGAAATACAAGAAAAGGATAATATATTCATGCATAATCAACTTCAAGGTTATATATTTATATATATCAATAATATATTAACAATAGGTCTATGTATTTTGCAGAACAGGAAAAGTGGATGTATCATTTTCTTAAAACCAGGAGAAACTCTATTAGACTTTTTATAATTGTTTCATATAAGAGTTCAATTATTTTTATTAGCTGTAAGATGCATAAAAAATTGTTCAAGAGAGTTACAAGTGAAAAGATTAAGTTATAATTTCTTGCTTTCAATGTATATGTAAATTTTTAAGACATTTCAATTTAATTTATTCACTTTGAGGTAATTGATGGAAGGTGTTCTGTATTTTCTTTGTTTTTACATAGGCTGAAGGCCTACCTGGTGATGCAAGACAGGAACCAAGGTTACTTGTTGAAGTGAGTATAAGAATTCTGATTTTGTGTTGTGTTGCTTTAGATTCAATTTTTTTGTCTTGTTCATTGTATGTGTCTTTGCCAAAATTTTTTTCATGTCCCTTTTTCAACTTACTCAAGATTAGCTCAGTTCTGATTCCAAACCACATATCTGTCACACTAACTTCTTGCATAATCTCTGCACCTCTAGACCTGTTATCAAGAAACTGCTGAATTTCAACCTTACTAAATTGCTGTCATTTATTCTCCCTTTATAGGAAGTAATATTGAAAAAATCTGCTGGACCTCTTGGTTTGAGCATTGTTGGTGGATCAGATCATGCTAGCCATCCATTTGGTGTTAACGAACCTGGAATATTTGTTTCGAAGGTGTGTAATGTTTGATTGACTCCACTGTTTTAAGCATACTTCAACAAAGTTTTACAAAGTAATCACACTTTTTTGTGTGTCAAGGTTAATCCAACTGGTGAAGCTGCAAAAACAAACCTTATGTGTGGGTGACCGCATTTTACGTGTCAATGACAAGGACATGCAAACCGCCACTCACCATGAAGCCGTTGCTGCCCTTATCACAAACGATCCTGTTGTGAAACTCCTGATTCGGCATGACCCACCACCTCCAGGAATACAGGTATCTTCAAACAAAACTTATATCTTTTTAAGAAAATGTACTACCCTGGGGGTCATATCACATATATTAAGCCATATTCTTTGTTTTTGCCTGATTTAGTTAGGAAATAAACCAAAACGTTTGTTTTAAATCGACTGCAATAAAGTCATTGCAAACTGTGTAATTGTTAGATTAGATTGTTACATGTTGTTAATTTTTTCATCTTGACATATGTTTCGCAGCATGTTGCTTGAAGCTGAGGTGTTCTTCTAGTAGTGAATCGAAATTTTTGTGGACCCTGAGCTAGTTGGAAGGAATTGTTGCTTTAGTTGCCAATATCTTGATGCTCTCTGTGCCGTTTTTATTTTCCAAAATTTCAGAAGAATTTTCTGTAAAAAAACATGGATGACGTAATGAATAGATACCAACTTATCAAAAAGCAGACAGAAAGTCTTGTTAGCATATTACTATCACAAGAAATGAATAAATTTATATCGAGAGTCACACTATATTTTTTACAGGAGATCAACATCAACAAGAAGTTGGGAGAAAAGCTTGGTATCAGTATTAGGGGTGGTGCCAAAGGTCATCCTGGAAATCCATTCGACAAAGAAGATGAAGGAATTTTCGTATCCAAAGTGAACTTAAACGGCGCAGCTGCTCGAGATGCTCGATTAAAAGTTGGAATGAGAATTCTGGAGGTATGTTATTTAAACTCTTTTGTTTATTGCTTATGTTGTACCAATGTTTTTGCAACATTAAAAAAATCATTCAAACTGTAGTGACAGTAAAAAATTTTAAAACCATCAATTGTCAAGTGCCAACATGAATTATGAAGGCTATAATATGCCTAATATTTTCAGAATTTAGCCTCCATTTATGCTTACAATATTACTTTTTTTAAATTGGCAATTAAGACCATCTCACTTTAACACCTTTTTTCTGCATTTGAAAAAAAGTTTTGACAAAATTTCTTTACATTGCATAGCTTCAATGGCAAAACATTAATAATTGTGGGAAAACAAATTGATTCAGAGTACTGGTGCTTTAAAACTTACGCTTTAAAAAAGCAATTTAACTGCTCTGATGTTAAGGCTAAATCTGGTACTTTACTGCTTAGAGTTAAAAAAACATGTGTATTCAGGTTATACCTTTATCATTACAAAATGATTTATAATTTTTATAAAGCTTTTCTTGAAATGCAGTGAGTGTTGTACATGAGTTAACTTGCATACGTGTACAACAATTGTCATGCGCGTGAATGGTGCATGTAATTGCTTTAACTTTGCGATCATTCAGGCTTACAACGAATGACTTCAACATTTCGTGTTATTTTCTTAACATTCTTATGTAACTTTTACTTCGTTTTATTCGCAAAATAGCAAAAGAGGGAAAATGTTCTCTAAACACAATCTCAATTTCGGCATGAGATAATTTTACGTTTAATAATGGTATGTCAAAATAGTTGTAATAAAATATTTTTATTATTGGTGTGAAGAATTAGCAAACAAATTTTTTTTTTGTTTTTAAATTGATTTGAACTTGTTCTACTGGTCTACATTATTCGGGAACATGCACGTTATTACGGTAGATTATTGGATTGTCGTCTACACTTTGTATGCACACTTGTCACCGTGCACGTAATTTACAAGTCCTGAAAACAATCTAAATTATGCATTATTTTTTCTTGACTTTTAATAATTTTTTAAAGAGTATTTATCTGCTTTTTTAGGTTAACAATACAAGTTTATTAGGTGCAACTCACGTTGACGCTGTACGCGCTCTTAGAACAGCGGGGGATAATTTATCACTCATTGTTTGTGATGGTTATGATGAAGATGCTGCAGCGGCTCTTCATCCAGAAAATATTTTGTTTAACCCATTATTATGCGAACCAACTCGATTCAGTCCAGATTCGCAATCGTCCGCTACCTCAGGAGATTCGTTTGGGGTAATAATTACTATATAAAATAATTTTCTTGAACGTTGTATATGCATATGATAAAAGTTGTTGCTGTTGTTGATGTTGTTATTGTTGCTGTTGTTAATGTTGCTGTTGCTGTTGTTGATGTTGTTGTTGTTGTTGTTTTCACACCTGAGCACTTAACGGGACATGCATGTGTATTTTGGAACACTTAGCGGGACACGTTCATTTAGCGGGACATTTTTTGTCCCGCTAAATGTTTAAGGCTGAAACAGCGTAGTTTAGGCTAATTAACACGTTTTCATAGCTTAGACGATGTCCCGCTATGTAGCAAATTTCGCTACAACAGACTTTGTAATTTGAGGCACTTAGCGGGACACGAAGTAGCTCGCCTAAAAATCAAAACCGTTAATCAAAATATGTTATATCTGGTATGAAATGGTTGTCATTGGTAAAAGTAACATTTGTATTGTAGCAACACTTGTTAAAACAGCTTTAAATATTTTACAACAAACCCCGGCATATCGCGCACATATCGGGACATCTAATGCACTTCGTCATGAAGGCACTTAGCGGGACACAAAATTTAATATTTACATTTGAACTAGTAGATTAATAGCTGCAATATTTCATATTGAATTTAATTATTTCCAAGCAATCTAGGCCTATTGCCGCCTTTATTAACTTAAGAAGTATGGTTTGTATTTATAAAACATATTACGGCATGAGCCGGAGCTTTCTCCAAATCAAATTGCAATATCAATTCTTGTCCTAAAAATCTCTTTAGTTTGCAAGTGCGTGAATATCATAACCTACGCAGCAATTTCGTCTGTAAAACTGATGAAATTTTTAGCAGATGACGAACACTTTCCCCAATGAAAATTTGACTGGACGATTTAAACGAAAATGCAAAAGTGAAAATTTGTTATTTTGTTACTTATCTTCTAAAAATGTCTAAAGTTTCTGAAATACAAAGCTTCTTTGATCAATTCAGGAGATCTAGGAAGTCTCAAGTCGATTGGGTTCTTAAATATCTCAAGTAAAAATATCCTCGGTGAAAGTTTTCCCTGACTAAAACCCCCTATAAGGTATCTATAAGCTTTCCTTACGATAACTGTCGAAGAAAGAAGGGCAATCGTTATACTTTTGCATGTGAAAAAACTGAACTCTGCATAAATTGTTTACGAACTGTTAAATGCCAAAGCCTGAAATATCTATGGATATGTGAATGTAGGATATACATTTTCTGCTTTCAACTGATAGCATTTTTAGTTGATATATAACCACTTTTGTTAACCATTGTTTTCTCACTTGTCTATTCAGACATCAGAGAACAATTTTCTGGTCTATTATCTACCGCACTTTCAATGTATTTTCTAACTACGCTGATCTTTTGAGAGAGTTAATCTCATGTAATGCCATACGAATACGATAATTACAAGGTTGATGGACAGTTGTAGGGACCCAGTTGTCTTATCTTTTCTACTTTATAGTGCACAAGTTATTTTTTAAAATAGGTGTTCTTAAAACAGATCCACAAACGAATGTGCATCTTCTATTTCTTCCTTGACGTTCAAGTGGAGCAACCAAAGTTCTCAAGTACTGAAGTACTTAATTTTAACCCTATTTATTCCGGGGATGTTCGAACATATTATGACATTAAGAATTTGGGGAAGGGTTTAATAACTTAGACAAACTTTAAACATTTATCAAGAAGTATAAAAGGAACAAAATATTAGCATTTATTATTAACGCGAGTACTTTTTTGGCAAGTTAACAGCAGCGCTTATAGAATGTGTGCAAAACTTACCAATGTGTGTTTATAATCTCTTTATTTCATTGTAGTTCTGTTCAGATTTAAGCGAGATACTAATAACATTTAATTTACATTGGGTGATTTCTACGTCATCATCGAGCTTTTTTCAGGCAAATTTTGTTTTTAGAGAAACTACCTTCAGGGGATTCGAACCCACGACCTATTAGCCAACTGAGCCATTACGCCTTAAGTGAAAAAGTTTAATTAGACGGCTTTTACATTAATCATTTGCAAAACCGGTTCGACAGCTGGCGAATTATGCCGCTGAACGCAAAATGATTTATTGATGCGTAATACAAAAGTTTTTTTTTTTTTTTTTTCAAAATGATTCCTCATAAAGAAATAAAGTTGTGTTGTGTGTTTCAAGTTCTAAGAATAATCCTAATGAATTTTCCCATTATGAAATTTCATAAGAATTTTTAAGCGGTAGTTTCGAAAAATGGCCAAAGGCTCTCAGAGGTATGGGACCTAAAAAAATCACATGCAGGTGTCTAATAAATAAATATAAAAAGTCAGTAAGTATCATAGCCATGTATCATATCCCTTACGCCAGGAACAGCTGTGAATCAATTTTTAGGTTTTGTGAAATGACCCGTTAATATATTTAAAATATATTGCTGCAGGGATAATGTGTAATTGACATTGACATGCGAAATAGTTTATGCAGCTCCTGCATCATGTCACTGCTTTTATTTAACGTAGTGGGATTTGCAAAAGTGCTTGTGGTTTGTTTTGTTTCGTCAAGCACACGAACTAATAACGCATACATGCTTTTTATATAAGAATATCAAAATTCTAATTAGGCTGGTAATTTTACTTATTTCCCTATTGTTCGAAGCAATAGATCTATTTTTTTAAACTTTACATTCCTGACATAAGCCTATTCTTATAAAATATTATTGCATTATTGCCACTTCTTGGGAAGAGGTTTTTTGTGTATTTTAATTTATGTTATCTTATTGCAATACAGAACTGGCCTGTTTGGTATTTGCTATTTGTTTCCTCATTGAAATCTTTTTCGATATTTTCGATGGAAAAAAACAACTACAAAACAAATGCAAAAATAATTTTTATTTGTCAAGAAAAAAATCCAGAAATGTGAAAATATATTAGTACTATTAACACCAGCACTTGAGATAACAACTATTTTTTTTGCCAACATAAACTGTTTAAGATCCTTCGCTCTCAGAGTAGTTCTCCTTTGTTATAATGAACAAGAACTTATTTTTACAGTTTTTTATTATATATTTTCTCTGCCATGCATTACACTAATAATTCAGTGAAGGGAATTTGAAGAAAAAGTTTTCGCTCACAATACTCCATCTCCGTAAGAATTGTTTTTTAGTAGGTGAAAGTGACGACCCATATGCTTTTTCTCTTACTGGGATAGGTTGGGTTAGCGGTGAAAAAGATTATCTACGATTTACCTTTTCCACGTTGGCTGAATGTGTTATTACTGAAGAAGTGTTTCTTGTTATGGCTAAAAGCAACGCAAGTAAACTATATTGTTGTACGTTATAAAGTGGGAAGTAGCCTTTAATAACTGTGTTATCAAAAATGTTTTAACAATAAAAGTGTGAAATCTGAGCATATGATTATTAACTCATATCTACAATTAGTTCACAAAAAATATGAAAGAAATAAAAGCATAAAAATTTGATAAAAGTATGAAAAGAAAGCACGTACATTACGGCGAGTCAATTTCCTCCTCTTGTCGCTAAAGAGTGCGCAAAATAATATTGCATACTTCTGATCTTTGCGTTATTTTTTCTGTAAAGAAACATAAAACTAACCACACAGATCTGTGATTTTCTTGTTTGAAGAACTTCGCCTCTATCTTTGGCCATGAGTACTTTCGCGACTTTGGTTAGCTCAATTGTTAATTCTTCTTGCCGATACCAAGCTTTATGCACGTCCACTGAGTGGCATAAATGATCGCTAACCGAGTTCAACTCTCCTTTCGTCATATCAAGTAATTGGAGTAATGTCGCCATACGCTTTCTAATTTTAGTTAAGGTAATCAATTCTGGCTTTTTCAGGTTAGCCTTCAATGCTACTTCATGTACAGCGTCCCATCCACGAATTGGGTCCATTGACCCTCGACTTGGTCTTGGAAACAAGAGAGGGTTTTCAGAACTGACTCCCATATTGTCCCTCGTTTCCAATAAAATGCAGTTACCTTTCTGCAATTTCTCGGTAAAAATTACTTGCACACGCCTCTTTCTCTGGAATTACTTCAATATCCTCCTGTCTTTTCCACTGCTCACACCCGTTCCAGTCATTCTCCGCTACGCTTGGCATTAAATGTAATAATTCTAAATACAATAATCTTTTGAAGAGCCAACTGCATTCATGCAGTGTCATTCCACGATCTTGGGTTAGAACCTCAAATTATCTTTCCTCGATTCTATTGTAGACAAAGCGTGTTTAGAATAAATGTGCCAGTACTCTTTAAACAATTCCAAAAACAAGCGAGCATCCTCTTTCACTTCTTTATTTTTTGAACAAATACCCCAAGCTCGCTTAGTACATGCAATTACGTCAAGGGACCGTCCAACTCGCAATAAGAGGCTTGGAACACCTACTGCGTCGTTACCTTTATGCTCAACCAAGATCTTTAATGGCGCTTACACTCTTTTTTTTATAAACATAACGCTTATAAGCATACTTAAGCTCAAATTTCTCTGAAACTAAGCATAATGCTAATCATACCTTGAAGCTCAGAACATACCTTAACAACCAAAAATTTCGGCGTACAAAAGTTCGGCGGAAAAAATTTCTGACAGATACAATTATCGTTTTCTCTAATTTTTGCTTGTAAGTTACATGTCTAGGTTTTTTTAACTTAAAGGAAACAAAAATAAAAAGAATCTCAAATAGTTTTAAAAATTTTTTGAGAACACGCAGTGTAGCCTTACGCAAATCCAATATGAACTACCTGAAAAATTGTTTTTTTCTTCACTTTTTCACACTTTCTTGCACTACTACCATCGTCATCATCTAAAATGTTTTTGACACTTTTGCTTTATTTAAGATTGCCAGCAGCTACTTTATTAATCTGTTAAAGTTGCATGCGAAATGCAATAGATTGTCGTGATGGATAGAATTTAACTTACCTCGTATAATATCATATTTTTCGTTTTCATCCATATGGATCACATCAAAAGAATCACTTTGTTCTTTAAATGCAGAAAGAAAGAAGTTAAACAACAATGATACCATGACAAAAACGGTGAATTTTTTTTAATTCGGCGGTTCGAGCAGGTAACCGGTAAATTTTAACGCAGCTTCTGAAACGAGATTAGCCTTTGCCATAAGAGATCATTGTATATAGTGCTATAAAAATATGATTCTTAGTATGCATGCATATATTAATATTATTTCGCATATTCTAACCTTTGTTTTGACTTGGTAAAATGCGTTCGACAATGGAGCTTATTGTCATATTTAGATTATCACCTTCGTCCGAATCCCCAAAATCAAGTAACGATTTCGACTGAACATTCTTGCTTTCTTTTATTCTTAGCGGTAATTGTCTTCTTGATTTAATGTGGGGAGGTATTTCTGGACCTTTCGCGGAATCGTAAGAGTCTGATGATTCTCACTCGTCTCAGGATTAAAATTACTGTCGCCGGTACTTATACTTTCCCTCTCAGTTAAATCTTCGTTCTGTGCATTGATCTATAATGTTCTTTAAAATCGTAACCCATGCATTTAAAAAACACTTATCTCCAGAAAACAATATACTCACTAGGACAACTGACTGTGACGATCTCAATTCGCCATCACCAAATAGTGCTTTTTCTTCTTCTAAGTCGACTTCATTTTTGGAACCTGGGACAACCTAAAATACATAAATATAAAAGTTTTTCCAATAGAAATTGAGCATTAATTGGGAAGAGAAATATATTTGGTATTTAAAATTTGTTTCATCATTTATATAATATTTATTTTGCTAATAAAATATATTTAATGATTTTTATAGTAAGGCCTGTTGCCTTTTACCACTTTCCGTTGTGCTATATCAATTTATTTTATAATTTCTATATCGTCGTTGTAATAATCATAACAAATTGCTTACGTTAGTAGGTGTAGATGCGCGGATACTTCTTTTCCAATTAACGTTCTAGTTGTTTAAAAAAAGAAAGGCAGTTTTTGTACACATTTTTGTAAGGTTCATGGAACTTAACATCAACTAATTTTGCAGGATCGTATCGCTGGATTCTGTCAAAAAGTCTGGCTTAAAAGATATTTTTTTTTTTCACTTTTAAAAATTAAAAAAGCCTTTAATATCTTTTATAAATAAATTTATCTTTCCTTGTTAAAAAAGTTTCCTTCCTTTGGGTTGTCTACTACTAATTCCGCCTTGTAACAGCAAAAAAACAACAACGCGTAACAGAAAACAATAGACTATCATTAACGAGAAATAAAATTCTCTATGTCCCGCTAAGTGATCAGTTTGATATACTTAACAACAACTGTCATATACCGAATATTAAAATTTCTTACCACTGATATATTACAATCTTTCTTCCCTTCATTCGCTTTAGGTAAATCTACGTTCCTTTCCAAGTCCTTGTTAAAATAGGACAATAGATTATCATTAAGCAGAATGATATATCGCATTGTTTTATAAAATGTCCTGTGTCCCGCTAAGTGATCATTTTGATATACTTAACAACAACTGACATATACCGAATGTTTAAAGTTTCTAACCACTGATATATTTACAATCTTTCTTCCCTTCAGACGCTTTAGGTAAATTTGCGTTCCTTTCCGAGTCCTTGTTCAATAGCCCAATAGATTATCATTAAGCAGAATGATATTCGCATTGTTTTATAAAATGTCCTGTGTCCCGCTAAGTGATCATTTTGATATACTTAACAACAAACTGAACATATACCGAATGTTACGGTTTTCTAACCACTGATATATTACAATCTTTCTTCCCTTCATTCGCTTTAGGTAAATATGTGCTTCCTTTCCGTGTCCTTGTACAATAGCACAATAGATTATCATTAAGCAGAATGATATATCGCATTGGTTTATAAAATGTCCTGTGTCCCGCTAAGTGATCATTTTGATATACTTAACAACAACTGACATTATACCGAATGTTAAAGTTTCTTACCACTGATATATTACAATCTTTCTTCCCTTCATTCTTTTTAAGTAAATTTTGCATTCTTTTCCGAGTCCTTGTAAAATAGGACAATAGATTATCTTTAGCAAAGTAATATATCGCATTGTTTTGTAAAATTTCCGTGTGTCCTGCTAAGTGATCATTTTGATATACTTAACAACAACTGACATATACCGAATGTTAAAGTTTCTAACCACTGATATATTACAATCTTTCTTCCCTTCACACGTTTTAGGTAAATTTGCATTCTTTTCTGAGTCCTTGTAAGAATAGTACAATAGATTATCATTAAGCAGAATATTATATCGCATTGTTTTATGAAATTTCCTGTGTCCCGCTAAGTGATCATTTTGATATACATACCAACAACTGACATTATTACCGAATGTTAAAGTTTCTTACCACTGGTATATTACAATCTTTTTTCCCTTCATACGCTTTTAGGTAAATTTGCGTTCCTTTCCAAGTCCTTGTAAATAGGACAATAGATTATCATTAAGCAGAATGATATATCGCATTGTTTTATAAAATTTCGTGGTCCCGCTACGTGATCATTTTGATATACTTAACAACAACCGACATATACCGAATGTTAAAGTTTCTAACAACTGCTCTATTACAATATTTCTTCCCTTCATACGCTTTAGGTAAATTTGGGTTCCTTTCCAAGTCCTTGTAAAATAGGACAATAGATTATCATTAAGCAGATGATATATCGCATTGTTTTATAAAATTTCCTGTGTCCCGCTAAGTTGATCATTTTCATATACTTAACAACAACTGACATATACCGAATGTTAAAGTTTCTAACCACTGCTATAATACAATCTTTCTTCCCTTCATTCGCTTTAGGTAAATTTGCATTCTTTTCCGAGTTCTTGTAAAATAGGACAATAGATTATCATTAAGCAGAATGATATATTGCATTGTTTTATGTAATTCCCTGTGTCCCGCTAAGTGATCATTTTGATATACTTAACAACAACTGACATATACCGAATGTTAAATTTTCTAACCACTGATATATTACAATCTTTCTTCCCTTCATTCGCTTTAGGTAAATATGCGTTCCTTTCCGTGTCCTTGTACAATAGCCCAATAGATTATCATTAAGCAGAATAATATATCGCATTGTTTTGTAAAATTTTCGTGTGTCCTGCTAAGTGATCATTTTGATATACTTAACAACAACCGACATATACCGAATGTTAAAGTTTCTTACCACTGTATATTACAATCTTTCTTCCCTTCATACGCTTTAGGTAAATTTGCGTTCCTTTCCGAGTCCTTGTACCATAGCCCAATAGATTATCATTTAGCAGAATGATATATCGCATTGTTTTATAAAAGTTCCTGTGTTCCGTTAAGTGATCATTTTGATATACTTAACAATAACTGACATATACCGAATGTTAAAGTTTCTAACCACTGATATATTACAATCTTTCTTCCCTTTCATACGCTTTAGGTAAATTTGCGTTTCCTCCGAGTCCTTGTACAATAGCTCAATAGATTATCATTTAGCAGAATGATATATCGCATTGGTTTATAAAGTTCCTGTGTCCCGCTAAGTGATCATTTTGATATACTAACAACAACTGATATATACCGAATGTTAAAGTTTCTTACCACTGCTAAATTGTAATCCGTCTCCCAAGGCTTGGAAATTTGTGCATTAATTACGACGTGCGCCGGTTAACTTGAAACACAGTGAAACGGGACATCCCTCTAAAAACGGGTACTTCACCGAGGATAGGGTAAAATAACAGTATAACGGTCGTACGAAACATCCATTTACGGAACGAATGCAGTGTATTAAAAAAACAGTTGAAGCTATTTTGAAAGAAATATTTGGCTTTGTTTATTTGGATAATCAAGTTTAAGACTCTGTGACAAACTAACACAGTTTATCTCAATTAATCACAATTATGAAAATGGTATATCTTAGTATTGTAATAAAAAGAAGAAGCACGATGGCTTTGAAGATTTCTGCCATTAGCAGAGATTATAAGTATGAGGGTAAAATATGTCATGTGTGAGACTATCCTCAGAGAACAAAAACGCGATGCATGTTATCTGCAACCCAAAGTTTAAAAAAAACAAAAAAATAATAAAGTAAGCCCAATAAATATCTTTTGTTCTGAGCAAGAAATTGATTTGAAGTAGCCCTTCTAGAAGGTTTTGTAAACATATTATGTTAAAGGAAGTTTAAGCTTGACTGCGTCATGATCACTGAAATAGACATTAACGAGGGTCTCGACGTCAAAGGTGTTTAGAACATGGATATAGATATTCTGAAATCACGTGATTTTTTCTATTGTATATAAAAATAAAAATCCGATGTGGCCGAAAAAATGCAAATATCATGCGGCAAAGCGCTGCGCCGCAGGAAACTGCGTTGTCAGTGTGAATTTTTCTTAATCACCCGACAATGGTGGCCTTCCCAAGACAAAGTATATAAGAACATAAGTGCCAAATTTAAGAACATGTTAAGATTATGATAAAGCTTTATGAAGCTTGACATCAAATTTTTTTAATAAATATATAAACAAAATATAGCAAATCCAACTACAACTCTAGCAATTATCACCGAGTTAAGGTAATACCGTGAATTTCAGAATAACCGCCCCTGCTGAATAAGCACCCCAGACCATTAAGCGCCCCCTCTAATTGCCGAAATTAAATAAGCCTCCCTGCCCGCTTATTCGTCATTCACGGTAAATTAAGAACATCCCAAGAACATTTATAGGCTGCATTTCGAAAACTTTTAAAAACATTGCAAAGCTTTCTTCCATTCAATGTTCTTATAAAAAAGAAATGTCTCTATATAAGTAAAAAATTAAAATATTTTACATTAGTTTTCTCAAGAAGAATAAAAGCTTTAACTCAATGTCTTGAAATTGATCTATAAAATTTTAGATATTCTATGATATATACAAATCCTTTTATTTAAAATTGAACTTCTGAACAAGTTCATTGAATGTTTTCAGTATTTAGGCGTTACTCTCTCGCTCAATTTTTTGAAAATGCTGACAGTGGATGTTTTGATAAAGGCTGATCTAAAAAAGAAAAAACATTCATAAAATGAAGTACCAGATCACAATTGGTAGCACAAACTAAGTTAACACCAGCGTTACTATCAATCATTGTCTATGTAAGCAGCACTTCATTGATTTAAAGAGAGCATTCATGAAAAAGAGACAAAACAATACTTCACGTGATGTAGAACGTATATAATCTTTAATATATCAAGCTGGTACATCATTATTTTATGATTTTGAGTAAAACATTGCTAGGAGAAGCAAAATTGGGGTTTTTATGGGATACTATAACAGTATTTAAACATGTAGCTCATTCAATTTACGTTAGTGTCAATATTTTTTGCGTAGCGTGAAACTTATTAGTGCAACTTGCCATTTTGTGGTGTTTGTGCAAAATAATTAATGCGATTCACACATAAGTTCCACCCTTTTTTAAAAAAGTATGAGAACAAAAGAGTGTGGAAACCACACTCTTTTGTTCTCACACTTTTTTATACCTTTAATAAGTTGACGATGGACATATTTTCAAGAGTCTTTGCCAGGGACGGTGGTTGGAAAAGTCCCCTGTTCACACGAATCAATATTTTTTGAAACTCTGAAGGGCAAAAAAGTGTATTTTTCGCATGGTAAGTTTGTCCATACACAGCATATTTATCCCTCAGTTATCCCTCCATCCAATTTTAAAACCATCAGGACAGAAAACGTATATACGAGACAGGTAAAGTATATAGTGTTTACAACATATTTCACATGTAAGAAAGACTAATACAAAAATTATGATTACTTGTGAAAATATTTGATTTTTTTAGTTATACTCCTTTAAATATTTGTACAACATCGGTAAAACACAATTCCAGTGAAAGATCACCAGAAATACGAAAAAACCTATTTTCGTCAAGTTTAAACCTGCTTTCATCTTAATAGGGTCACGTTTTTTTATAAGAACGTCTAAGTTTCAGCAGATGCTGGATGTTTTTATTTTTACGCTTTTTCTGCCTCAAGTGTTCTTTAATTGTATTATATTTAGCAATAGTAGACTCATTATTTTTTCTTATAGTCTATAAAGGTATTCCGGCTGAGTACGTTCTTAATATGTTCTTAATTTTTGGCAAAATCTCAGCCTAAACGTTCTTATAAACTAGGTTTTATAAACGTCTTATAAACGTGTACCCAAATAAACCCTAATTATATAAAGTCAAACGTCAACCTTTCTACCATTTGGCTGCTTTAAGTTGGCAAACTTGTGTTTCACGTCAGCAATCTATATTCTGTTTGTGATCGTATGCTCCTATACACGAATACCAGTTAAATTTAGAGAGAAATTTATGAGAAAGTGAGAACAAAACTTTCGTAAGTTTAAGTCACATCCAACTGCAATAAATAATACACGGCGAATACATACCGACGTGAATCAAGAATTTTTGTTAACACCTCGATATTCCCTCAGCCAATTGCAGAGTGTCGACGGGAATTAGAAAGGCTAACCTTATATATATGTGGTCTGGATTTTATCAGCTTACGCAAAAACATATCTGTACGTGTTCCAAAGTCAACGTGTTAAGGTAATATATATGCCAGTTCTAAAAAGCAATTATAACATAGTATATAAGTGGGCAATACACAAATCTTGGAAATAAAGTTTGAAACGGACTAGTGGACTATGGCTTACCGCCTGAATTTTTTAACCTGTCAATTTGCGTTTGGGGTCTGGAAATATAAACACCACCGTGTTATGATGAAATATGTCTAGCTAGCTACTATATCATGGGGTTAAGTGTAGCTCGGGACAAGTGATTTATACAAAATTCAAGTATAATTTTATCCAATCGAAGTCTGGAGAAATATTTTGTGAATGCTTTTGATGGGTTAGGGAATTTACCAAGCAGGTTTGAGAAAGTGCCCAAATGGACAAAAAACCC
Source organism: Hydractinia echinata (assembly GCA_030067915.1). Classification (NCBI taxonomy): domain Eukaryota; kingdom Metazoa; phylum Cnidaria; class Hydrozoa; order Anthoathecata; family Hydractiniidae; genus Hydractinia; species Hydractinia echinata. The sequence goes on from JASGCC010000124.1 coordinate 452,690, forward strand.
TTGTAAAACTAAAGAAAAAGGGGTAGCTACCTACGTCCGGTTGGCCAACTATTAACCCAACTAACCCAACTTTGCTTTTCTGGTAACTCTAACTATTCTATAGCTTGGTGACTAGACAAAGACATGTGATCAGCTAAAAAACACCAGCTAGCTAATTAAAATACAATAATTCTTACCTGATAAGTCTCAGTCAAAGTACACCATTTTTAACAGATAACATCATATCAAGAATACTATAATATAACCACCAACAAGCTAACCCTAATAGAAATTCCCGACAGGCACAGCCAAAGGACGATTCAATTCAACCAGAATTCAAAGTCCTTTTATAGTCCAAAGAGACTATGATTTGGTCAAGGAACGGAGAATACTAGAAGGTCGTGAAGATGAGATTATTTACAATCTTTATCTATATTGGCTAGTTAGGTAATAACGAAAAAATCAAAAAAAAAAAGGTAATAACAATGGCCAGGGTCCGGGCAACTGTTTTACCCTATATATCACAGCCCCGTACGTTCAGCCTAGCTGCGCTGTCTCTGTCTATCTCCCTCAAGGCGATTTTAATGATTCCGCCTCCCGTAGCAGTCGGCGGAAATCAATTAGTATTATAATCGAAAAGTTAGTATTATTATCGAGGACTTAATATGGTATAATATGCAAATCTTTACTTTTAAAGACGAAACCTGGAATTAAACGAGGGTAATTCCATCTAGGTTTACAATTTGGAACGTTATAAAATTTAAATTAGCCAGTAAGGACAGTTGAATAAAAATAGTCGAATCTAAAATAGCAACAAAATTTTGGTTAAAAAAATAGCGGGACATGAATAACAACAATTACCTGTAGGAAACATAGCGGGACACGCTATAGCTGCATGTTTTATCATTCTTTATGCCGAAAACTGGTTTTGTTCGTAATTGCGAACAGCCACTGTATAGTTATTTAAGATATCTCCAATAGAAAATTTGTCCCGCTATGTGTTTGAAAAACACATCACACATTATGTCCCGGTAAGTGCCTTCGCGCTTGTATTGTTGTTGTTGTTGTTGTTGTTGTTGTTGTTGTTGTTGTTGTTGTTGTTGTTGTTGATGTCATTGTTGTTTGACATTTTTTATCCTTTTGGATATTTTATAAACTTCGTATTTCTGTAAAATTTCCAGGATGTAATGACTGAACGAATAAACTACCATGATGAAACAGATAGTTCAAAAACCAACGCAGGCTATTGAAGTGAATCAAAATGACGTAGACATTTATGACATTGACGAACATGGAAATAAAGTAAGCACTTTTCCTCAATAATTTTTTTATTTGCAATTGAAAAACATGACCAGTTGATTATTCTGTTACGACTAAAGCAATGAGTAATGTCGCGAAATAAAGCATTAGCCTATCGCTTTCTAATTTTAGAGTTAAGGTAATACAATTCTGGCTTTTTCAGGTTAGCCTTCAATGCTACTTCAATGTACACGCGTCCCATCCCGAATTGGGTCCATTGACCCTCGACTTGGTCTTGGAAACAAGAAGAGGTTTTCAGAACTGACTCCCATATTGTCCCCTTCGTTTCCAATATAAATGCAGTTACCTTTCTGCAATTTCTCGGTAAAGAATTACTTGCGACACGCTCTTTCTCTGAATTACTTCAATATCCTCCTGTCTTTTCCACTGCTCACACCCGTTCCAGTCATTTCTCCGCTACGCTTGCATTAAATGTAATAATTCTAAATACAATAATCTTTTGAAGAGCCAACTGCATTCATGCAGCAGTGTCATTCCACGATCTTGGGTTAGAACCTCAAATTATCTTCTCCGATCTTTGTAAGACAAAGCGTGTTTATGAATAAATGTGCCAGTACTCTTTAAAACATTTCCAAAAACAAGCGAGCATCCTCTTTCACTTCTTTATTTTTTGAACAAATACCCCAAGCTCGCTTAGTACATGCAATACGTCAAGGGACCGTCCAACTCGCAATAAAGAGGCTGGAACCATCCTACGCGTCGTTACCTTTATGCTCAACCAAGAGTCTTTTAATGGCGCTTACACTCTTTTTTTTATAAACATAACGACTTATAAGCATACTTAAGCTCAAATTTCTCTGAAACTAAGCATAATGCTAATCATTACCTTGAAGCTCAGAAATACTTTAACAACCAAAAATTTCGGCGTACAAAAGTTCGGCGGAAAAAATTTCTGACAGATACAATTATCGTTTCTCTAATTTTGTTGTAAGTTACATGTCTAGGTTTTTTTTTAACTTAAAGGAAACAAAAATAAAAAGAATCTCAAATAGTTTAAAAATTTTTTTGAGAACAACGCAGTGTAGCCTTAAGGCAAATCCAATATGAACTACCTGAAAAATTGTTTTTTTCTTCACTTTTTCAACACTTTCTTGCACTACTACACATCGTCATCATCTAAATAGTTTTTTGACACTTTTGCTTTATTTAAGATTGCCAGCAGCTACTTTAATTAATCTGTTAAAGTTGCATGCGAAATGCAATAGATTGTCGTGATGGATAGAATTTAACTTACCTCGTATAATATCAATTTTTCGTTTTCATCCATATGGATCACATCAAAAAGAATCACTTGTTCTTTTAAATGCAGAAAGAAAGAAGTTAAACAACAATGATACCATGACAAAAACGGTGAATTTTTTTTAATTCGGCCGGTTCGAGCAGGTAACCCGGTAAATTTTAAACGCAGCTTCTGAAACGAGATTAGCCTTTGCCATAAGAATCATTGTTATATAGTGCTAATAAAATATTGATTCATTAGTAGCATGCATATATTAATATTATTTTCGCATATTCTAACCTTTGTTTTGACTTGGTAAAATGCGTTCGACAATGGAGCTTATTGCATCATTTAGATTCATCACCTTCGTGCGAATCCCCAAATATCAAGTAACGATTTCGACTGAACATCTTGCTTTCTTTTATTCTTAGCGGTAATTGTCTTCTTGATTTAATGTGGGGAGGTATTTTCTGGAACCTTTCGCGGAATCGTAAGAGTCTGATGATTCTCACTCGTCTCAGGAATTAAAATTACTGTCGCCGGTACTTATACTTCCCTCTCAGTTTAAATCTCGTTCTGTGCATTGATCTAATAATGTTCTTTAAAATCGTAACCCATGCATTAAAAAACACTATCTCCATGAAAACAATATACTCACTAGGACAACTGACTGTGACTGATCTGCAATTCGCCATCACCAAAATAGTGCTTTTTTCTTCTTCTAAGTCGACTTCATTTTTGGAACCTGGACAACCTAAAATACATAAATATAAAAGTTTTCCAATAGAAATCGAGCATTAATTTGGAGAGAAATATATTTGGTATTAAAATTTGTTTCCATCATTTATATAATATTATTTTGCTAATAAAATATATTTAATGATTTTTATAAGTAAGCCTGTTGCCTTTTACCATTCCGTTGTGCTAATATCAATTATTTTATAATTTCTATATCGTCGTTGTAATAATCATAACAAATTGCTTACTTAGTAGGTGTAGATGCGCGGATACTTTTTTCGCATTAACGTTCTAGTGTTGTAAAAAAAGAAAGGCAGTTTTTGTAGACATTTTTGTAAGGTTCATGGAACTTAACATCAATCTAATTTTGCAGGATCGTATCGCTGGATTCTGTCAAAAAGTCTGGCTTAAAAGATATTTTTTTTTTTTTCACTTTTAAAAATAAAAAAACCTTTAATATCTTTTATAAATAAATTTATCTTTCCTTGTTAAAAAAAGTTTCCTTCCTTGGGTTGTCTACTACTAATTCTGCTTGTAACAAGCAAAAAAACAACAACGCGTAACAGAAAACAATAGACTATCAATTAACGAGAAATAAAATTCTCTATGTCCCGCTAAGTGATCAGTTTTGATATACTTAACAACAACTGTCATATACCGATATTAAATTTCTTTACACGCTGATATATTACAATCTTTCTTCCGCTCAATTCGCTTTAGGTAAAGTCTACGTTCCTTTCCAAGTCCTTGTAAAATAGGACAATAGATTATCATAAGCAGAATATAATCGCATTGTTTTATAAAATGTCCTTGTGTCCCGCTAAGTGATCATTTTGAACTACTTAACAACAACTGACATATACCCGGAATGTTAAAGTTTCTAACCACTGATATATTTACAATCTTCTTCCTTCAGACGCTTTAGGTAAATTTGCGTTCCTTTCCGAGTCCTTGTTCAATAGCCCAATAGATTATCATTAAGCAGAATGATTTCGCATTGTTTATAAAATGTCCTGTGTCCCGCTAAGTGATCATTTGATATACTTAACAACAACTGACATATACCCGAATTTTACGGTTCTAACCACTGATATATTACAATCTTCTTCCCTCATTCGCTTTAGGTAAATATGTGTTCCTTTCCGTGTCCTGGTACAATAGCACAATAGATTATCATTAAGCAGAAAGATATAATCGCATTGGTTATACAAATGTCCTGTGGTCCCGCTAAGTGATCATTTTGATAATACTTAACAACAACTGACATATACCGAATGTTAAAGTTCTTTACCACTGATATAATTACACCATCTTTCTCCCTTCATTCTTTTTAAAGTAATTTGCATTCTTTTCCGAGTCTTGTAAAATAGGACAATAGAATTATCTTTAAGCAAAGTAATATAATCGCATTGTTTGTAAAATTTCCGTGTGTCCTGCTAAGTGATCATTTTGATATACTTAACAACAACTGACATATACCGAATAGTTAAAGTTCTAACCACTGATATATTACAACTTTCTTCCTTCACACGTTTAGGTAAATTTGTCATTCTTTTCTGAGTCCTTGTAGAAATAAGTACAATAGATTATATATTAAGCAGAATATTAATCGCATTGTTTTATGAAATTTCCTGTGTCCCGCTAAGTGATCATTTTGATATACATACAACACACTGACATATACCGAATGTTAAAGTTTCTTACCACTGTATATTACAATCTTTTTCCCTTCATACGCTTAGGTAAATTTGCGCTTCCTTCCAAGTCCTTGTAAAATAGGACAATAGATATCTATTAAGCAGAATGATATATCGCATTGTTTTATAAAATTTCTTGTGTCCCGCTACGTATCATTTTGATATACTTAACAACAACCGACATATACCGATGTTAAAGTTTCTAACAACTGCTCTATTACAATATTTCTTCCCTTCATACACGCTTTAGGTAAATTTGGGTTCTTTCCAAGTCCTTGTAAAATTAGGACAATAGATTATCATTAAGCAGAATGATATATCGCATTGTTTTATTAAAAATTTCCTGTTCCCGCTAAGTGATCATTTCATATACTTAACAACAACTGACATATTACCGCGAATGTTAAGTTCTAACCACTGCTATAATACATCTTTCTCCCTTCATTCGCTTTAGGTAAATTTGCATTCTTTCCGAGTTCTTGTAAACAGGACAATAATTATCATTAAGCAGAATGATATATTGCACTTGTTTTATGTAATCCCTGTGTCCCGCTAAGTGATCATTTTGATATACTTAACAAAACTGACATATACCGAATGTTAAATTTTCTAACCAGATCTAGGTTACAATCTTTCTTCCCTTCATTCGCTTTAGGTAAATATGCGTTCCTTTCCGTGTCTTGTACAATAGCCAATAGATTATCATTAAGCAAAGAATAATATATCCATTGTTTTTGTAAAATTTTCGTGTGTCCTGCTAAGTGATCATTTTGATATACTGTTAACAACACCCGACATATACCGAATGTTAAAGTTTCTACACCACGTATATTATACAATCTTTCTTCCCTTCATACGCTTAGGTAAATTTGCGTTCCTTTCCGAGTCCTTTGTAGCCATAGCCCAATAGGATTATCATGATTAGCAGAATGATATACGCATTGTTTTATAAAAGTTCCTGTGTTCCGTTAAGTGATCATTTGATATACCTACAATAACTGACATATTACCCAGGAATGTTAAAGTTTCTAACCACTGATATATTACAATCTTCTTCCCTTCTACGCTTTAGGTAAATTTGCGTTCCTCTCCGAGTCTTGTACAATAGCTCAATAGATTAACATTTAGCAAGAATGATATATCGCATTGGTTTATAAGTTTCTGTGTCCGCTAAAGTCGAGATCATTTTGATATACTTAACAAACAACTGATATATACCGAATGTTAAAGTTCTTACCACTGCTAAATGTAATCCGTCTTCCGAAGGCTTGGAAATTTGTGGCATTAATTAACGACGTGGCGGGTTAACTTGTGAAACACAGTGAAACGGACATCCCTCTAAAACGGGTACTTCACCGAGGATAGGGTAAAAAACAGTATAACGGTCGTACGAAACATCCATTTACCGGAACGAATGCAGTGTATATAAAAAAACAGTGAAGCTATTTGAAAAGAATATTTGGCTTTGTTTATTTGGATAATCAAGTTTAAGACTCTGTGACAAACTAAACACAGTTTATCTCAATTAATCACAATTATGAAAATGTATATCTCAGTATGTAATAAAAAGAAGCACGATGGCTTGAAGATTTCTGCCATTAAGCAGAGATTATAAGTATGAGGGTAAAATATGTCATGTGTGACGACTATCCTCAAGAACAAAAACGCGATGCATGTTATCTGCAACCAAAGTTTAAAAAAACCAAAAAAAATAATAAGAGTAAGCCCAATAAATACTTTTGTTCTGAGCAAGAAATTGATTGAAGTAGCCCTTCTAGAAGGTTTTGTAACATATATGTTAAAAGGAAGTTTAAGCTTGACTGCGTCATGATCACTGAAATAAGACATTAACGAGGTCTCCGACGTCAAAGGTGTTTAGAACATGGATATAGATATCTGAAATCCACGTGATTTTTTTATTGTATATAAAAATAAAAATCCGATTGGCGAAAAAAAATGCAAATATCATGCGGCAAAAGGCGCTGCGCCGCAGGAAACTGCGTGTCAGTGTGAATTTTCTTAATCACCCGACAATGGTGGCCTTCCCAAGAAAAGTATATAAGAACATAAGTGCCAAAATTTAAGAACATGTTAAGATTATGATAAAGCTTTATGAAGATTGACATGCAAATTTTTTTAATAAATATATAAACAAAATATAGCAAATCCAACTACAACTCTAGGCAATTTCACCGAGTTAAGGTAATACGTGAATTTCAGAATAAACCCCTGCTGAATAAGCACCCCAGACCATTAAGCGCGCCCCTTAATGCCGAAATTAAATAAGCCTCCCTGCCCGCTTATCGTCATTTCACGGTAAATTAAGAACATCCCAAGCAACATTTATAGGCTGCATTTCGAAAACTTAAAAACATTGCAAAAGCTTCTTCCATTTCAATGTTCTTATAAAAAAGAATGTCTCTATTAAGTAAAAAATTAAAATATTTTACCATTAGTTTTCCTCAAGAAGAATAAAAGCTTAACTCAATGTCTGAAAATGATCTATAAAATTTAGATATTCTATATACTACAAATCCTTTTATTTAAAATTGAACTTCTGACAAGTTCATTGAATGTTTTCATGTATTTAGGCGTTACTCTCATCGCTCGATTTTTGAAAATGCTGACAGTGGATGTTTGATAAAGGCTGATCTAAAAAAGAAAAAACATTCAAAAATGAGTACCAGACACAATGTAGCACAAACTAAGAGTTAACAACCAAGTACTATATCATTCTCATTGTCTCTGTAAGGCAGCACTTCATTGATTTAAAAAGACGACATTCATGAAAAAGAGACAAAAACAATACTTCACGTGATGTGAAACGTAAATATATTCTTTATAATCAAGCTGGTACATCATTATTTATGATTTTGAGTAAACATTGCTGGAGGAAAGCAAAATTGGGGTTTTATGGGATACTATAACAGTATTTAAACATGTAGCTCATTCATTTACGTTAGTGTCAATATTTTTGCGTAGCGTGAAACTTATTAGTGCAACTTGCCATTTGTGGTGTTTGTGCAAAATAATTAATGGCGATTTCACACATAAGTTCCACCCTTTTTTAAAAAATATAGAGAATACAAAAGAGTGTGGAAACCACACTCTTTGTCTCACATTTTTTATTACTTTAATAATTGACGATGGACATTATTTTCAAGAGCTTTGCCAGGGACGGTGGTTGGAAAAGTCCCTGTTCACACGAATACAATTATTTTTTGAAACTCTGAAGGGCAAAAAAGTGTATTTTTCGCATGGTAAGTTTGTTCCATACACAGCCAATTTATCCTCAGTTATACCCTCCATCCAATTTTAAAACCATCAAGGACAGAAAACGTAATATACGAGACAGGTAAGTATATAGTGTTTACAACAAGTAATGTCACATGTAGAGAAAGACTATACAAAAATTATGATAACCACTTTTGTTAACCATTGTTTTCTCACTTGTCTATTCAACATCAGAGAACAATTTTCTGGTCTATTATCTACCGCACTTTCAATGTATTTTCTAACTACGCTGATCTTTTGAGAGAGTTAATCTCATGTAATGCCATACGAATACGATAATTACAAGGTTGATGGACAGTTGTAGGGACCCAGTTGTCTTATCTTTTCTACTTTATAGTGCACAAGTTAATTTTTTAAAATAGGTGTTCTTAAAACAGATCCACAAAGGAATGTGCATCTTCTATTTCTTCCTTGACGTTCAAGTGAGCAACAAAGTTCTCAAGTACTGAAGTACTTAATTTAAACCCTATTTATTCCGGGGATGTTCGAACATATTATGACATTAAGAATTTGGGGAAGGGTTTAATAACTTAGACAAACTTTAAACATTTATCAAGAAGTATAAAAGGAACAAAATATTAGCATTTTTATTAACGCGAGTACTTTTTTGGCAAGTTAACAGCAGCGCTTATAGAATGTGTGCAAAACTTACCAATGTGTGTTTATAATCTCTTTATTTCATTGTAGTTCTTGTTCAGATTTAAGCGAGATACTAATAACATTTAATTTACATTGGGTGATTTCTACGTCATCATCGAGCTTTTTCAGGCAAATTTGTTTTTTAGAGAAACTACCTTCAGGGGATTCGAACCCACGACCTAGCCAACTGACCATTACGCCTTAAGTGAAAAAGTTTAATTAGACGGCTTTTACATTAATCATCATTTGCAAAACCAGTTCGACAGCTGGCGAATTATGCCGCTGAACGCAAAAATTTATTGATGCGTAATACAAAAGTTTTTTTTTTTTTTTTTCAAAATGATTCCTCATAAAGAAATAAAGTTGTGTTGTGTGTTTCAAGTTCTAAGAATAATCCTAATGAATTTTCCCATTATGAAATTTCATAAGAATTTTTAAGCGGTAGTTTCGAAAAATGGCCAAAGGCTCTCAGAGGTATGGGACCTAAAAAATCACATGCAGGTGTCTAATAAATAAATATAAAAAGTCAGTAAGTATCATAGCCATGTATCATATCCCTTACGCCAGGAACAGCTGTGAATCAATTTTTAGGTTTTGTGAAATGACCCGTTAATATATTTAAAATATATTGCTGCAGGGATAATGTGTAATTGACATTGACATGCGAAATAGTTTATGCAGCTCCTGCATCATGTCACTGCTTTTATTTAACGTAGTGGGATTTGCAAAAGTGCTTGTGGTTTGTTTTGTTTCGTCAAGCACACGAACTAATAACGCATACATGCTTTTTATATAAGAATATCAAAATTCTAATTAGGCTGGTAATTTTACTTATTTCCCTATTGTTCGAAGCAATAGATCTATTTTTTTAAACTTTACATTCCTGACATAAGCCTATTCTTATAAAATATTATTGCATTATTGCCACTTCTTGGGAAGAGGTTTTTTGTGTATTTTAATTATGTTATCTTATTGCAATACAGAACTGGCCTGTTTGGTATTTGCTATTTGTTCCTCATTGAAATCTTTTTCGATATTTTCGATGGAAAAAAACAACTACAAAACAAATGCAAAAATAATTTTTATTTGTCAAGAAAAAAATCCAGAAATGTGAAAATATATTAGTACTATTAACACCAGCACTTGAGATAACAACTATTTTTTTTGCCAACATAAACTGTTTAAGATCCTTCGCTCTCAGAGTAGTTCTCCTTTGTTATAATGAACAAGAACTTATTTTTACAGTTTTTTATTATATATTTTCTCTGCCATGCATTACACTAATAATTCAGTGAAGGGAATTTGAAGAAAAAGTTTTCGCTCACAATACTCCATCTCCGTAAGAATTGTTTTTTAGTAGGTGAAAGTGACGACCCATATGCTTTTTCTCTTACTGGGATAGGTTGGGTTAGCGGTGAAAAAGATTATCTACGATTTACCTTTTCCACGTTGGCTGAATGTGTTATTACTGAAGAAGTGTTTCTTGTTATGGCTAAAAGCAACGCAAGTAAACTATATTGTTGTACGTTATAAAGTGGGAAGTAGCCTTTAATAACTGTGTTATCAAAAATGTTTTAACAATAAAAGTGTGAAATCTGAGCATATGATTATTAACTCATATCTACAATTAGTTCACAAAAAATATGAAAGAAATAAAAGCATAAAAATCTGATAAAAGTATGAAAAGAAAGCACGTACATTACGGCGAGTCAATTTCCTCCTCTTGTCGCTAAAGAGTGCGCAAAATAATATTGCATACTTCTGATCTTTGCGTTATTTTTTCTGTAAAGAAACATAAAACTAACCACACAGATCTGTGATTTTCTTGTTTGAAGAACTTCGCCTCTATCTTTGGCCATGAGTACTTTCGCGACTTTGGTTAGCTCAATTGTTAATTCTTCTTGCCGATACCAAGCTTTATGCACGTCCACTGAGTGGCATAAATGATCGCTAACCGAGTTCAACTCTCCTTTCGTCATATCAAGTAATTGGAGTAATGTCGCCATACGCTTTCTAATTTTAGTTAAGGTAATCAATTCTGGCTTTTTCAGGTTAGCCTTCAATGCTACTTCATGTACAGCGTCCCATCCACGAATTGGGTCCATTGACCCTCGACTTGGTCTTGGAAACAAGAGAGGGTTTTCAGAACTGACTCCCATATTGTCCCTCGTTTCCAATAAAATGCAGTTACCTTTCTGCAATTTCTCGGTAAAAATTACTTGCACACGCCTCTTTCTCTGGAATTACTTCAATATCCTCCTGTCTTTTCCACTGCTCACACCCGTTCCAGTCATTCTCCGCTACGCTTGGCATTAAATGTAATAATTCTAAATACAATAATCTTTTGAAGCCAACTGCATTCATGCAGTGTCATTCCACGATCTTGGGTTAGAACCTCAAATTATCTTTCCTCGATTCTATTGTAGACAAAGCGTGTTTAGAATAAATGTGCCAGTACTCTTTAAACAATTCCAAAAACAAGCGAGCATCCTCTTTCACTTCTTTATTTTTTGAACAAATACCCCAAGCTCGCTTAGTACATGCAATTACGTCAAGGGACCGTCCAACTCGCAATAAGAGGCTTGGAACACCTACTGCGTCGTTACCTTTATGCTCAACCAAGATCTTTAATGGCGCTTACACTCTTTTTTTTATAAACATAACGCTTATAAGCATACTTAAGCTCAAATTTCTCTGAAACTAAGCATAATGCTAATCATACCTTGAAGCTCAGAACATACCATTAACAACCAAAATTTCGGCGTACAAAAGTTCGGCGGAAAAAATTTCTGACAGATACAATTATCGTTTTCTCTAATTTTTGCTTGTAAGTTACATGTCTAGGTTTTTTTTAACTTAAAGGAAACAAAAATAAAAAGAATCTCAAATAGTTTTAAAAATTTTTTGAGAACACGCAGTGTAAGCCTTAGGCAATCCAATATGAACTACCTGAAAAATTGTTTTTTTTTCTTCACTTTTTCACACTTTCTTGGCACTACTACCATCGTCATCATCTAAATGTTTTTGACACTTTTTGCTTTATTAAGATTGCCAGCAGCTACTTTATTAATCTGTTAAGTTGCATGCGAAATGCAATAGATTGTCGTGATGGATAGAATTTAACTTACCTCGTATAATATCATATTTTTCGTTTTCATCCATATGGATCACATCAAAAGAATCACTTTGTTTCTTTAAATGCAGAAAGAAAGAAGTTAAACAACAATGATACCATGACAAAACGGTGAATTTTTTTTAATTCGGCCGGTTCGAGCAGGTAACCGGTAAATTTAACGCAGCTTTCTGAAACGAGATTAGCCTTTGCCATAAGAGATCATTGTATATAGTGCTATAAAATATGATTCTTAGTAGCATGCATATATTAATATTATTTTCGCATATTCTAACCTTTGTTTTGACTTGTAAAATGCGTTCGACAATGGAGCTTATTGTCATATTTAGATTATCACCTTCGTCCGAATCCCCAAAATCAAGTAACGATTTCGACTGAACATTCTTGCTTTCTTTTATTCTTAGCGGTAATTGTCTTCTTGATTTAATGTGGGGAGGTATTTCTGGACCTTTCGCGGAATCGTAAGAGTCTGATGATTCTCACTCGTCTCAGGATTAAAATTTACTGTCGCCGGTACTTATACTTTCCCTCTCAGTTAAATCTTCGTTCTGTGCATTGATCTATAATGTTCTTTAAAATCGTAACCCATGCATTTAAAAAAACACTTATCTCCAGAAAACAATATACTCACTAGGACAACTGACTGTGACGATCTCAATTCGCCATCACCAAATAGTGCTTTTTCTTCTTCTAAGTCGACTTCATTTTTGAACCTGGGACAACCTAAAATACATAAATATAAAAGTTTTTTCCAATAGAAATGAGCATTAATTGGGAAGAGAAATATATTTGGTATTTAAAATTTGTTTCATCATTTATATAATATTTATTTTGCTAATAAAATATATTTAATGATTTTTATAGTAAGGCCTGTTGCCTTTTACCACTTTCCGTTGTGCTATATCAATTTATTTTATAATTTCTATATCGTCGTTGTAATAATCATAACAAATTGCTTACGTTAGTAGGTGTAGATGCGCGGATACTTCTTTTCCAATTAACGTTCTAGTTGTTTAAAAAAAGAAAGGCAGTTTTTGTACACATTTTTGTAAGGTTCATGGAACTTAACATCAACTAATTTTGCAGGATCGTATCGCTGGATTCTGTCAAAAAGTCTGGCTTAAAAGATATTTTTTTTTTTCACTTTTAAAAATTAAAAAAGCCTTTAATATCTTTTATAAATAAATTTATCTTTCCTTGTTAAAAAAGTTTCCTTCCTTTGGGTTGTCTACTACTAATTCTGCCTTGTAACAGCAAAAAAACAACAACGCGTAACAGAAAACAATAGACTATCATTAACGAGAAATAAAATTCTCTATGTCCCGCTAAGTGATCAGTTTGATATACTTAACAACAACTGTCATATACCGAATATTAAAATTTCTTACCACTGATATATTACAATCTTTCTTCCCTTCATTCGCTTTAGGTAAATCTACGTTCCTTTCCAAGTCCTTGTAAAATAGGACAATAGATTATCATTAAGCAGAATGATATATCGCATTGTTTTATAAAATGTCCTGTGTCCCGCTAAGTGATCATTTTGATATACTTAACAACAACTGACATATACCGAATGTTAAAGTTTCTAACCACTGATATATTACAATCTTTCTTCCCTTCAGACGCTTTAGGTAAATTTGCGTTCCTTTCCGAGTCCTTGTTCAATAGCCCAATAGATTATCATTAAGCAGAATGATATTCGCATTGTTTTATAAAATGTCCTGTGTCCCGCTAAGTGATCATTTTGATATACTTAACAACAACTGACATATACCGAATGTTACGGTTTCTAACCACTGATATATTACAATCTTTCTTCCCTTCATTCGCTTTAGGTAAATATGTGTTCCTTTCCGTGTCCTTGTACAATAGCACAATAGATTATCATTAAGCAGAATGATATATCGCATTGGTTTATAAAATGTCCTGTGTCCCGCTAAGTGATCATTTTGATATACTTAACAACAACTGACATATACCGAATGTTAAAGTTTCTTACCACTGATATATTACAATCTTTCTTCCCTTCATTCTTTTTAAGTAAATTTGCATTCTTTTCCGAGTCCTTGTAAAATAGGACAATAGATTATCTTTAAGCAAAGTAATATATCGCATTGTTTTGTAAAATTTCCGTGTGTCCTGCTAAGTGATCATTTTGATATACTTAACAACAACTGACATATACCGAATGTTAAAGTTTCTAACCACTGATATATTACAATCTTTCTTCCCTTCACACGTTTTAGGTAAATTTGCATTCTTTTCTGAGTCCTTGTAGAATAGTACAATAGATTATCATTAAGCAGAATATTATATCGCATTGTTTTATGAAATTTCCTGTGTCCCGCTAAGTGATCATTTTGATATACATACAACAACTGACATATACCGAATGTTAAAGTTTCTTACCACTGGTATATTACAATCTTTTTTCCCTTCATACGCTTTAGGTAAATTTGCGTTCCTTTCCAAGTCCTTGTAAAATAGGACAATAGATTATCATTAAGCAGAATGATATATCGCATTGTTTTATAAAATTTCGTGTGTCCCGCTACGTGATCATTTTGATATACTTAACAACAACCGACATATACCGAATGTTAAAGTTTCTAACAACTGCTCTATTACAATATTTCTTCCCTTCATACGCTTTAGGTAAATTTGGGTTCCTTTCCAAGTCCTTGTAAAATAGGACAATAGATTATCATTAAGCAGAATGATATATCGCATTGTTTTATAAAATTTCCTGTGTCCCGCTAAGTGATCATTTTCATATACTTAACAACAACTGACATATACCGAATGTTAAAGTTTCTAACCACTGCTATAATACAATCTTTCTTCCCTTCATTCGCTTTAGGTAAATTTGCATTCTTTTCCGAGTTCTTGTAAAATAGGACAATAGATTATCATTAAGCAGAATGATATATTGCATTGTTTTATGTAATTCCCTGTGTCCCGCTAAGTGATCATTTTGATATACTTAACAACAACTGACATATACCGAATGTTAAATTTTCTAACCACTGATATATTACAATCTTTCTTCCCTTCATTCGCTTTAGGTAAATATGCGTTCCTTTCCGTGTCCTTGTACAATAGCCCAATAGATTATCATTAAGCAGAATAATATATCGCATTGTTTTGTAAAATTTTCGTGTGTCCTGCTAAGTGATCATTTTGATATACTTAACAACAACCGACATATACCGAATGTTAAAGTTTCTTACCACTGTATATTACAATCTTTCTTCCCTTCATACGCTTTAGGTAAATTTGCGTTCCTTTCCGAGTCCTTGTACCATAGCCCAATAGATTATCATTTAGCAGAATGATATATCGCATTGTTTTATAAAAGTTCCTGTGTTCCGTTAAGTGATCATTTTGATATACTTAACAATAACTGACATATACCGAATGTTAAAGTTTCTAACCACTGATATATTACAATCTTTCTTCCCTTCATACGCTTTAGGTAAATTTGCGTTCCTCCGAGTCCTTGTACAATAGCTCAATAGATTATCATTTAGCAGAATGATATATCGCATTGGTTTATAAAAGTTCCTGTGTCCCGCTAAGTGATCATTTTGATATACTTAACAACAACTGATATATACCGAATGTTAAAGTTTCTTACCACTGCTAAATTGTAATCCGTCTTCCCAAGGCTTGGAAATTTGTGCATTAATTACGACGTGCGCGGTTAACTTTGAAACACAGTGAAACGGACATCCCTCTAAAACGGGTACTTCACCGAGGATAGGGTAAAATAACAGTATAACGGTCGTACGAAACATCCATTTACGGAACGAATGCAGTGTATTAAAAAAACAGTTGAAGCTATTTTGAAAGAAATATTTGGCTTTGTTTATTTGGATAATCAAGTTTAAGACTCTGTGACAAACTAACACAGTTTATCTCAATTAATCACAATTATGAAAATGGTATATCTTAGTATTGTAATAAAAAGAAGAAGCACGATGGCTTGAAGATTTCTGCCATTAGCAGAGATTATAAGTATGAGGGTAAAATATGTCATGTGTGAGACTATCCTCAGAGAACAAAAACGCGATGCATGTTATCTGCAACCAAAGTTTAAAAAAACCAAAAAAATAATAAAGTAAGCCCAATAAATATCTTTTGTTCTGAGCAAGAAATTGATTTGAAGTAGCCCTTCTAGAAGGTTTTGTAAACATATATGTTAAAGGAAGTTTAAGCTTGACTGCGTCATGATCACTGAAATAGACATTAACGAGGGTCTCGACGTCAAAGGTGTTTAGAACATGGATATAGATATTCTGAAATCACGTGATTTTTTCTATTGTATATAAAAATAAAAATCCGATGTGGCGAAAAAAATGCAAATATCATGCGGCAAAGCGCTGCGCCGCAGGAAACTGCGTTGTCAGTGTGAATTTTTCTTAATCACCCGACAATGGTGGCCTTCCCAAGACAAAGTATATAAGAACATAAGTGCCAAAATTTAAGAACATGTTAAGATTATGATAAAGCTTTATGAAGCTTGACATCAAATTTTTTAATAAATATATAAACAAAATATAGCAAATCCAACTACAACTCTAGCAATTATCACCGAGTTAAGGTAATACGTGAATTTCAGAATAACCGCCCCTGCTGAATAAGCACCCCAGACCATTAAGCGCCCCCTCTAATTGCCGAAATTAAATAAGCCTCCCTGCCCGCTTATTCGTCATTCACGGTAAATTAAGAACATCCCAAGAACATTTATAGGCTGCATTTCGAAAACTTTAAAAACATTGCAAAGCTTTCTTCCATTTCAATGTTCTTATAAAAAAGAATGTCTCTATATAAGTAAAAAATTAAAATATTTTACATTAGTTTTCTCAAGAAGAATAAAAGCTTTAACTCAATGTCTTGAAATTGATCTATAAAATTTTAGATATTCTATGATATATACAAATCCTTTTATTTAAAATTGAACTTCTGAACAAGTTCATTGAATGTTTCAGTATTTAGGCGTTACTCTCTCGCTCAATTTTTTGAAAATGCTGACAGTGGATGTTTTGATAAAGGCTGATCTAAAAAAGAAAAAACATTCATAAAATGAGTACCAGACACAATTGTAGCACAAACTAAGTTAACACCAGGTTACTATTCAATCATTGTCTCTGTAAGGCAGCACTTCATTGATTTAAAGAGAGCATTCATGAAAAAGAGACAAAACAATACTTCACGTGATGTAGAACGTATATAAATCTTTATATATCAAGCTGGTACATCATTATTTTATGATTTTGAGTAAAACATTGCTAGGAGAAGCAAAATTGGGGTTTTTATGGGATACTATAACAGTATTTAAACATGTAGCTCATTCAATTTACGTTAGTGTCAATATTTTTTGCGTAGCGTGAAACTTATTAGTGCAACTTGCCATTTTGTGGTGTTTGTGCAAAATAATTAATGCGATTCACACATAAGTTCCACCCTTTTTTAAAAAAGTATGAGAACAAAAGAGTGTGGAAACCACACTCTTTTGTTCTCACACTTTTTTATACCTTTAATAAGTTGACGATGGACATATTTTCAAGAGTCTTTGCCAGGGACGGTGGTTGGAAAAGTCCCCTGTTCACACGAATCAATATTTTTTGAAACTCTGAAGGGCAAAAAAGTGTATTTTTCGCATGGTAAGTTTGTCCATACACAGCATATTTATCCCTCAGTTATCCCTCCATCCAATTTTAAAACCATCAGGACAGAAAACGTATATACGAGACAGGTAAAGTATATAGTGTTTACAACATATTTCACATGTAAGAAAGACTAATACAAAAATTATGATTACTTGTGAAAATATTTGATTTTTTTAGTTATACTCCTTTAAATATTTGTACAACATCGGTAAAACACAATTCCAGTGAAAGATCACCAGAAATACGAAAAAACCTATTTTCGTCTAAGTTTAAACCTGCTTTCATCTTAATAGGGTCACGTTTTTTTATAAGAACGTCTAAGTTTCAGCAGATGCTGGATGTTTTTATTTTTACGCTTTTTCTGCCTGAAGTGTTCTTTAATTGTATTATATTTAGCAATAGTAGACTCATTATTTTTTTCTTATAGTCTATAAAGGTATTCCGGCTGAGTACGTTCTTAATATGTTCTTAATTTTTGGCAAAATCTCAGCCTAAACGTTTTTATAAACTAGGTTTTATAAACGTCTTATAAACGTGTACCCAAATAAACCCTAATTATATAAAGTCAAACGTCAACCTTTCTACCATTTGGCTGCTTTAAGTTGGCAAACTTGTGTTTCACGTCAGCAATCTATATTCTGTTTGTGATCGTATGCTCCTATACACGAATACCAGTTAAATTTAGAGAGAAATTTATGAGAAAGTGAGAACAAAACTTTCGTAAGTTTAAGTCACATCCAACTGCAATAAATAATACACGGCGAATACATACCGACGTGAATCAAGAATTTTTGTTAACACCTCGATATTCCCTCAGCCAATTGCAGAGTGTCGACGGGAATTAGAAAGGCTAACCTTATATATATGTGGTCTGGATTTTATCAGCTTACGCAAAAACATATCTGTACGTGTTCCAAAGTCAACGTGTTAAGGTAATATATATGCCAGTTCTAAAAAGCAATTATAACATAGTATATAAGTGGGCAATACACAAATCTTGGAAATAAAGTTTGAAACGGACTAGTGGACTATGGCTTACCGCCTGAATTTTTTAACCTGTCAATTTGCGTTTGGGGTCTGGAAATATAAACACCACCGTGTTATGATGAAATATGTCTAGCTAGCTACTATATCATGGGGTTAAGTGTAGCTCGGGACAAGTGATTTATACAAAATTCAAGTATAATTTTATCCAATCGAAGTCTGGAGAAATATTTTGTGAATGCTTTTGATGGGTTAGGGAATTTACCAAGCAGGTTTGAGAAAGTGCCCAAATGGACAAAAAACCCTTGTAAAACTAAAGAAAAAGGGGTAGCTACCTACGTCCGGTTGGCCAACTATTAACCCAACTAACCCAACTTTGCTTTTCTGGTAACTCTAACTATTCTATAGCTTGGTGACTAGACAAAGACATGTGATCAGCTAAAAAACACCAGCTAGCTAATTAAAATACAATAATTCTTACCTGATAAGTCTCAGTCAAAGTACACCATTTTTAACAGATAACATCATATCAAGAATACTATAATATAACCACCAACAAGCTAACCCTAATAGAAATTCCCGACAGGCACAGCCAAAGGACGATTCAATTCAACCAGAATTCAAAGTCCTTTTATAGTCCAAAGAGACTATGATTTGGTCAAGGAACGGAGAATACTAGAAGGTCGTGAAGATGAGATTATTTACAATCTTTATCTATATTGGCTAGTTAGGTAATAACGAAAAAATCAAAAAAAAAAAGGTAATAACAATGGCCAGGGTCCGGGCAACTGTTTTACCCTATATATCACAGCCCCGTACGTTCAGCCTAGCTGCGCTGTCTCTGTCTATCTCCCTCAAGGCGATTTTAATGATTCCGCCTCCCGTAGCAGTCGGCGGAAATCAATTAGTATTATAATCGAAAAGTTAGTATTATTATCGAGGACTTAATATGGTATAATATGCAAATCTTTACTTTTTAAAGACGAAACCTGGAATTAAACGAGGGTAATTCCATCTAGGTTTACAATTTGGAACGTTATAAAATTTAAATTGGCCAGTAAGGACAGTTGAATAAAAATAGTCGAATCTAAAATAGCAACAAAATTTTGGTTAAAAAAATAGCGGGACATGACATAACAACAATTACCTGTAGGAAACATAGCGGGACACGCTATAGCTGCATGTTTTATCATTCTTTATGCCGAAAACTGGTTTTGTTCGTAATTGCGAACAGCCCACTGTATAGTTATTTAAGATATCTCCAATAGAAAATTTGTCCCGCTATGTGTTTGAAAAACACATCACACATTATGTCCCGGTAAGTGCCTTCGCGCTTGTATTGTTGTTGTTGTTGTTGTTGTTGTTGTTGTTGTTGTTGTTGTTGTTGTTGTTGTTGTTGATGTCATTGTTGTTTGACATTTTTATCCTTTTTGGATATTTTATAAACTTCGTATTTCTGTAAATTTCCAGGATGTAATGACTGAACGAATAAACTACCATGATGAAACAGATAGTTCAAAACCAACGCAGGCTATTGAAGTGAATCAAAATGACGTAGACATTTATGACATTGACGAACATGGAAATAAAGTAAGCACTTTTCCTCAATAATTTTTTTATTTGCAATTGAAAAACATGACCAGTTGATTATTCTGTTACGACTAAAGCAAATTGTAAAGTAGGAATATTTGATAAAAATTTAAACATTTCCTCTTGAATAAAGCCAGATTTCAGATGAAAAAAATGATACATATGTTATCAAAATCAGTTAATTTAAATGGACATCTTTGATCTTTCGATTGACGTGTGAAAAAGTAGGATTTAAATCAATTTTTTTTGTAGTATGTGTATCAAGACTTATTAAAACAGAAGAAGAATTATCTCTTGGAACCAATTATTGAAACTAACATAATAAATTCTGTTACGATGTGTTGTGTCCGTAAACCCATATAAGCATCTACTAGAACATATTGTGGTTCATTTGTATTTTGTAATAACTGTGACTGTATTGTCTTTTTAGGTCAAAAGAACGCCAAGTGCTGCAGAGCAGAGAGCAATTAATGCAGAGAAACGAGCAGAATGGAGGAAAGAGCGCATGGCTGCGTTGGATAACGATGCTAAAAAAGCTCAGGTAGTAATTGCACAAGCGAAAGCTCTTTCCACGTCCTCACTAGAAGGCTCATGCGTATCTGACTCAGAAGAACGAACAACATCAACAAGTTAGCTGAAATATTTCGTCCTAGCACTTGAATATAATTTGACAGGAGCGTCGTTAGCACATTGAGTTGAGTTGTGTCCCCTTTGAACAATGAAGATCTGTTCCTTGTAGCATTTTATTTTGACAATCTAATTGCGATGTAACAGAACAAAGACGATTTAGCTAGCCTATCCGTTGAACTCAGCATGCAGCTTTATGATTGTGTATATATTTATTACACTTCATGAGATAGTTATTATTATTTTTTTGAAATGCTCATCAGTTTACTAATTTTAAAATTTACATGAGAAGGGAGATGCGAGAATACATTATCAAAACAAGCAGCCACGTGTACATACAGTATTTTAAATGTATCTGTGATTACTAAGTATATATTTTTTAATATTTTTTTTGTTCTGTGGATAGCTTTTGCAGCGAAATAAAATGTGCTCAAAGTGAGAGTGTCATGAAGAATTGCTACTACATGTGTTTGTCAAAGCTTTAGTTTAATCCATTCGTTTCCTTCTTTATCCTTTTCGTTTTAACATCTGATTCTAGAAATAATGATTATTTATTTATGCTTTAAAATTTAAAATTTAAGATTCTAATTTTTCTTTTTGGTTTTTATATTTTTTATTGTTCACTCCGATATGTTGGGAATATTTAAGTTAATGCTTTTTATACTTTTAATTTTAACTTTAGAGATTAGACATTTTTGTCACTTTTTATTCAATGACTGACTTTTATTTTTTCAATGATAACTTTGTATTTAATTTTGACAGGCTATGTTCCCTTTGCAAGTTAATTACAGACAACTTTTATTGTCAAATTATCCCAGACAGAAAAAATGATGCTACTGAGAAAACTTTTAAAAGATAGGGCTTTAAAATGAGACAAATTTTTAGTGCATCATGTATTCCAATTCTGTTTTCATGGTCTTGCACCAGAGATTCTGACTTATAGCTCAATTATTGTTTAAATAACCGATTTTTACCTTATTAGCTTTTTTTTTGTCTTCAATCAACCAACCTGTCTAACAAATTAACTGGTAGAAGATATTTTTATACTTTTGTGGGTGTGTTTTCAGTTATAAATATCGAATTACAATTCTGCAAGTAGATATACTTTCACAACTATCCTCCATGACTTTTATCGTTTCTTTTCAGCAACGAGAAAGTCATGAAGGATGGTTCGATTAATACTGCAATTGTTATTGTACTATATGTATTGTCTCAGTCTTAATGATGATAATAGAATACTATGTAGCATAATAAACCTTTTTTTTATATCTGATTTTCTTTGTCCTTTGAGTCAATTCTTCCATGTACTTTTGAAAGTTGAATACATACATAATTGAAATAATTTATAAAATTGTTTATTCCTTCTGAGAGTCTGGATAAAGTAAGTATATACAAATTATTTTATATTCACACCATAAGTCTCTATTATTATTATTATTCTGTTTTTGTCATAGTTGTTGTGGTTGTAGTTGTTGTTGTTTTTATTGTTGTTGACGTGGTTGTTGCTGTTGAGCTGTTCATGTTGATGTGGTTGTAGTCATGTTGTTGTTGTTGTTGTTTTTATCATTTTCTTTTTAGGATGTTACATTCTGTAACTTTTCAGTCTGGCATATTTCATACTTCATGTCTATCAGTTGCTAATTTTTAAATATGTTTTGTAACCTTTCTACTATAAAGTAGGTATGGTTCAAAAATCTTTTCAAATTTTCGCAACTACAATTTTTTGTGGCATTGGAACCTAGAATTTGAGCATCGATTAAATACAGACAAGGTTTTATGGACATCGATATCTATCATTTGTTTAACATTCAGCTTGTAAATAAAAACAAAGCATGGTTTCACTATCAACACCAAGCTTTGCCCATCTTAAAGAAAAAGATTTTGAAAATGTTTATGAACCTGCGGAAGACACTTTTTTAATGATGGATGCATTGGAAAAAGATTACAAAACCATCTTGGAAAGCAAGTATGCTGCACTTATATCTGAAACATCTAGGCTGTCCTTAATAATTGTTTGTTTGCTAGAATTCAACCAACTCTATAAAAATGTCAACAAATTAGAACCTATTCCTGATAGTAAAAGCTAAACTTCTTCCTTCCTTTTTTTTCTGTCCCCCTTTGCCAGTTTTTGGTCCTTAGTTCTTGACAGGTTAAGTTATAAATTTGCTATTCTATTATCCAGTGTATTATATATCGTTTGATAGAAAATCACTTGAGGATTACCAATATGACATTTATTATGCTCAAAAATAATTCTATGAATAATTAATAAGATGACCAGTCAACCAAAAATAGTTAAATTTTTGACGCCAGTGTTAAAATTTTGTCATTGAAAGAAATATTTTTTTAATGTCAGAGTAGACATAAAATGAAAGATCTATGCACAAGCAAAGTTTTATTGCAATACCAACTCTGTGTCCTCTCTCCCCCCAATACTGAGGCACCCAAAAAACCAGGGATAAATAAAAAATGTTTACCAACCAACTGATCCTGATTCTTGTTTATACCTTGATTATAGTGAAAAATAATTACTTAAGGACAGCTCTATTAAATGTTTAGAAAGTTTTATAAAGCTCGGGTTTACCTTGGACTTCATTGAAATCTGCAAACGTC
The DNA here is from genome assembly GCA_030067915.1 of Hydractinia echinata. Taxonomy (NCBI): domain Eukaryota; kingdom Metazoa; phylum Cnidaria; class Hydrozoa; order Anthoathecata; family Hydractiniidae; genus Hydractinia; species Hydractinia echinata. Next base: position 476,198 of record JASGCC010000124.1, read on the forward strand.
CTTTCTTACCGACAAAGAATGTGTAAATTTTAACACATTTATTTTAGGCCTTTAATATGTGTGGAGATTGGTCCAGGTTCTGGCGTGTTAATCACTTTCCTGGCTTCTATTGTTCAAGATGCATATTACATGTAAATATTCTTTTTTTGTTTACATTGTTATTAGTGTATTACACCATGTGTAACTAAGTTTGTTCATCGTCATTTTATAGCTTCAAATAGAAATACAGGAAGCAGTGGATAAGTCGATATTTTGCAAGTAAAATAAGTTTACCCCTTTCTTCTGTTTGTAGGATTTGTATCGGTCTTATGAAGTAGTTTTTGACGTGATTTCCCTGTTCGATAATGAACAAACTCAGTTTCAACCTGAAAGAGAAAAAATTAGGGATAGAGCAAAATGCAGCGAAATCTGGCTGCAACTTTAAAATATTATTTACCAAGGTAATCTTTGAGATTCCTGTTCATATTGTCTTGCTGAGGGCGTTTAAGCCACATCAACTGGATGTTTAGTACTCTTCATGGATGTGATAGTCACAGGCTACCATCAATCTTGCAGGCTACCTGTCATTGTTGTTAGTTCAGATAGTATTGGGAAAATAGAAGTTCTCACTTAACCATTCTGATGTAAAAATGGTAACTTAGATGCTACTATATTGCACATGATACTAATATCTAGCTCATAGGTTTTTAAAATCCAATCAGTTTACTGAGTAAATTTGTAGCGATTTCTGCATATTTAGCATTATTAAAACCCAATGTCTGAACATTTAGCCTTTCTTTTGGTATATGTGCAATATTGGATACCTGTTACTACAAGTAACAAGTACAATATTGTTCGAATTAGAAATATGAAGTCAGTTCACAAAAATTGTTGACTGTAGAGAAGAAAAGCTCTTTGCAACAGTGGTCTTTTCATTGCAGCAGTCATTATAGAAAAAGGGTATACAAACGATTGATGAAATAATCGGATTTGTAATTTTAACATTTTCTTCACAAGTAATAAGTCTCCCTAAAATTAATCTGCAAAATATTCTCTTGCTCTAATTATTTTGAAGTAATGTTGTCAAGTTAGTCATGTGATGTATAATAATCACAGCATGCTCACAAAAAGAGTCACCATTAAATTTCCAAAAGGCCATTTGTGAGAAATGCGATTTCTTTATTTAAGTAATATTTGAAACCACACCTATCGCTGAAATTGCTTAAGCATCCTCTTAAATTGTGAATTATAAAATACAACACAAAAATTACAAAACCAGGTTGAGCGCGCTTACTAACAAATATCTGTACAGATGTTGACTTTTTGTAATTTGGTTAAAATAGTACCCATTATAGTTCAAACAGTCTCCCCTTATTTTCAATTTACAGGCCAACCATGTCACGCATCCTAGTGGAACACTTACAACAGATATATGTGTTACACATCCAATGAAGCACCCTTTTGAGCAGCATGTTTAAAAAATATTTTTCTCCTAACTTTAGCTTAAATAAAAATACAGGCTTCAATTTGTCATTGCTTCTTCATAACTGAAACAGTCACTCACCAGAACTTGCTATTTTATGGGAAAAGTTGTCAGCTCTCTAAATAAGCTTATGCCTTGCTTTAGAGAAACAAAGAAGGATACCCAGCCTATTGTTCCTCGCTGAAGCATCACTTAAAAAAATTATTTGCGTGGGATAAATTTCCATAGTTCCAAATAGTAATCAGAAGTGCTAAATTAAAACATTTGGTTTGAAAACTATACGAAAACGTCTAAGTAGCTCGATGTATGTAGTTCTATATTGTAAAATTAAAAATACTGTAAAAATATTGATGTATAATTAATTAGTTAGGTTTGAATTATTTTCCACAATGTTGTAATCTTGCATCTCTAAACAGATGCATTGCAAAAAAAGGTAAAGGAAGACAATAGGTAAATAAAAAGTATTAAGCTTCTGTTTCGTGTGTATGTAACAAGACTATAAAATCATGCAGATGGACGACGGCTCACATAGAGATAAATTTAGAACTAAAATATTTGTAAACATTTACTACAACTAATGAAAAATATTGGAGCACTGTAAAACATAGACAACATTTTTGGTTAATGCATATATTTTGAAATGATTTTGAAATGATGAAACAATGCGTACTATTGTTTGCATAATGTGAGCTTAAATGTGAAATTTAGAGCGAGTGACATCAATGATTTGTCTTCATATGCAACTCTTCAAACAGGTCAAGAAAATCATGTTAATATAAACACAATAACAGACAACCTTGTAAGTTCATCATAAACGATTTTTACTTGTTTGTTAGCATGTGTTTATATTTATATAATTTTTTTCTTATTTAGTTATTTTTTTATTCTAGATGTCATCACTTACTCCTCGCTTGGCAAAAAAAGTTGACGTGTTGCTTTTTAATCCACCTTATGTTGTTACACCCTCTGGGGAGGTATGTACTGAATGCAAACATAATGGTGTATAATATTTTAGATTTTTTTAACTATTTTTTCATAACCTGAAACAAAAAAGTGTCTGAAATTTTGTATCTCTGTTCTGTATGTTTTATTTCGGATGTAGTTTGAAAAAAACTTCATATATCAACATAATGATATAAAATGCTCTTCTGTTGGTAGGTTGGTGGAACGCAGTTGTCTGCAGCATGGGCTGGTGGAATAGATGGTCGAGAGGTAGCTTTCTTTTCAAAATGTTTTTAACTACATGATTTTTTTCCAGTGCAGAAAAATTATGACATTTAAAAAAATGGAGAAATCGCAGAACGTAAGGTCTTTTATTATGTTTAGGTCACTGCTCTTCCCTAAAGTGTAAGTTGAAACTCATTGTAGGTATTATTAGTGGTTGATGTTATCTTGCTTGTGGGTTTGCTGTAAAATTTTGAGAGAATGATCATAAAACCTATTGGAGTTGGCCTAAAAGTTTAATTTAAGGTAGCATTCATAAAATAACAAAATCAACAACCTCGTCCCAGGGCATCTTGTATATTCTCTTACATTGGGACAGCAGTATGAACATGGCCCGAGAGGAGGGTGGTTCAATATGAAAACAAACTAAAGAAGATGTGTCACGAAATTATTGCATCACAAAAAACATTTTGGTGAGGCAGCAAGTCCAGGACCAACAGAATAAAGCTGTTCATGTTAAAATGGCGAAGGAGCTATAGCATGTGTTTTTTCAAAGTGAAAAATGTAATAAAAAGAATTCTAAGCAATGACAGTACAAGAAAAGACATCATAAAGGGATACTGCTTACATGGAAATATTTTAATAGCTGGCAAAGTTCAATAACCAGAAAAGAAAGTGGCTACCCTTTCTAGCAGCAAACTAGTAATAGTGATTTATTTTTTATGTGGTTAGCCTCACTAATTTTGATAGATATACCCTGTCAATTGCTTCGAGGAGGGACCACATAGGCAGTTCCAGAATGATTAAAGCTCCCATTTGTGCTACAAATCTTTTTGAAATTTCCACTCAACTAGACAACGGCTTTATCAGACAATGGCCAAAACAACAGGTGTTTTTAGACCAACCTGATAAAAGATAATTTTACATGAGGCATAATACTTGAGTTTCAAAATTTAGGCATTTTTAGGAAGAGCAATAATTCTATTATACTTCCCGCGGTCAGTTAATACAGTCTATAGTGCGCAACACTCGATTTGTAAAAGCGCGGGAAAATCGCGTTGTGGCAATTTCGCACTACATAAAACGCGGGAAACAACGTTTTTCTCCGTCTTGCAACTTTGTTAAGTTAGTAAACCTAAACACATCAACACCAAAGGCTGCAATGACGATGTCATTATTTACTACACGAACATTTTGGGGTCGTGCCATTAGTCGCCTGAGAAATTAAATATTTTTTCATCAACATGTAAGGTTTTCTTCAGCTTTTTAATAAGCAGTTGCAAACTGCAGGCAGTGAGTTCACAATTGTCTTCCCTTTCTGATAACGTATTGTCAAGAATTAACATAAAAGACCAACTTCAGAATTCGTACAGCAAAATCTTGGTCATCATATAAAAGCTTTGTTTCATTGAGAAAAAACCTTGTTAAATATTACACCCAAAATTTGTTTTGACTTGTAGTTATGATTTTTTTCGTGAAAATTGTGGTTTATTTTTAGGTTATTGATAACTTTCTACCAGTCGCAGTTACACTTCTTTCGGATAATGGATTGTTATATTTATTGCTACTCGCACAGAATAAACCTGGTAAGATAACCCATTTACATTAGAGTGTATAAAGTCCCAATAAAATATGCTATTATGTTATTTATCTGACTGGTATTCCTCTTCCTCAGACAATAACTTTGTTATTGCTTTCGTCCTACGATTTCGGTCCATTGCTTGTGACACAATCTCCATGTCACATTAAATAGGATGGCAACAACGTTACATTATTTTGCCATAGTAGATGTTGAGCATTCTTGTTTAAGAGATATTGTTCCAAAAACTACTCACTAATAATAAACAAACTTAATGGTGTTTTTTTAAAAAAAAAAATATCCACACATACTTAGAACAAAAAATTACAATGTCGTTTCCTTGTCCCTCTCAAATCGATTTATTGCACTAATTTTATTGAATATCAATGCATTTTAACAAAAATCTAGAGACCTATTTTTCAAATTTTCTTCATACAGCAAAACCACGGGACACTAAGTTTAAGCCCCCCCTCCCCCACCATTTATGAATTTGCTTCCTATCGCACTGCCCATATCCGTTTGTGATTTTTTAACAACCACCTTACCTTTCTGTTGTATATGGTTAGATGTCTGTCTATACTTGTAAAAGTGGTTAGATGTCTGTCTATACTTGTAAAAGTGGTTAGATGTCTGTCTATACTTGTAAAAGTGGTTAGATGTCTGTCTATACTTGTAAAAGTGGTTAGATGTCTGTCTATACTTGTAAAAGTGGTTAGATGTCTGTCTATACTTGTAGAAGTGGTTAGATGTCTGTCTATACTTGTAGAAGGTTTATCTTCACTATGCAAAATATTCCATAAGAAACAAATTATTCAAAGATTCTGTTTGACCGCTGGATCATACTGTGCCACCAAAAGTGGTAATCAGATCTACTTTAATCAGCGAAAATCGCTTAGCAATTTTTACATTAAAAGTTGTAAGCTTTTTTCCATTTTCCTTTTTGTAGCTAAAAGGTGTAGTTTTTTATATCTATAGATGAAATTATGTCCATCATGGCTTCGCATGGCTTTCATTCGTCAGTAATTTTAAAGAGAAAAGCAGGACCAGAATATCTGTCTGTAGTAAGATTCTCAAAAAGTGAAATAAGTTGACAAAAACGACATTGCAGTCGAGGTATATTCAAATTTGTTTTAATTTATTTATTGTATCCATTCAACAGGATATAAAAAGAATGTAAATGCTACATTTATTGTTTGTAAAAGGTTTTTTAATTTTCTTTACCATTATTAATGTAATGTAACATCTTTGACAACATTCATTTTTTAATTGATACTGTAACCAGTTTTGTGGATACTATAACCAGTTTTGTGGATACTGTAACCAGCTTTGTGGATACTGTAACCAGCTTTGTAAATACTGTAACCAGCTTTGTGGATACTGTAACCAATTTTATGGATACTGTAACCAGCTTAGTGGATACTGTAACCAGCTTTGTGGATACTGTAACCAATTTTGTGGATACTGTAACTAGTTTTGTGGATACTGTAACCAGTTTTGACTAGAGTGACCTTGATTTCAAATCTAATCAATTGTTTCTGGAAGTGGTTGCCTTTGCTTTTCAATCGCAGTGGTGTTACATGGCAGAAATAAATTGCTTAGCAAAATACCAAGTATTACTGGTGCTAAATAATGTCATTTTTTCTAATTTCAGTGTAAAAATGTACATTTGTAAAGAGGCGTGCTTGAAAGTATCAAAATCGAACAAGTCTTTCTTTCTTCCCTTGGTGACTTGAGGTTAACAATTTAAAAATGACTTCGTATTTCTTGTTTACAATTTTTTTTTTTTTTTAGAAGAGATGCAGTCAAGTAATAAAACAGATGGTGACGAATCCATATTGCACTCTAATTACAAAGACCTCAGTCAATGGCACAGACCTTGCAATTTTTGTCTTTACTTTCAATTTTAGACTACGCCATCAAAACCGGTCAGTATCTGTTTAATAAAAAGTAAAACGCAATAATATTATTGAATATCAATACACCGCCTTATAATATCATTGAATATCAATACACCGCCTTATAATATCATTGAATATCAATACACCGCCTTATATCATTTTTTCCAATTTCTTATAGTGCCTAGAAGTTACGCAAAAGTACATTGTTGTGAATGAAGAATTGTAGCAAATGTCTAAAGGATTTATTGAAAGAAGGGCAATCATGAAAGGGACTGAAAAGAGAAAGTACCTTTTGCCCCACGCTGCATTGTTGTATATGCTGTTTTCAAGTTTATAAACCTTTTTAAAAGTACAATGTACTATAGATATGTCCTTTGTACTATTGACTTAATATCTTAAATTTGATTACCTGTTGTAAGAAAGATACTTACGAAAAAATATATTTTCAGATTTATTAACAAAACTAAATTGTACAAAATTAAAAATATTGCGTCTAAATAAATTTTCATAAATGTGTATAAACACGAATTATATCAGCATCCAGTCTACGTTAAACTTTTAACAACAAATAATGACCAAATAATGTTTTTTTCTTTTTCTATCTTTTTTTCTCTGTATACATGAACAGTTTAACGACACAAGTTTAATTTTGATAGTTCATTGTTAACAAAATATGTTGGAATTCATTCTGTTAGTAACACTTCCAGCAGCCATTTATGTTTACACACGTGGTTTAAAACATGTTGTTGTTCACCAACGTTGGATATTTGTTTGTTTGTTTTTGATGCCACTTAGTGTGTTGTTTGAGGCATGGTTGAAGATTAGAAATTGGATCGTATTTAAGGTGGGTTTGTTTATTTTATCTTTAATGTGTCACATTTGTAATACTTTGGTCTTTCTTGTTTGTGTACTTCCTGACTTTTTCTACTAAGCCGTCTATGTATAATTGTTTTTATCACTTACTGATGCAGAACCTAAAGTTTGCGATAATGGTTGTCGATTTATGGGCAGACTGGGCACTAAAATGCATCGATTTAACGTCCAGGTCCATGTTAAATGCACGAAATAGTGTTGCTTGGGATACGTACGAGGAGCAAAATTCTGTTGACCGAAATATACATGGGCTAACGGCTATATTATAATGCTATCTTCTGTCTGTGTAAGTCAAGATGGTAGCTGTGTTTGACTTTTACTTAAAAAGAATTCAAACTTATTGACTTTTCTTTAATTGAAATTGTTTGTTTGTTTGTTTGTTTGTTTGTTTGTTTGTTTGTTTGTTTGTTTGTTTGTTTGTTTGTTTTTCGCAAATAGATTTCAAGTGCACCTCAACTTCATGAGGCCAGAGTTCAAGAAATTCAGTCGGATATTGAAAAATGGAACAAGGAAGGGTGTAAAACAAAAATGTGTACTGCAAGACCTGGTTGGCAGACTGTTTCGTTACGTGTAGGTAAGCATTTTTTTATTAATTAGTTGAGATATTGATGTAAGAAGAAAAATTTTTTCGCATTCTCTTCACATGGTTTCAAAGGGTTTATTAAGAACTGAGAAGTTGCTCATCTCTGCTGACTATTGTTACATGTATGTAACTGTACAATCTTTATTGACAGTGTCTTTTTATTCCTCCCATTTTTAATAATTACTAGAATTTTGAGTCTATTTTAATGTTTATATCAAAAAGGGTAGGCTAAAAAATTATTATTCTATTGATCTATGAAATTAGTGACAGACTTACATCAACTTAGCTATATGTTTGCAGGCAAATACAAAGCCACTCACAAAAGGGTGAATATCAACCTGGTGGACATCTTGGCGATCGATGAAAACAGAAAGGTTGTTCGTGTTGAGCCACTTGTTACGATGGGACAAATCTCCAACACGTTAATTCCTTTAGGATGGACATAACCTGTTGTACCAGAACTTGATGCCCTTACCGTAGGTAAATAGGATGTATTACTGTAGGTGGGATATATTACTATAATGGAATATATTACTGTAAATAGGATGTATTACTGTTGATAGGATGTATTACTGTTGATAGGATGTATTACTGTTGATAGGATGTATTACTGTTGATAGGATGTATTACTGTTGATAGGATGTATTACTGTTGTAGGATGTATTACTGTTGATAGGATGTATTACTGTTGATAGGATGTATTACTGTTGTAGGATGTATTACTGTTGTAGGATGTATTACTGTTGATAGGATGTATTACTGTTGTAGGATGTATTACTGTTGTAGGATGTATTACTGTTGTAGGATGTATTACTGTTGATAGGATGTATTACTGTTGATAGGATGTTTCAGTGCAGATGGAATGTACTACTTTACATTTATAAATTGATAAACGTCCCTAATTTTTAAGTCAAATTAGAGTATGATGTCCTACCGTAAGTAATATATGTTGTACTCAATTTATTGTATTTGTTTAGGTGGTCTAATCATGGGGTGTGGCATTGAAACTTCATCTTATAAATATGGATTGTTTCAACATATCTGCGTGTCTTTTGACGTCATTGTGTCGGATGGTAGTTTAATTCACTGTTCAAAGGTAAAGGGATTGAACGTTGGAATTCTTCAACTGTGTGCTAAAAGAATGAGAACATCTTCAAACACGGCCAAAAGATTCAAATAGTCACTACTCTACAGCCGGCAGGCTGCCAAGTCACTACTTTTGCACACACGTAGGGCAGGTAGGGGACATTTAAAATTAAACTGGCCATGTTAACCACTGATTCGGACTATTTTACAATAAGGAATTCTTAACATCCAAAACATAAATTAAAGAAATGAGATATATATTGATAGATACAAAAAAATATACTTATTCAACTGACGAAAAATGTTCTTTGGGATATCCAACTAATAAAAAAGAATAGTTAATACAATGTGTTTTTGAAATATTTTTTTGGCTAGTTGCATTAAAAACTGTGACTTCGGAAAAGTTTTGTATTTTTTTTATTTATTTTTCTCAAACACCTAACTAAATAGTAATTCGCATTTTGTGAAAATATTGGCAAGGAATAAATTAGGAATCTGTTTTTAAGAATTAGCATTAAATTATATGTTTCGTTTTAATAATATGAATTTTAAATTTTTAGGGTAATCCAAGCTTTATTAGGGTATACCAATCCAAATATCTGAAAAAATTGAAATGTCAGAAATTTTAGCCAAAAATGTGAAGAATGTGAGGAAATAAAGGAGTTGATGTTGTAGGAACCATGGTGCATATGTGAGATTACTTATACCAAATGGTGCATATGTGAGATTACTTATACCAAATGGTGCATATGTGAGATTACTTATACCAAATGGTGCATATGTGAGATTACTTATACCAAACGGTGCATATGTGAGATTACTTATACCAAATGGTGCATATGTGAGATTACTTATACCAAATGGTGCATATGTGAGATTACTTATACCAAATGGAGTTTAAACTACATAATGTATATTGACATAAAAAATAAAGTATTTAGTTAAAAATTTAAATGATAAAGTGTTCGCAGTAACCAATTTATTTTACTAATTAACCATAGATAAAGAAGTTTCATTGGTAGATCTCTAGGTGAGTCATTAAATTAAATTCACATTAAATCCAGTGAAACGACTAACTTACTAAACTCGCGGTCCGCCATATTTAACCCAGGGGCGAATACAGGAATTTAAAAAAGTTATTCCATTCTTTTCACACAGACACTTAGAATTGGATGTTAAAACTACGCAAGGCGTTAAAGGGTGTTTTTTATTATTAGCGCAAAAAATCGCATAAAAAACAAGCAGGGACAGGTCTATATATTCGCAAATTTTATATCGAGATTTAGAAGTAGGTTTGCTGAAAATGATGATGTTTCATAAAGTGACTGGTTTACACACCCTGTGTTGAGTGTTTTAATCCTCAAAACTCTATCTGTGTTTCTTACCTCCTAATGCAACAAAAAGTGAAAGTACGTCCAAGTGTGTTGAGATTTAATTAGTGGGTATACACTACTATTTTTATGGTGAATTGAAGTAAATAATTGAATTTTGTGCCCCCTGATAAAAACGTGCGAAGTAAGTCGCAGGATAATTAAGCAGTTTCTTGTGTTTAAGCGAAATATTTTTTTGAAATTGCAGCAATAAGTGTTAATAAATTTAATTACGTCCACCCGATTAGCTTGATATACCCTAAATCCACCACTGCAACCTGTGTTAAAAATCCCTAGCGATGGGGTTGCTTATAAAACAACATGTAAGCCAGCTGCAAAACTTTTATTGGTCGTTCTACAGTTTTTATGGAAATTTTTATAAGAGTGTTTATAAGATCTCTTAAAAAAATTCTTGCTTTTACTAAAACAAAAAATCTACAAATATGAAATTCAATTGCACCGCTTTTATAAGGTGTGACAGTTATAGGTTTTTGTATGTAATGTTCAGTCCTTACCAAAACCATCAACCTCGTCCCCAGAGGTTCTTGTTAGCCGTCAAGTAAGCGTTAGTAGCAGTTGTGACACCAGGCAACAAACCCCGGGGACGAGTATGCGGAGCCTCTTGCTATTATGTGGTGGAGATTTGTTGAATTTTTAAAATATACATATTAGTAAAAGAGATTATGCAGCAAAATTGTTTACTGTTTTCTTTTTCATTTGACTATACTCGTATTTGAAAATCGCATTGTAGGAAGAAAACACAGATCTGTTTTACCACATCCCTTGGTCTCATGGTACCTTGGGTTTCCTCGTGGCAGCCGAAATACGGATAATACCAGCGAAGAAGTATGTTAAACTTAACTATCGACCAATCAAATCGTTAGAAGATGCTACCTCCAGCCTGAAAGAAGCTGTTGAAGACGAGAAATTGGATTTTGTGGAGTGTTTGTCGTATTCGCTTAACGAACATGTTCTTATGACTGGCCGTCTAACTGATGATTTTGAAGATAGCAAGGTACATGTTTGTATGTCTTAAGAAATGGGAAACTGGCGAAGGTCTAGTTTTGTACATTTCCTAATTTTAACTCCCTGCAGGACTGAAGTAGTCTAGCACTTTGTTGGTCATGAAGACACCTGAAAAGAAGATTGTACACCATCTTTCCAAGTCTAAAATTTTAAAATTTCTTTTCTCCCATTGTCGCCTGCTTCTTTGATTTTCATACTACTGTATAAAACATAATTCGTGGAACAACATTTTTGTTGGCAATATTATTTATTATTTATCAAGTCAACCTTGTTAAACTTTGAAGTTTGAATTAAACAAGTAACCTGTATTGATATGACAGAATATCAAAAAGATAAAAGCCTGGTAACAAGGGTCCAACCTATTGCTAATTTTTTTGTCGTTCTATTATTTGCCTTCCGTGTTACCATGGCAATACTAAGGTATGTTTCTTTCGTTCTTTTAGGTCAACAACATTGGATTGTTTTGGAAGCCCTGGTTTTTTAAACATGTAGAGACGTTTTTAAAACAAGATAGACAAGACACTGAATATATTCCGTTGCGAGATTACTACCACAGGCACACCAGAGGTATCTTCTGGGAGATACAGGTATTATAGCCAGCCCGTTTTTTTTACCTTGGTTTATTCTGGCGTACTTGTCACATCAACCGAATATATTAAAAGACAGCAGTAGTCATCACCTTTTACTGGCATACCTTTTTTCAGTTTTAATAGGTTCAGTCGTGTGTACTTTTTCAGATCCACGGTATCTCCCCCCTCCTTTCCCCTTCCATCCCTTACAAATTTTGCCAATGTCGAGAAAATTTCGAGACGTTCTGATTTTTTAAAATTCTCTAGCTTAAATAAATCAAGACATTGGATATAACATAAATGACCGTATAATCTATTTTCACATACAAGAGCACATATGAGCTTCGAATGTTCTTAACTTGTTCTAAATTTTATGATTTGATCTTATAACAAATGTGTAATTAAAAGATCTTTTTTGAAGGACATCATACCATTCGGAAATCACGCGTTATTTCGCTATCTGTTTGGATGGGCTATGCCTCCTCAGATCTCTCTCTTAAAGTTGACCAGTCCTCAATTTCTGCTGGAGATGTACGAACTCGAACACGTGGTACAGGACATGCTGTTACCTATCAGTTGTCTTCCAGATGCGATTCGCTTCTTTGAACAGCATTTGAAAGTAGGTTGGTATGCTTTGTAAATCTCGCTCGCGGTGACAGCAGTTGCACTTTTTGTTATAGAACACTCGAATCTACGGTGGCCGACAAGGGCAACATATCCTCCCCGAAATACGACGCATCTTTCTCGAAATACGACACATCTTCCCTGAAATACGACATATCTTCCCCGAAATATGTACTATCTTTTCCGAAATACGACACATTCTTCACGAAATAGGACATATCTTTCCCGAAATATGTAACATCTTCCCCGAAATACGACATATCTTTTCTGAAATACGACACATCTTTTCTGAATTTTTAAAAAGGGGTTAAAAGGGAAAGACTTTTCTTATTAGACACTGGTATAATATAATAACGATTAAATGATTTACATTTAATAATAGCACCTCATATATACAAGCATAAACTGTTCAATTTTCATGAGAAACCAATAAATGAAAGAGTCGTCTCGCTGAGTCAAAATCGACTGGTGCGGGTACGCTTAAAACACTTGTCAGATAATCAAATTATTGGAATAAATCATTCTCCGACGGATAATGCTCGCTCGTATCTTTCAGGGAAATGATACATAACATCTGGTCGGCCAGACACTACTGAAAATCCCGGTTTGCGGATAAGATGCGAGTTCCAGGATTCCCGGACTTCGTCTAAGTCGTTTTGTATTACTTTAACGAAGCAATAGCGCGCACACGCCAGTTGGTAGACATTATCAGGATTGTAACTGCCACTTTCAACCATGTCTTTAAAAAATCCCATAAGAAACGAGCTTTGACATCGTCGAAATTGTGACCACCAACTCTATACGCTGGTTTCCCGTGCAATCATCATGTTTACTTCTTAAAAAACATTGAATCGCCGCTATTCTACGTTTTCACTGCCGCAATCACTTCGGACCCGATTTGGGCAGCCGTTAGCTGCAATGACACAATTAATAAAAAGTTGTGCAATAATGATTGGATTATTATTGGTCGGTAGTACATTGAGCCATAATATACACCGACTAAACCCGTCAATGCAACCGTGGGAAAACCATACGCTTTAAGTTTATCGTATCCGTCTATATGCCAAATATCATTAGGACCAAAGTTTGAATACTGACGTCTAACTAAACTTCCTTTCTTTCGTAAGTAACTGCCGCGGGGATCGAGTTGGCGTAGTTTTAACATTACCGCATCACGGGGCACGCTGAGGCCATGAAACATTCTTAATCTGCACCACAAAGAACGATATCCACATTTCTAGAGCTTGTCTGTAACTCAAGACGTAAAGCATTTTCTATTTGCTGATCAACATTTGATGTTAAAGTTAATTTACGTTTTAAATTGTAGGACTGTAACCTAGACTTACGTGTGCGCAACGACATATCAATATTGCAGAGTCGAAGGAAATCCAAAATAGTACGATACGAATATCCCTTACGAAAATAATAATAAATAAGCCACGTTGTAAGTCTACTTCAGTGCCACAAACTGAACAAAATTTGTTCACGACAGTACAGGAACAATTTACGCATTCAATTTTCATTTTTTTATTCTAAAACAAAATATGAATACAATATAATACAAGTAAAATACAATATAATACAAATGAAATACAATATAATAAAAACTTTACAGACAAAACTGGAAATTGGACAAAAATTACGGAAACGAAAATTCAAAATGGCGCATGTTTTAAAAACGTCATATATTTACGAAGAAGATGTTACTTATTTTTCAGAAAAGATGTGTCGTATTTCGGAAAAGATATGTCGTATTTCGGGAAAGCTGTGCCGTATTTCGGAAAAGATATGTCGTATTTCGGGAAAGATGTGCCGTATTTCGGGGAAGATACTACGTATTTCGGGGAAGATGCGTTGTATTTCGGGGAAGATGTGTCGCATTTCGGGGTAGATGTTTTGCCCTTGTCGGCCACCGTACGAATCGAAACCCATTGATTCTTCACTTGTGTCTGTTTTAGATTTAAACTACTCAAAAAATATTACCCTTGTGGGATAGCCTCGTTTTCATATTTGCGCAAGTAAAATTCTCTTCTTTTGTCATTTTTGAAGTTTAAAGGAGCATTTCGGTACTTTTTTATGTTCTTAAGTTTTCGAACTCTGAAGCCATCTCTTCTTAGCTATATAGCTTGTTCTTATAAAAAACTTGTGTGTGCTGAGTTGCCACCGAAAAACTACATACATGTACACACTTTGTCAGGAAGTAGTTCCGCAATAGAGAGTATATTGACATGTTGACACAAAAGCAGTTTTTAGTTCTTCTAATCTAGATATATCCACTATGGTTATGTCCGTTCCGACTTTTTAACGCGCCTGGAATTGTTCACCCGCATGATGACATAGATGACATGTACATAGATATCGGTGCGTATGGTACACCGAAACAAAAATCATTCAACGGTCCAGATACTATAAAGCAAATGGAAAGTTTTGTTTTGCAGAAGAATGGGTACGAAGCTTTTTTTATTTATATTAATCCAAATATAAAGCAAATGGAAAGTTTTGTTTTGCAGAAGAATGGGTACGAAGCTTTTTTTATTTATATTAATTCCTAGATTTTAAAGTTCTTGCGTGTATTCAATTTTGCGAAGTTTACAAAGCTCCAACTCTTGATCAGTGTTTGTGATGTGTGCAACCATCTTTCTGTTTAGGTATCAAATGTTGTACGCCGATAGTTACCTCTCACTGGATGACTTTCGAAAGATGTTTGATCACACAACGTACGATGTCCTGAGGAGCACATATAATGCTGACGCAGCGTTTCCAACGATTTATGAAAAAGTGTGCCGAACTTCAAGGAGATAAACACGAGCAATTGAAATCTATATTTTGTGATTTTTGTGATGAGTTTTTGAGTTGGAATGGGCTGAACTAAAATTCGAATCTGAGACTGAAATACACGTTTTTTTCTTCTTAAAGGACATCTATTTTAACAGCGAACACCCAATCATTGAATACTCTAAATTGACTGGATTCTTGCTGAAAGCGTTCTTAAGGTATAAAATAGGACAAGTTAAACATCCCGGCTATTTTTTGTGTATTTGTGTAATAAGTTTTCGAAATTCTAGTCCTGACAATTGGCATATGTTTATTTTTTTATATTAGATTATTTATCACGCTTTGTTATTTTTCTATGGCTCTTTTTTTAGACCTCCTTTTGTATATTTTTATAAACTACTTTGTGAAATTTCTTCAAGAGAAAAAGTGCTTCGAATTACCGTATTCACTTAAATGAGCGCCCCCTTTACTTTCAAAATAGGGCGTTCATTTGAGCTTTAGAAGGGGCGCTAATTTGATAAAATAGAGCTCAAAAGGGGCGCTAATTTGATAAAATGGGGCTCGGAAGAAAGATTTGGAGATTATTCTCTAAAGCCAAATAAAGAACCTAGTTAACTGCAGGGTGTCTCGAAAGTCAGAAAGAAACATATCCTTGTCCAAGTACGAATTTTATGTCTCGTGTTACTGCTGTCCCGAGTGTCATAAAAGTCGAAGAAGAATATTTCTGAAGCCTAGCCGATAAGGTGAATAATGCTCCATCACTCTTAGCTTTTAACTTTTTTAACATCAACTTTCGCGAATAAGCTGTGTTAAACATTTTGCGAACATAAAAGTCAGATTCCTTTTGGACAATTTGGCGAGTAATAACTTTAGCGAATTTATTACTGAAGAAAAAATTAGATTTTTTTTCCTGCTGTTGTGAACTTTTTAAAGAACTACCTGATTAAATTTGAAAGCTTCGGAACATTTCTTTACGAACCCATTAACTTTCGCGAATTGAAAAAAAAAATTATTGCCATTCATAAACTTTCGTGAATTTGTGCGAAATTAACGAAAGTTTGTGAAATTAAAGTAGCGTGTCTTCACTTGGTACACTTCCAAACTTGACCCCTGTACTCTTTTTTAGAAGGCGTCTATCGCGATGTCAAACAGAAAAAAAACCTGGGGCCGAGGTTGGGCGCTATTCCTATCTCCCCAGAAACAACCTTTGTCTCGTGTAGATATCGCATTTTGCCAGTCATAATCTACTAAAGATGCAACCTCGTCGCCAGGGCTCTTCTACGTCCCCGATACCGTCAGAATACCATATGCCTAGAACAACTCTGGGGAGGAGATTGCTAAAAGTGTTTCTCATAGCTCTTTCTTTATTTAGATTTGCTTTGTATTTACACGCTTTTTTAGAAAACTGGACTAGTTGTCTTTTAAAAAATTCAAAAGCCTTTACTAGTTGTAAAAATGTATTGGACATGTACCAACCGATCCCAGGGCTCTTTCTTCTCTTTTTGATAAAAGGACAGCGAGACAGAAGATACACGTGCTGTGCTGTGGTTGCAAATGAATTTAGTTTACAAGCGATTTTGGTCTGCTTGTTTTGACCCCTGCTGGGCGTATGGAGGGGGTCTTTTGGCGTCTTAAAACTAAGAGAACTAAAAACTAGATATACCTTAAATTCTGCAGAATTTCTATTTATTTTGGTTGTAAGCACACCTGCCTTTGACGGATCATGAAAGTGTTTGTATACCACATTTTTAGAAGAAAACATATCACTTTAGATCACAAATAAATGCATTATTTAATATTTTCTGGTAGGTTAAAAAACTTTTCCCAGTAAGATGACCTCCAGAAAAAGAACTGAAGACGAACGCCTCTGCTGTCAACGTCCCAGGTGCTCAGTCGAGTATATTAGGAACGGAAATTTTCGGGTTTTTTTTGTCCGAAAATTTTTCCGTCTGCCGGAAGTATTTTTGTCCGAAAATTTTGGCTTTTTTTTAATTTTTTTGAAAAAGGACCAATGCATAGAAAGTATATTATAGGGTAATCACAAAATCAATAAAAACTGCTGTTTTTGAACTTATTATTTTCGTTATTTTCACATTTGGCTGAGGCTCTATCTATAAAGTTGGATCCTGAAGACCCTTTTTTAGATCTTGATTGAATATATGTACACTATAAATGCTTCTAGCCTTCTTTTTGTGTCATTTCCCGTAATCTTGGTTAAAATTCGTTCAAAAGACTTACTGATACTTTTTGACTTTATAAATCTTGTCCGAAAATTTTTCCACTGAAATAAAAAATTATGTCCGAAAGATTTTCCGCCGAAAATTTAGTTCTTAAAAACAGGGTTTTCACGCCACCTCAAAACTCCCAGTTAACTAAGCTTTCTTTGAGGATATCAAATTTAGTTTCTCTCAAACAATTTTTCCTCCCTTAACTATTCCGAGTTCCTGGTGGTAAGAAAAAGTTATGCTGGGTCTCCTGTATGTTGGTAGATTTGTTGATAATTTTCTACTGAAATCTCATCAATTTTAGTATTATTACAACCTGTGACATGTTTTAATTTTCGAAATGCATAGAAATACTACACGATTTTTGATGTCGAACTTCATACAAGATTGACCTAGTGTTCACAAACATTTTTCTTTGCGGAAAACTGATTGAATTTTGTGAAACGAAACGATCGGTCTATTAAAAATTAAGTTTATAATAAAAAGCAAATCATAACACATCATTTCAGCCTTCGTAGCTCAGGGGTTAGAGCACTGGTCTTGTAAACCAGGGGTCGAGAGTTCAAATCTCTCCGAGGGCTTTTTAAAAATTTTTAATGTGAATTTTTTAACTTTTTGTTTTAAGGTATATCGCACAAAAAATTGTCTGGTTGAATAAAATCATTTTTTTCGGGTATTGTAAAAATATCCGAAATCTTAAAAGTGATTACCGGGGCGCTGAGAAAGGTGTTTGACAAGGGGGGTTTGAAATTGAAGGTATGGTGTGGTTTTTGAAAAAGAATATGTTACTTCGATCTTATTATTTGCTGTCAAACTGAAACTTATGTAGCAGTAGCGTATTTTCTGCTTTGCCACAAAATATCGGATTAAAAAAACTGGGACATAATACCCGTTATTTAAAATCGGATTAAAATTCCAAAACGGAAAAGCTAGGCATTTCGTTAAACAAGTCAATGAAATAAAATGAATCAAGGTAGGTTTTCATACGACTGCATTTTTCGTTGATAGCATTTTTCTATTGAGTTTTTGAGAGAAAAGATGTTCAGAATAAATGGCTGCGGTAAAAAGAAGAAATCTTTTGCTACGAAATTTAAAAATAATAACTTTGTTTTTTATGGCAGCGAATAGAAAAAAGACGTAACAGGAAACAACAACTAAAAAATGATTAAAATGACTAACCTTGTGTTTTGCTGCTCGATTTTTTATAAATGTTGTTATACAGCGGAATGGTTATATTACCCATAAATGATTAATTTAGCTCCCGCTCTCAATTAATCGCCCCCTGAAACAGTCCCTGTGCGGCACCCAATCGAATGAATTTTTATTACAACAGATTTTAAATTTCAGTTTGATCAGGGGCGTTCAATAGAAAAAGGGGGGCGTTTATTTGATGACATAGCCACTGAAAATGAGCTTTTCTTTTAAACGTAATTACACACATATCAGCAAAGAATGGCCTTAGTTGTTTTTTGTTTCACTGAGGAAGAAGATTGAAAAGTGGCGTAATCAATATTTTTTATTAAGCACCCCTTTCGTTTAGAGCGCCCCTCTCGAATAAGCCAATCTTTGTTTTAGTAAAATACGATATCACACTCGTAATAATTCTTTTATTTCATATGCTACGCGACAGCCAACGTTTCTTCTAAAATCCGAAATAAATATTTGCATGAATAAAAAAAATTCTATACATATTGTTAAATTTAAACATGAGTCCACTAAGACAACTCGCTCCAGTTGTCGAATATTCTGAAAGGTTCCGTGGTTAACTCGATAATGGCGAGCAATACCGTTTAACGGTTGGTTCATTAAAATTACATGTTCGCCTAAACTGGCTCTCCTTATACGCCTCTCTTCATAAAATCAGTGTTCTGCGTACAACAGGAAACAACATCAATGTCCTTCCAGTTTTATTCTTTTCCTGAGATTGGCTTCGTTCTCAACTGTTTCAATGGACGCCATTGTGGGCAGGTCGTATGACTTCATAGATTGATGTTGTTCATGCAGGCTTGGTAAATCATTCGTGGAAGACACTGAAACTGTTTCTAAGTAAAAAAAATCAAACTATACGTATAAGGAAATTGTTGAGCAACAACAGTACAACAGTCCCCGTTACCAATTTATTAGAAACACATATTGTACAATAAAGCAACGCAAGAGATGCTGCACGACAATTTTGTGGATAATTTTTTCTATCTCTACAACAGTTGCGCAAGAATTACGGACTCTAGTCGGCCTTTACACACAGTAAATGATGTTTACTGGCACTGAGATGTTTAATGCTAACATAACTCTTCAACAACTTATGCTCTGCACGTAATGAGAACGATGAAGGGCATATATTTTTTTGACACGTATGTATGCCCGCGAAAAACTAAGTGATCAGGATTACTCACCGAACGTACGGTTGTTGCTATGTTGACGTTCAGCTGGAGTTGCTGTGAAAGTTTTAGTAGCTGTAGCAACTGCACGATCGATGCTGCGAAATTGCCATGGCCAACTGGTGCGGTATAAAAATGGTCGCAGGTCAAACCTAAGATGAATATAGCGATATATATAAGTCAGCGATATATTAAGATAATCATGGTAGTATAGCCAGTTAAAAAAGAAGAATTCTGCTTCTTTTCACATTTTCTTGACAAACACAAAAAACAAACTACTTTTTTCGTGAACATTGGTATTTCGCGCTAAAATCGAGATAAAAAAACAACAGTATTGAACTCATAAATACATAGCAGGCACAGTTTTAAAAGCGCGCAAACATAATGCAGTGCAGATTCCGAAAAGAAACATTGTTTCTCGAAATCCTCGAAATCAGGAAACATCATCAACTACATTCTGCTAAAATAGACAGCAAAAGGGAGCTTTACTGAAACATTCTTCGACTATACTGCGACACAAATACCCACTACAACGACATATTTACCTATTATCATCAGGAGAGTAAGATTCGGCATGATAAGCAGGTGTGACCACAGTCATCTTGTGTCTGTTGATCGCATACTTTTTGAAAAACAGTTTCACTTTCTCACTTATTGCTGTACAGGACAAACGCGAGCCCCATTCGCTTAACAGTTTTGTAAACATCGTATACGGACCACATTTATGTATCTTTCGAAGACGGCCAAACACAGATAATTCTTCGTATGTTAGACCCATGTCTTCCTAGAAAATAAAAGTTAAAAAAAACATACATATGAGGAACTTACAATTTCTCGGCGAGTCAAGAGAGAACAAACAATCAAAAAACAAGCAAGCAAACAGACATAATTTGATAGTTTTCTTATTGGAAACCAGACCGTAGAGAACCTCTTCAACCATAGATTAGGTTGACTACTTCGTGACTGAAATCAGTGGCTATTATAATATTGATCCAGATTTCTTAAGTTAATTAGAAACCAGCTCAAAGTAACCTAAGCCCTTAGCTGCACTCCAAAAAAAGGAGAACTGTAGTCTTTTAAAACCTGATTGGTCGAAAAGTTTTAATATTCTGATCCGAAGTAAATTATTTCAACTTTAACAGGAATGGATATAAGATCAAAGCTAAAATATAATTAGATGAACCAATTAAATTGCGATATTATTATTATTATTACTTAGTGCCATTTTCTGACTTAACTCACCTCGTCTGTCTGCTGTACCTGCCCTTCTTTCAAAGGTTCTAATTCAGCCGTTGGTTGAGCTCCGAGAATTCCAATGAGGGAAGTGAAATTATATTTTTCAACGCAATAAAAAACAAATTTCTTTAAGTCAATTTTACTTATACCACCGATTGGGTTGAGATCAGCACTCGAGCAATCATACTTCGTCATGTATCCAAGAAGACTGAGAAAAAAAAACACAGAGAAGATTTTTTCAAATTTAACATTTACTGCTTTTTAAAAATACTTAAGTTGAAGAACAATTAGAAATACTTTCAGGGATATCTAAAGCAACAGACATCCTTATTTACCTTTCATCTACATTAGCAGAGCCAAGAACCAACAAGGAACCAGGTAATCCTCTAGACCATAACGATAACTGGGCAAAGAAATAACTGATCACCATTCGAGATCTAGCTTGCACGTTTTGTAGGGCAAGGTTTTCTCGATTGGAACCTCCGTTTACACGAAAACGCGGAGTTTCACCAGTGACAGTTGTGAATATTTTAATGATAGCTTGTATGGCTGTATCAATAACGATTCCTGAAAGTATAGTATTACATATATAATAAGTGAACAAAATATAATATAACCTTTGGCTTGAAAGTTGTATCCATAGAGTTTTTTTTAACAAAATATTGTTACAAAAGTGTTTCCTCAAAAAATTATTTTTAATAGACATTGACGTTACAACTGTATTGTTTCAACAATTTATTTACGATAAGCCATTTGTTTTAAAGTCTAACAATAATTTATCTTTGATTCAAAATGTTTTGAGTGGACCCAACTGTCAAATTTCTTTTCGGCAACATAAGTTTTCAATTTGAAAGAAACGCAAATTAATGTGTATGGGAAAAGATATGAGTTGATATTGTCCGCTACTCTTAATCATCTCGCAATTATTTCTTTAAAAAAGAATCCTCACAAGTATTTCCTCAAGAAATTATTTTATAGTTTTGGAACTTTGGAACTTTCGGAAGGTACGAAAAATGTTTCCTCAAAATATTATTTTATAGCTTTCGAATGAACTTTACCAGTGCAAAAACTTTATTTTCTTAAAAATGATTTCTAAATCATACACAAATTTTAGAACTAAAAAAATGTTTGCTTAAAAATTGTTTTTAAGCTTTCAAATTAACTACTTGGGAACATACTATTCCATTTTCATAATTTCTTTTTATCTTAGCATCTCAGCATCTCATATCAAAATCTTAATATTTTTTTGTTTTCGTTTTTGTTTTTGTAAAATCATACAATTTCATTTTTTATCCCTTTCTCTATTTACAATCCTAAACACGTGAGTGCACAAAGAAACTAGTTAAAAATTTCTCTGCATACACATTCAATTTTACAGAATCAGCATTACCCTACATACCTAAATGATAACTTCCAATATCATTGGCTAAATGCTGAGCTCTTGCTTTCGTTTCAGAAGATGAATTCTCTGTACCCATGTAACATGTGACAAATATTCTTTTACATAATTCTTTTACATCTCCAGGAATATATGATGGATCTTGAGTAACCTTACGTATATCGTTTAAGGTTTGAATGTTACCTCTTTTAACAGAAGAAACAACGAGGCGACACATTGAAGCAACAATGCAGGCGGTTGAAGAACTATCAATACCTAGAAAAAAAGTCTCATCTTACAATTTCGATAGCTGGACCTATGCAGTGCATCAACTTATTTGACTGTTGACTATGTGCAACAGGTTAATCACATTTAGTAATTTTTGAATACATTAAAGAAGAAAATATTTTCTTTGTTAAGTTAATTTCAAGACATAACTACAAAAATACAGAAAAAACCCGCAATGAAAATCTTGGTTTAAAGACCTACTGATTTTTTTTATCAATCGATGCACATTGCAATAAGAAACAAGAAAACCGTCCGGTTTGATCACACATTCGTATTGTACACATACTTTATACTTAAATATTGTATTGATTATGTTTATATATCTTGTATCTATGGCAACGTTCTTGTTTATATAGACCTGTTGTATAATTTTTATTTTACTTGAAAATGGGTGTATGACAACCAAAACGTCGTTAAATGTTGTCTTAATTTGTACACATACACATGGATGTCCAAGTTTTAACATAAAATATTGTCAATCGAATTTCTAATGTCTCATGTAAAAACAACAAGAACTGAAGCGGTTTGAACACTCACACAACACTATGATGATAAATAATTAAAATGTATTTATTAAAATATAAAATATACAATGATAAAATTTGGTATAAAATATTAAGGCACAAACCTAGAGAAAGAGATAATGATAAATTGAATCATATTAAAAGTTGTGACTATTTTTCGATAACTGAGATATGGCTGGAGAGCACACAACTCGAGTCAGTTTCGAACATTATAACATTGTCAACATACAGTAAATCAAAACAATCATTTCAAGACAATGAACACCCTCATTTGATGCAAGATTTCTCGAAATTCGAATAGAATATATATCTACTGGTTTCATTATTTTGGGTATACTATATAAAGCTACACTATAATAAGAAAACAACAAAAAAACGCTGCTATACGCAAAAAAACAACACACAAACAAAAACTTTTGGTCAATATAGCGCGCTATTTGTGGTGGCTTTGATTTTGATACTATTCGCGCCCCTTTCAACTTTTCGTTACCACCATGACAGACCGCAGCCCATACCAAATCACACATTTCTACGAATGTGTGAAAAAAGTCAGCAAAACACAATTGTTCTACTACAATGCCAAGACATTATTTTTGTTTAAAAATGATACTTCTACATACCTCCACTCAAAGGTAAGAAGAATCCTGAACATCCAGATCTACGTAAATAATCCCAAAGCCAACAAGCTGGTGCTAAAGCAATCTCCTCCACTGGCTTATATATTCTTGCTTGTATAACAGGAGATGCAGCAATGCACAAACTATCATGATGAGTCAAGGTGTAGTCCACTTCAATTTTTTCGTAAACATGACTCGTACTTGCTTGGATTCCATAAAACGGACTCCTCCTGTAAGTTTGAATATCGTCCAAATCAATTGTTGCTATAACAACGTCAACCTCCTCTAACGAAAATTGTTCTCCTTGCCCTACTAAACTACCATTTTGAAATATCATACTTGAACCATCATAGTATACCCGCTCTCCATCACAGCCTTTTAGGTTTGCGTATAAATAAGCACCACCATTCTATTATAAGGAAATGAAGATAAAAGGACACACGTACCTAAAGGCACTTTTTTGCAAAGCAAATTAGTGAATTTGATGGCGAATTAGCAGTGAAATATCTTTTAGATTTAAAACAGAAACGAAGAAATATGTGACAAATTCAGAATGCAAACACTATTAAGAGTATTAAAAACAAAATATTTATCTTGAATTCATATATTTAGAGTTTTTCCAAAATTAAAAACTAACTATTGCGTTCTAAGTGGTTAAAAGTTCACAGAAAAATATTTTTTAAAACAAATAAAACTGTGCATGCTTAGGTCCATTTCGCTGGGAAATTTACCTCATGGAAATCTGCCTTAACTTGAAGTAGTTAGAACAACTTTATTATTAAAACTTAAAAACCACAGCCTTATTAATTTTGTAAGAAAAACAATTTTTAAATTAGTTTATGACATGAGTAAATTGATACCTTCTTCGTAGCTTGAGCTATAAGTTCAACTCTTAAACTTAATTTTCTTAATTCATGGTGAGATCCACTTCCATTCATGAATAATTCTACACCTAAAAAAAGCAACACTTATAGTGAGTTTGTAGAGAAACTTTATGACTTATACCTCATTAAACCACACTCAAAGTTTGTAATTAAAAGTGGGTTTCACTCCCTTTGCAACCTGACATTTTACATACCGGCAGGGAGGGATGTTGCACCTGCTAGCTACATAGCCTTAAATGCTGTTTTTCCTACATTAGATTAGGTCTATTTTGGACGCTAGCAGTTATCATTGAACACATAGGTTCTATGCTAGTATGCAGCACAAATTTGATTTGGTGTTGTAAGGCGCAACAGATATTATGACAACATTTCGCTCATTGAAGATACATTTTATGTAACAATTCGTAATCATAAAAATCTATGGTTTGAAAACCTTATAAAAGGGTTAGGTTAAGTGAGGCGATGCAGAATAATGAAATGACCTCACATATGACAAACCTACATCATATAATGGAATTATACATTATTAAGTTCAGCCATCACAAAATAGGTGTTGTGCTAGGGGCAATAAAAATGCCAATAATCTGTCAAGAGAATAGGGTTGCTGCTCTATTAACTATTAAAAATATAAAAATGTAGATTTTTTGTGATTTTAAGAAAATGTAGGTTATCAAAAATTGATCACAATTCAGTTTTTTTAATTAATTTATTTTACGGGGGCAATTATTTTCTGATGTAAAATGCCATTTGCCTGCTTCACAACGGCAAACTTGTGTTTCACAATTTATTTTTTGTTTAGTGACTGCATGCTACCATACCCAAACAACAGTTAAATTAAGAACAAAAATGAGAGCAAAATTTTAAGTTTAAGTTACATCCAACTTAAAAAAACCATCCATGTTGGCAAAAATTTGCTGACGTAAATCAAGAATTTTTGTTCACATGTCGGCATTCGCCTCTGAAATTGACGTGCTGACAAGAATCAGAAGGCTGCTATTAGATTGATCAATATTTTGCATTTTTAAGGTATATTAATTCAAATTAGTTAGTCACATTGCAACAGATTATTTGCACATGGGTAACTTTAACATTTCTGTCTTAACTTAAACTGGAATAAATAACAAAAAAGTTTTCTCCAATACTTATTTTTATGACGCTTGAATGAATTTAGACACAATTTATCAGACTAATATTATTAAAGGAAAATGAACAAAACTAAAAGCAGTAAAAGCATTAAAAGGGTACCTTGAAGGGCCATGTTTGTGTGTGGTGAGTTTGGTGAAAAAAGTTCTTCGCATATTTCATAACCAATAACTGTATCCAATGTAGCAATGATTGCCTCGCCAAATGGAACTTTTGTCTGACCAGTTATTTTCGTAATCAGGGGTGGTAGATGGACTTCCTCCAAACAATAATCCTAAGAACATATAAACATAAATGGATGCATTCAATGTTATTTTTCCAAGTATCTGGTAAATGCATCCATTAAAACACAAATTTGTGCCTGGTATACACAGGGCAAAAGTTAAATATAATCCAGTTGGAGCTATATTTTTTTTTTAATTTTTACTCAGTATTATACTTTGTTTTGAAAGTAACTTTAAACAACCTATTATCCTTATAACTTTATGCTAAAGGAAATGGATATTGTTTTATGTGATTCTAACAAAATTAACACCAAACTTGATTTTTAATTTTAGTCTTGCTTTAATAACAAAACCATATTTAGCCATGTATACAACAAGTAATGAATCATTGTAGTCATAACTTTACCTTCAACCATGGTGAAAACCATCGTTGCTCCCTGTAATTTCCACTTATAGCTAATGTCTTTTTAGGTCTGATAAGCAGAATCTTTTTATTTAACATAATCACTCTGCAATTATAAACTGTATGCTGATATGCCACTGGCATGCCAACGTCAACAATGATATTGTCGCAAACAGGGTTCTCAAGAATACACGCCAATGATTCCCATGAATGCAGCAACGTATCGCTTTCCAAAAAGTGATCATTGCATCCATAACCTGGTATTTCTAACTCAGGTCCCAGACGATAGCATGCTAAAGTAAAAGACCCAAAGAAAGTTTTCATAAATATAAAAACTTCTGCATATTCAATCATGGTTCACTGTCATTCCAGAATAAATATTACAAATTTACAACTAGTTGACCTTCTCATATAACGCAATTGAAATTGAAATAAATTTATGTTAATGTAATGATTACTTTAAAATCTAAATAATTTTTAAGGCTTTTTGGTTGAAGAGGTGAGACTGACGGACGTTTTGTACTAAAGGTTCTCTTACATTTTACTACATTTTCTGATATAGGGCAAAACGCTGAAAACTGGTAGACACTGGTAAAATTAAAGATTTCGTCTAAGTGCACATACACCAACAAAAAAGCTTGTGAGCTTTTTGCGCTATAGTAGGAAATGCGGTCAAATGGAAAGTCTTGTGACTAAGAAACCGTGCAATGGTTGCAGCCTATTCAGCCTATTTAGCAAAAGAATTTGAAATTTAAACCTATAGATGGGCTCGACCACAACATGAAATGAAGAAAATACACCATTGCATTTGAAACAGACATTTGTATTAAAGTGGATCTGTTTTATTTATAATTATAATAATAATAACAATTTATTTGGCTCCAACTTATATACATTGGTTCTTCTGCTTATATATCTATATAACAAAAAAGAATAATAATAATAAAAAAAATAAACTATATGTGTATGTATAAAATCATTGAAATTTATTTTACAAAATTAGTTTGACTAACAATATTCAAATAAGATGCAGGTGCTGCACAAACTATGTTGCTATTACATCTATCGATAATAGTGAAACATCCATTTTACAATTTCATATAAAGTATATGGTAACACTACAAGTTGTTGATGTTGATCTGGGTTTTTTTGTGTTCTTATTTCATTGGGCATAAGAATAATTTTTTGAGGAATATACCAGTTGAAATAGTTTAGAGCACCCAAATGGGGTCTAAGACCAATTTTTTTAAAATAATAACTTTTTGAGGAAAACATTTTTGTTAACGGGAAATACAGCCTGTCGATCATTGTGGAGAGTCACACTATTTGAATTGAATATTGATTTTGTTATCTTTTGTAATCTATGTTTGCTGGACATGTCCAAAGGCACGTTTAGTTTAACAAGCAACTTGGCAAAATCAACCAGAAATTTAAAATGCAAGGAAACAATTTCTGCAGCAGAGAGAATTAGTACCCATAGTTTAATACGCACAAGTCCAAACATCCGGAATTACGTGCAGCTTATGTTAAAATACATCCATTTACTATTGACTGTTTTGTAGCAATGTTTGTATTTAGAGTTTTAACAATCCAAGTTTTTTTAGATATTTGGGTCAAGCTGGCAAAACTGGAGTTTTTTATCCTAGAATGTTCGTTCTAAATGTGCAATCATTTAACTTAAATTAAATTCACATTTGCAACAACAACTTATTTGCGTGCAAATTGATGCTCTGTATGACTTTTTCTCACTTTCTTGTATATACTGACGTCCTGGTCTATTCTACCAACAGATTCTGTGTTGTAGTCAGTAAAGCAAATAATGCATTTATAACTTACCACCACGCTCCTTTGCAATCCGTATACTTTCTAATATTCTTCTTAGATTTCCTTCAAAGTCTAATGCCCATTGTGCCAATGAACATGTAGCCAATGTAACTTTGCGACCCATTTTTCTTTATATAATATACCTAAAGAAAAATATATTAAAGAAGAACAAACGTCAAATTTTTTTTAAAAGATTTTGATTCAAAAACCCCTTTAAAGGGACTGTCCGGTAAAAAAATAAGTTTTATTATATCAACTAATATGTACTTATTACTAAAGAATATCTGCATCTTTTAAAACATAATATATTAATACGCTTATGTAAGTTGTTTTCTTTTTTTCAATTCCCTCGTGAAGCATCACCTTTGGATCGCCATTTTGTTTGAATAATTCAGCATGAATGAGAGGCTAAACACACATGTTTCCCCTGACGTAGCACAATGGTGAGAAAATCAAAACAAAACGCGCTAGCCCGTTAAAGGATAGACCGGAACAAAAAATCTTATTGACTTATTTTATTTTCGTTTATTATTTTTTAAGTCAGTTAATACCCCCGTGTAGCATATATTCGGAAATGTGTTATAAATAATTTATCAGATTTCACAGGTTCTGTTATTATTCGCTAAAGGCGCTTCGCTGAAGATAAAATTTAAAGATCAAAATGTAAAAGAGGCCGCTTCAGCGCGACATTACGCAATTTCCCCTCGAAAGCAAACTAAATAACATTTTTGTTTCTTTTTGTGAAACAACTCTGAACGGAGGAAGGTCGAAAAACTTGCTGTTAGTATGGCCTACTGTTCGGCGTACGGTTGTAAAAACAACATTAAGTCAAACAAAGATTAAAGCTTCTTTCTAATGCCTAAG
The DNA here is from genome assembly GCA_030067915.1 of Hydractinia echinata. Taxonomy (NCBI): domain Eukaryota; kingdom Metazoa; phylum Cnidaria; class Hydrozoa; order Anthoathecata; family Hydractiniidae; genus Hydractinia; species Hydractinia echinata. The sequence continues at coordinate 505,195 of JASGCC010000124.1, forward strand.
AATCCTGAAGTTAGCAAAGCCTGGATTGCCGCAATTAACAGAACAAAGCTGCCAGCTAAAGTATTTCTATGCTCTGACCATTTTGAAGAAACCTGCTTTGACCCAAGCTGGAAACTTCAGAATGAATTATTTTATAAAGATCGTCCTTGCAAACGGCGGTTGATTCCAAATTCTGTGCCGACAATTTTTTGTCATAAGACTGCCCCTAAGGAACGTACATCCTTCACATCGCGAGCCAAACGAAGTCAATCTAAAGACGTAAGCAAATCCGTTTTTTTTATAAGAATGTTAATCTTGAAAATTATTCTTAATTTCCTCGTATTTTGCTATTGGTATTGACAAAGCCTTGAATGTTCTTAACATTTCTCGAGTATATCATCTTCGTTCCCATTCCTTTTTATTACTTCGTTCGATCGTTATTAGTTGGTGAAGTCAGCCTTGGTTGAAGATTCTGAGCAATTATGTTTAATCGATAATGAAGTTGAATTTGAAGTTGAATCCAAATTATCAATTGGAATACAGGCCATACCAAAAACACAAACGAGTGCAACCCAATATAAAGATACGTCAGTACGAAGTACATGTACACAATTTCAACCAGTTCTCCCCCTTCTGCGTCACCCTTAAACCCAGTGTATCGTCCATCTACACTAGGATACTCCTTCCTGATCTTACAAACTGCACACGCTGGTATGACACGTCGTACACCTCGCCCAAGTTTGTTGTGGATAAACCAGCAAAACTGTCGATAAGCACCGTAACGGTACGTCCTAAATTTTTTAGCAAAATAAGTTAAGTCAATCGTCGAATTTTTAGTAACGCGGGAGAGATTAAATAGATTACCTATTTGGTACATGGTCACGCTCAGGTAAACCGCGACTTTCCCGGTCATATAGCGCGACTAACGCTGTCCATAACACATCTTTCAACAACACGATGTAGTTAAAATGTGGATGCTGTGTGATGCATTCCTGATCTTAAAATAATTATCATGAAGTTAGAAAAAAGTCTGGAAATATAAACTCCCCTTATTATTTTTGGAAATATATAAAAATAAATCGCTACCATTAAGATTGAAGTATTTTATGGCATCGATTTCAACACAGCAAACACACTCTTTCTCTGTCGGCATCCTCTCACATTTACCACAACGACACCAATCAGTAACAGGCTTACACAATCTAGGATTTTGCTGAGGATCGAAGTCTGCCTGATCATCAAAAGCATCATTAAAAACCCGCCTAGGCTGTGAAGCTATTTCGGAATCTGATCTTTCTGGTTCATACTGAAATCCTAATACCGTGAAATTTTTGTTCGACGAAGACATATTAATAATCGTATTTCATAATTTGTAGAGAAGAGTTTAAAATTAAAAGTTTTTTTAAATAAGTTTCTAAACAGTTAACTTCTAGGGGGGTTCATATTTTGTACTGAAAACGCTACACACTTTCGCTACATAGTCTGTTTTTCACCACTGTTCTATGTATGTCACATGCATAATTACGCATATTAAATTTTTAACCCAGGCCGTTTTGCGCGCATTTGCAGCAACGAGACGAAGCCATGCTTTAACAATATCTACGATAAAAAGGTTTGTTTATATATGTGATTAAGTGAATAATATCAAAAAAGAAAGGTATTTTCTATGTCATAATTTTAAATTACAAATAATATTTTAAAATAATTTTTCACCGGACAGTCCCTTTAAAATTCTAAATATCTTGCTATTTTTCCCTCCATGTTGGTTGCAAGTAATCAATACCATTTTTTATATAAAAACATCCAATTTTGTGATATCACTCCTGTGAGAACTGGAGAAAGTGGCTGCTAAAAACCACGGAAAAAGTAAAAAAAAAAGCAAAGACAAAGAATTACATTATCATATACGTCCTCGCCTTGTTATTCCCCTTAATATATAGCAAGTGAGGTATAATTACATATATAATAACTAATATTAAAAAAAAACGACAACCACAGTTGGAGAACAGTTACTTTACTTGATCAACAATGCAACACAATGCTTCTTTTGTGAATAAAAATATACACAAAATAGGTATTAAAATAAAATTTCTAAACTAACAGAGAAAAATTTCAAGCAGGAGATGAGTGCCAGAGAATAAATTAATATCTAACCATCCAAACAACAGTATACGTGGCAACATGACTATGGAAGCATGTTTACTTTATATAGCAAGTTTACTTTTTTAAATTGAGTTTCTACAAACCGAAAAACTCTTTTTGTTTTTGTTGTTGCCGAATTTGGAAACTGTATTTCCATTTTAGTAAAAAAGTAATAAAAGCAGGTTTCTGAATTTGAAATTGTTTCAACTATTTTAGAATTCAGAAACCTGCTTTTATTACTTTTGTTAAAGAGGAAGGTTTCTTCATACAAAAACTGTTTTCATATCTGTAACTAGCTAGCTAGATAGCTACCTTTCAAGAACTAAGAACTTTTTCCTTACTGACCGACCGAAAAAGGTTCACATTTTCTGTAGGTGTGGCAAGTTGGGTCAACATAACTTTTACTTAGGCCCAAATCTGCATCATTTTATATGGTTTGGTAAACTTTTGGCTGAAACCTTTTAGTTTCAGCCATGCTTTATGATTGATTGAATGTTGCAGGAAGTTTTCTTGGTAGAACGCGGACCCTAATTGGGTCTGCATAACTCAAAATGAGCAGTAAACACTCTAGGACTCCCCTTAAGCCATGTCCCTCCTGGAAATAATAGACAAGGGTGCTGAATCACCAGAAAACGGCACAAAAATTACTGGAGCAAGTTTGGCGTTTAACAAAAATCAAAAATTTGCATGAAAAAGCCTACATTCATTTCAAAAATTAAAAAACATACTTTTTGGCTGTAGTAAAACACCATTTTTGGTTGTAGTCCTTATGGGAACTACTACTCAGAAAACACAAACACATTTTGCTGAAAAAGTTTGTCGGCATAGAGTTCTCCAAAAAGTCACAAAATTCTGTAATATATACTTTCAAAGTTGTTTATTTGTAAATGAGTCAAATGAATTTGTAGGTGCTGTTTTGAAGTTCAGGAATAATTCAGGCGAGTTTTGGATTTATCGGACGAAAAAAGGGGCGAATTTTATTTAAAAAGTCGCCCACAACAAGCTTGGCCTCATATTGTTATATGAGCGTTTTTGCGTCCTAGTAATATAATATCCCGATATTTGTGAGACGAGATGTAAAATATACACATCTTGATAGGTGCTGGTAAACTTTTGGATGATACATACTCATGTCCGGCGTATAACGTTTAACGGCGCCGTAGTTTAGTGGTTATCACTCTCGTACTTTGTGCGGGAGACCGGGGTTCGATTCCCCTTGGCGGCGATTCAATATGGGCAATTGAATATTACCGTAGCCCCGGGTTAACCCAAGCCATGTGAGGGGAATTGGGTAGATGGCGCACTGTGTGGGCCGTTGGATGTGGCAGGGAGTTGTCTGGCAGAGCGCTGACCCTAATTGAGTTTGCGTAGCTCAAAGAGAGCATTAAATACTCCAGGACTCCACATCAAAAGCCATGGCCCCTCCTGGAAATAATAGACAGGGTATATCCCTCGATATTTGTGAGGCTAGCCATGTAAAATATGCACATCTATCTATCTATCTATCAGTCTGTGTAGCTAGTTCTGGACAGAAATTTCAAAAAGGTTTCTGTTAGCTTAAATAGGAGCTTTTGAACACAATAGAACTGCATTTGTGGTCCCTTCTGGTAACAATTGACATGGTAGCTATATCCCTCAAAATTAGCATGGCTAACCGCATAAAATATAGCTAGCTAAGTCACTAAAACTACTCCCTCATCAGGAAACCACCACCACCGCACCAGAGCAGTGGACCCGCGCAGCAGCTGAATTATGCTGTCACTGAACATTTTATGTACCTTTCTACTATACCCAACTAATATTAACTTAGGTTTATTTGGAGTCTATTATTGTTGGACCAACGCAACGAATAAAATATCAAGCTTTCAAGCAAAATTTATCAAAACAACACGCGCTACTTTGACAGCCATGTTTGCCTTTCTTCGAAACAGACAACAGTTCGGCAGATTCCACGGATTAGGAAATGAGTATGACGTCACATGGTCGCGGAACAGGGCTGCAAGTCCAACACGCCACCCGGACACACACCAACCTCCCGCTCCATAGTAAGAATTCTGTTTTAGTTTCTTGCTATAAAAAACATCAAGGTAAGTCATTCAATTTTTTTGATTATTCTATCTTACATATGAGAATGCCTCTTTGTGCAATTGAACTGGTGTAACACAATAGAATTTGCGGAGAATGAAGCTGTTTTTACTTGTATGTACCAAACTTGGTTTAGTTTGTTTTGGTAGACTAGTTGCGGTAGCGCGGTTAGTATTCTGAACACAGAAAATTTTCGCCACCTTAACTATTTTGATTTCCCAGTAGTAAGAAAAAGTATGCTGTGTCTCCGGACTGTACGGTTACATCAAAAACCAAATTTTATAATTTCCTGACTGTGGTGCAAAGTGGAAAGTTGAACCTGTATTTACATCATTAAATGCTAAAAATAGTTATGCTCAGGCTCATAATCTGTTTTGTCTGCAAGGTGTTGATGAAGGATATGATGAGACTTTTAAAGCCAACCATTTTTGTAATTATGGATAAAATAATTCAAAAAAGTAAAAGCAAAACACCTTTTCTTCCATTTTTAATAAGCTTACTGCGCATAAATGTCTTTTTTCTTTTTTTTATATCAATTTATTTTCTTTAATCCCCCGCTTCCCATAGTTCAGCTTGTTTGAGCAGAGAGCAGACTGTCCATGTCTGGAATAGCTAATATTACGTTATTAGGCATTTCCTAGGCATGCTGAGGAGCCCTGATATTGGGCGAAACAGTCTTAAAATATCTGAATTTAAATCTTTGTTTTTATTATTCCTAAAGATTTCTGCAACCCTTCACATAGCTAATGGTTTGTTTTTTTCCTTCATCCTCGTGTCCCCAGCGTTTGTTGCCCATGCCAAAGCCGCTAGTGCTTACTTGGACGGCGCCCGCCCCGATGCCAAAAAGGCAAAAAACCCTGGGGACGAGGTTGCTTCCATGACCCCCAGCTGTTTTGGGCGCAGAAAATTGCTGTGTTTATTTTTGCTTCACAATAAATGTGACTAACATGTTAAAAATCTTGGACCCGCCCCTGCACTGTCTGATGGTGTAATGAACCTCCAAGGGACCAAGATAATAGTTTGATTGTTCAAGATCGAAAAGGCATTTTTTCTCGGAGTTGCTTTTAATGAAACAGGCAGCCATTGTTAAAAAAATAAATGTTTCATAGTTTTTGCTGTTGAGAAAAGCATATTAATAATTTAACATTAAAAACATTAAATATTTAGACAAATATATGTTATAATAATATATACCTAAAATCCTCACAGACAATTTATTTTGAAATTTCGAATTCAGCTCACCATATTTTGCTTGTAAGTATTTCCATCTTGTTCTGGTGTGATAATACTTACAATGATTTAAAAATATGGATCCAAGGAATCACACTTTTTTCTATGTAATTCCACCATTGTGTTTTATTATTTTCGTTCGTTTCTTCCCTTATAAAATATCAATCAATCCGTTGCTGGAATACAATCAATAACCAACACAGTGATAAAAAGCTGTCATCACTATCAAAAAACCAGTGCAAAAAAATAATTACAAATCAATTGTTAAGTAAATACTTATAAGGAATATATATAAACTAATAATTTTTTTGCTACACTTAAATTTAAATTTAAGTTTAATTAGTTATTCATTTTTTGTATATATTTAGCTATATTTTTTTATTTAATTTTGTTTAATTTTTGTTTATCTTATTTCATTTATTGATTTTTTGTTTGTTTTTCTTGTGTTTTATTGTTTATTTTGTCTTTGTCTTCTAATTTATTTCTACCACGTATATATCTATCTTATTTTTTTGTTGTTGTTGACAGGGGGGGCTAGTTCTTGATTAGATTTATCTATTTGACTAGCTCTCTTGTTAGGTTAGATTATTGCATTATTTATACTCTAGTTAATTTATTTTGTTAAAAATTTTATTTTTGTAATCTAAATTAACAAATAAAATGTATTTACTTACTTACTTTACTTACTTAAAAGATTGAAATTGATTAAATAGAGTTGGCATTTTGAAGAATAATTATTTATCAAGAAATATTTCCAATTCCTTATTTATCTTACGACCTCTGACATCCTCGACACTAAAGTTGAAGTTTGTCTTACTATAATACTTTTTCAAGAATTTCATTCACTATGTTGGTGAAAAGGCTCTATTTTTCTAATAGTATTCCTAAGGGTAGTTTCCTCTGCTACAATATATTATATGCAATATCAGGACCCAGTATCCAACACCGTAAAATTATGTACAAGAAGAAGGCTGCTATTAGTTTTATCAAATCAATTTGATTTGATTATAAAAAAAAATTATGACCCTTAAAGTCACAATATATTGCACGTCGTAGTTACAGCTGTATAATATGTTTCACAAGAATATACAATTATGTACAATTAATTGTATGTAATACAGTGCGTAACCACAGGCCCTCCCAATAATTTTCATACTAAAAAAAAGAAAGAAAGAAAGAGAGAAAGAGAGAAAGAGAGAAAGAGAGAAAGAAAAAGAGAAAAAGAGAAAGGAAGGAAGAGAGAAAGAAAAAGAGAAAAAGAGAAAGGAAGGAAGAGAGAAAGAGAGCCAGAGAGACAGAGAAACGCGTAAAAACTTACCTTCGAGCTACAACCACTGATGCACGGATGAATAATCTGATGGTATTACATATTCACAAATCACACACTGATAATATTGATTTGTATGAAGTAGCAAACGAATTTATTAAAAAGAGAGAAAGTCGTTCAGGAATATTCGGATCCTTCCCATAGATCATTATTATAAAAATCACTGAATGTTTCAAGGGGGCTGGCAGCACATTTTAAAAAGTCCAAATGCGATGTAAATTTTCTAAAAAGTGCACCCTTAAAATTTCTAGTGTTCTTATCATTTTTTTTATTGTAGCCGTGTAATGTAAATATGTATCTCTTATGATAGTGATGTATCACTATGTAAAGCGAAATTCATATATATAATTTTTCTATGTAGGCCCCCCAATATTAAAATTGTGGTTACGGCACTGTAATATAATGTAGCAGTGGAAACTGCCCTTTGCTAAAAAAAACAAAATCATCAGTCCATAGCCAATTCCGTTCCAAATAAGTTTTATTTCATCTCAAAGTACAACACAAAACCATAATGTATTCAAAATGGCGCGTACACTCACCGCTCAACAAACACAAAACCACAACTTAAGCACTTTCCACATACAGTCGGTGTAATAAATAGCGACACACAAAGATCTCTCACAAGTATTTCAATACAAAAGATTTGAAAATGCTAATTTTAATACTTTTCTGTACATCTATAAACAAGAAGATACGTGTTCGATCATCTTTCCCTTCCCTTCGACAGTCTGCAAAGTAACAACTTCTAAAGCATTTTCCACCTTTCTGCATCCTCTCCCCCAGGGTTTGTTGCCTGATGCCAAAGCCGCTAGCGCTCACTTGACTGCTAACAAGAAGGCAAGAGCCCCTGGGGACGAGATTGACCCTTCTGTCACTATCATAAAGCTTAACATACTTAGCAAACTTATTTGTATAACAAAGAATAACGCATGCGCTAAAGTTACGAGTCTGTAGCGAAAAGAGCTCTATTCATCTATTCAGTCTATGTATGCATACAGGAACGGTACAATATCCATTCCCATGTCAACATTTCCTTCCGCACATTTCCATACTCCTGCAACCAACCATTAGCACTGGATAACTCGAACTTTCATCATCTCGAACCATTTTCCTGGGTCCCCTGGACTGTCGTTGATACTTTCTTATAAAAAACTCCCGTTAACTCTGACCTCGGAGAATTGGATTTCGTTAACTCGACCCATTTTTCGTCCCCCCTGTGGCTAATTTCTTCGGATAACTTGAACTTTTTATTTTTTTAGGTTTTTAATTTCAAGGAAAATTCAATTTACAAGGGACTTTTCTTTATGCCTTTTTCATCGCCAAGTTTGCATCTTTTTCCGGTAACTGCTGCCCCATCTCTTAAAAATTCGCTTCAACTTGAACTATAATCTCATTTTAGACTAAATTCGACTTAACGGGAGCTTCGTTCAACTCAAACATTCGAACTATTATCTTGGTTGGTTGGTTGGTTGGTTGGTTCGAGTTACCGGGAGGTAACTCGAACCTCCAACCACCATCCTATCGTACAATATGACAGTATCAGCATAATTCATCCTACCCTCATTTGGTGGAGCCTCGCTATTACTAACTTCATATTTGAAAGTTCTCCCATCAATCGTACACAAAGCAGTCTTATCCTTACTCACAAGAACGTTCTTATAATCATTAAACATCATCTCGTAAGTCAATCCCTCCGATAAACCGGATTAATGAAAGAGTATAATACTTGCAAGCAACTCGAAATCTAATGAAATACAGAACGTTCCTCCAATAGCAAGTTCGTTTTCCTCATTATTCGTCTTCACAGCATCTTTTGCACCCCCACTTAACTTTTGAAGAATTTAACAGAGATACCCCGACGGATCACCCCGTCAGGGTATTTCCTATATAATACTAACACTATAAATCATACTAACACTTTAACCAAATTTGTCTTTGCGACTCTATCTAATTTTTGCGAATTCCGCGAATAAAAGGATCTGATGTCGTTTTGTTCTCAATTTATGCCGTTCTTAAGGTCGTTTGTATAGGAGACGTTATATAAAGACTGCAGAAGTTGAAATTTACATATATATTATATGTAGTTCTGTTTAAATCAGAAGAAAAAAATTGTGTAAAGCATTTTTCAAAAAGGAAAGGAAATTGACTAAAAATCGCGAAATTTGCGAAAATTAATTCCCTAATTAAGGTATTAACAACGATCGCATTATCACCACTACTTGTAATCATAAAATTAAACGACAACCTTGACGTACTAAGAACAACAACATCGTCACTAGAAAAACTAGAAAACTGTCAATCAAAAGCTGATTCTGATTCATCGTGCTTGGGTTATTAGTCACCGAAATGTATTGTTTCAAACCCCTTTAATTCCACGCTGTCTTCCAAAACTTCTCGACGGTAATGACTTGTCTCCATAAATTTTCTATTCACCCATATTTTTTTGTAAAATGTAAAACCTCGTTTTAAGAGATCAGTGTGATGACTTAATGACGGCTTCACACGTCAGACAGTAGAAGATAAGAATAAAAAAAAGCACGATAGTAGGAGAATATGTTTTTACTGTCGCGAGGGTTCAAAGTCTTTTATTTGTATAATGAACACGTCTTTGATACGGCTTTGATGTGGGTGACATCAAATGAGGGAGGGTTCATATCCACCACAAGGTTTTTCTCGATCACAATATCGATGTTTTACTTGAAAAGTTGGGCTATTGCTGATCAAGAGGCATAGTTACGTAGTCGCATGTTTGTATTTTTCATCTCTGGCGATTCGTTTATCATCGTTCCAGGATAGGACAGTCTTGTTCCCGAGTACTTTTCATGCCTGTAGCTTTTGATGACGTTTACTTCCTGTCCGTTTCCCTTTTAGCTAATTAAATAGTCTTCATACACACATTTTGGTTTTCTTGTGACGGCTCTTATTCATTCTCTTTTTACTTTTATTTCCATCAACCTCAAACACATATAATTTTGATCTTAGACCAACAAACATTTACATGATTTTTCCATCACTCTCATCTTCAAACTTTCCTCACACATTTCTATATTTATCATCGTAGTTTGGATGTTCTTCGTCATAGTTAGAGAAGCTGTAAAGGTCTCTATCTTCCAATAAATGAAGATACATGTCGTCTGATATCGTAGACTATGAAATCGGTGTCTGTGTATAGCAGCTTTGCTCTATCTTTGTATTTTTTCATCACATTGTAGTGGAAGTCGTACATCAGCAATTCAGATATGTGAGGGATACACGCTACAACGTAGACAGGCTTGTTGAAAGTTAGATGGATAACTAGATTCTCGTTGAATACTATCTGTTTGGTGTAATTGGGTTTTGAGCAGAGCCTTACTGTTTTCTTGTAGTTGCTGGAATGTACAATGTTTACACTAGGAAGATAGAAATTTACTTCAATCCTCCTAGATTCACCCAATTCGCAATATTTCCCATTGTTGTACCAAACACTGAGTCGTTCATCAGTTTGGAGACGTCTTTTTCAAACTCGTTGTAAGTTTTTTTCCTTAGTTGTGTGTTTTTGTTGATATATGATTTCATCCAAGGTGATAGTGTTGGTCCTAAGTCGATGAATGTTTTCGACTTTTGCAGTAGAGTATATATATATTTTTCTATCTTATTTACCTCCAATCTTTCCGAAGCAAGTGGATAATTGTTGTGAAGGTCATGTAGTTGTTTTAGATATTCTAAACGTACCTGGAGCATGCATCCTTCCTCCTGGCTTCCCTAGGTAATACTTGCTAATTCGTGCTCATTTATCACTTAAATCCTCCTGTGGGTAGTGGTTCTGACAAAGTCCATCCAAATAAATTATTCGCGTCCATGTACATAAAATATTGTGACGATTTTTTCACACCGTAATCTTTCATATACTTGTTATTAGTTGTTGACAATCTGTTAAAAACATGGACACTCCATCAAGTATTGAGTTTTCAAAAAACAATAGTCCATCGATGTTGAATAGGAGCTGTAGTTCTATCGATGTAGACTTGAATAGAGCATGAGCATCCCATGATAAAACCAGGTGCTGTGTAGTACCAAACCGGATATAGTTCGTAGTTATTCAAGTATATGTTGCGGAAGGTTCCGAATACATCATTTTAGAAAATTGATATAGATATTCACGTTATTTGCGTTGCTGATAATCTTCTCTAGTTTTTAATTTCACACTTCATTAAAAGCAATCTAACTAGTTGGTATTAGCGAATGTTAGGCTTTTAGCAAACTTATTTTTAAGTTTACAAAGAATTGGAACGTGAATAAAATAGTTCTAAAAAATGATTCGAAACGATTGTTGGCTTTGTTAAAAATCCGTTAACTCTGTAAAATTTGAAATCTTATATTTCATCCACACCCACTCTTGTACAAAACAACAACTTCTTTTTGTGAAGACACAGGCAGTGTGAGCAAACCGAGTCATATTTATGGAATGTTCATTAATTCATTTGGATGACAAAACAGTTATAATTGTAGTTGTAGTATAAATGCTAGTATTCATAAACGAATTCTTAACATCGCAATATAAGATAAAAGTCATGTAATTATCGGATTATGTTTCGTTAATGGTGGAATGTTTTTATATGTTCCAAATGGTCAATCGTCATCAACGAGGTTTTTTTACGCAAAATTTTTTTTTTCGAAAATCTGACTTCGGGTGGATTCGACCTTAGGTTTCACGTTACGACGCCTTAGCCAACTGAGCTATATTACGGCTTGAGGAAAAACATTTAATTTGACGGCTTTTATATTAATCATTTGTGAAACCGGTTCGATGGCCGGCGAAAATGGAAAATGATTTATTGATGCGAAATACAAAAGTTTTTTAGAATTTTTTTTGCGAAATGATTCCTCTCAACGAAATAAAGTTGTGTTGTGACTCTCAAGTTCTAGGAATAATCCTAATGAATTTCTCCATTACAAGGATTTCATAAGAATTTTTAAGCGGTATTTTCGAGAAATGGCTAAAGGCTCTCAGAGGTATGGGACCCAAAAATTTCACATGCGTGTCTAATAGATAAATAAAAAAAGTCAGTATCATAGCCATGCATCTGCATCATATCCCTCACGCCAGAAACAGCTGTAAATCAATTTTTAGGTTTTGTGAAATGACCCCGTTACTAAATTAAAAATATACTATTCGTTAGCCCGTGGAAAAATCCACGGGTTCGCCCGTCGCAGCTAAGCTACCATTTTGCGTGACAGACGGACAGACAGACAGACGTATACGGGCATTATAATATAGATTGTACAGTGATGTGTAATTGACATTTCTTTATATTTAATTTCTTTTAACAAGCGATTTAAATTACGTTCATTATTTCACGAAGGAGTGTTATAATGCGTTCACTGATGTGGTTATTGCAAATAATGTTGCTCGTAGTGATTTTGAGTCAGAATTATTGAGCATATTGTCGTTCTCATCACAAATTGGTTTATAAGTGAACCATTTATCTTCTCAACGAGCTTTTTAGAAACGTTTCCTTTGTCTTTGGTAGGTACTACATTTTTTTGTGTGAGACAAGATTTATGGTTTATAACTTTCTTTTTTCTTTTTGGCTATTTTTTAACAACGTCCTTCTTCTCTTGCCTAAAGCTGTTTCCACAGGACGCTATTAACTGTTACAAAATCCCCTGCGATTGACATTTGGGTATTTTTTTGGGTTTTCAAGTCCCTGCTTTGCTTGGCTTCGTCTTATTTCCGGCTTGTTTACGTGTGGCATTTTTCTAGGTTGTTTACTTGTGGCGTTTTGTTTGTCTTTGGCTTGCTTGCACTTAGGTTGTTTTTCTTGACCTATGTTTAGTTTGCTTAGTTAGCTTGTTGTCGGCTTACATTAACATAAAATTTGTTGAGCAACAGAAGTACAACAGTCGCCGTTACCACTGTAATGGTAACTCTGTTGTTCAACAAACTGACACAAAAGATGTTGCAGATATATATTAACTATAATGGAAACCGAACTTTAGAGACATCTAAATAAATACGTCACATTATTTTTTTAGTTTAAAAATGTCATCGTTTCTACGGAGCGCTTTGCAAATCATTGTGTATTGGTATACAGTTACAGCATTGGACTTGGTATGTAAAATGCGCAGTGCAAACGCTACTAGCAGAGTTGCGGTGAACTCAGGGGGCGACATGTTTCATTTGTCTGTTGCAAAAACAAACTAAAAATATTTTCTAAACAAGCAGCTCTTTAAAAATGAGAAAAGGATCTTCTCGGTTCCAACCACGATTAGGCCATAGCCTTATAGCCACCCCCATTCCCAGGGCTGGTTTTACCAAGCCCTGGGGACGAGGTTACTTTGTGTACTCCTGTGTTTTTAAAGTGTTCTGTCAGCATATGCTTCTGCACACAGCATGTCTCAAATTTTTATGGTTTGCAAAAAAACGAGGAGGTATCTTTTTCGTTTCGCGCGTATTAGTTTTTACGCGACGAAAAAATGGATTTCGCGTGTAATTTTCTTCGCGCAATAACAATTTGAACGTATGTTACGCGCATTAATTTTCGTTCAAATCCACCCGCAAACAACAAGGCAACAATAGGTGTGTTTCTTTTGTAGGTTAAAAGTCTAGAATTATCTTGTTTATATATATTGTTGCGAATCATGAAAAATGAAAATAAATGAAATTTATGTTCTTAAGAAAAGTCTGGTTTTGGCATATTAATTATCGCGTAATTTCTGTACTAAATTTTTCACGCTAATAAACGTTTTTTATACGCATGCGCGAAAATTAGTATGCGCGAAAACTTACACAAACAAGGTGGTAAAAGACGTATTAGTAAAATAGTCGTAAAATAGAAGAAAGTAACAAAAATGGTAAGAATTTTTCTCTTTCCAGAACACGACTGATTGTGGTCAAACTGTGAACTGTTTGCTTGTGCCAAACGGTTGTGGAACAAGTAAAGAATGTCAAATCATTGTGAAGTACAAGAAGGAAGGTTCAGATATGATTGATATTGTCATTCATGGAAAAAACGATGGATGGATTGCGTTTGGTTTGATTGAAGAAAAACGTCAAATGGCAAGTGAATATCGCCTCCATTTTTTCGAATTTAAATCCTTTTTTTTACTTTTATGTTGATATGGATCGAGTTATCAAAATCTATTTACAGTTAATTTCATAGTTTCTGCATAAAAAGTCTTCTTAAAACCGAGGCATGGAATGGCAACCTCGCCTCCAGGTCCTATAATCTCTTTTTATATTTGGACGCCGGTCTTGTTACCCCGATATAAAAACAACAACAATAGGAGCTGGAAACGAGGTTGCTGAAATTGTAAACCGTGCAAAAAAGGCTTTGATACTGATTTTAATAAGCTCCTGAAATAATTTTCCCAAAGCAATATTAAGATTTTGCACACGTCCTTCGAAACACGACTATAACAATTCAGTGATATACCAAATCTTCATGACTCTTCTGCATATTACAGACGGGAAAGAGATCTGCGGACGAGGTTAAGTATAATTGAAGGTTTACCTTGGCTGATTTATTTGCAAAGATCTTTTGTGTTTGTGTTGGTCGCAAATTTGACCAAAACATGACTTACCTCAAGGGCGGTTATTTGACCAAAACATGATTTTTCTGTAGGGCGGTTATTTCACCAAAACATGATTTTTCTGTAGGGCGGTGCACATGGTGAAGTTGTTATCATGCTCAACGAAAATATGACGTTGAAAGGATTTGTTACAGAAGGGACACATTTCAAAATGCACGAGCTGGTATGTTACTTTGTAAATGCAATTCACAATATGATACAGCTTTATCCTCCGAGGATACCTTGACTGGACGAACACGTGACAGAAATTTGAATTTCCTGTTCATCCTAGGAGGGTGGGCGTGTAGGTTAGGTCACATTGTGCCCCTTGTCCCCTCCTATTAGTTTTTTGGATGTGACCAACCTCGTTCCCAGCGCATGCTGTCTAATTTTATGTCTGGACGCCGTCCCGATATAGCTAACAAAGACACAACAGGAGCTGTGAACGAGGTTGGGCTGTGACTTTTTATTAAGTTATTAAGTTTGTCTGATTTTTTCTGATAAAAAAATTGAGATTTTTACACACACACACGCATCCTTGTAGGTAGAAAACAGGACCATATAGGGTAAAATGGCTATTATTGAAATTCATACAGATTTTTTAGATATACACGATCGAAAAGACACTGAAATTATTTTATTTTTTTAACTAGATTCCCCCTTTTAAAAAATGTATGCGAATATTTTGTTTTCTGAATGGATTCATTTGACTTCTGTGGTCCGTTGTTTACATTTTCTATCCACATGGAAGCGTGTGCATGTC
This sequence comes from Hydractinia echinata, assembly GCA_030067915.1. Classification (NCBI taxonomy): domain Eukaryota; kingdom Metazoa; phylum Cnidaria; class Hydrozoa; order Anthoathecata; family Hydractiniidae; genus Hydractinia; species Hydractinia echinata. The sequence continues at coordinate 520,272 of JASGCC010000124.1, forward strand.
TATTGTTGTCAACGCAAAATTAAAAGACACGGAAAGTGGTCTTTTACTAAAACTGGAGCCATTAAAGTTAGAAACAATGGTCTCCACTTTAGTTTCGTTCGGAATGACTTTTTTATTCCTAACCTCATTCCCAAATCCCTAAACTTGTCTTATTTATTCAGGACCCATCTACAATGGAGGGTGAAAAGAAACTTGAAAACGGAAAACTAACATGCAGGTACTGCCACATTTAAACTCGTTCCCATGAATTCTTAGTTTTCAGATTAAATAATTCTTTCCACACCGTATCAGAAAGAAAGCTCTGGGAACGAGATTGTGTGCGATCAAGTAATCGTATCATTGTGACTTGATACTTGATAAAAAGCAAAAAGCACAGCACGGTCGGTTGGGATGTCAGCAGGACAAGATAATATAGAAGCCGTGTTAACAGCTGACGAATAGGCACATCCACAAACGGACAAACATCGATTTACAACTTGTGTGTTAGATAATTCCCGCCTCTCTAATAAATCCACCCTTTAGTGTGAGATAATACCGCCTCTTCTATAATTCCGCATTCGGAATTGCTATATTTCTATCAAGTCTGTACCATACGTTATCCAATATTTTCTCCGCATAGCAGTGTGAGTAGGCTCTTACAACATTTGCGAATATATACATGTTAGAATTAAGGGGTAGTTTCGAGTAATGGCCCATATCTGGGGCTCTGAGAGGTCTGAGACCTAACAATTTGGCATGCAGTTGTCTAATAGATAAATATAAAAACTCAGCAAAGGAAGGTTATTAGGAAAAAAAATAGGCAATACGAAATAGGGTTGCATTGACTACTATTCCTGCATTTCTACAATTTCTGCCTCACTAGCAAGCTCACGTTTTTTTGGCACAGGTTGGAAAAATAATCCTGCCTCTCCGATAATCTCGCAGGCTGGATTGCTGTAATTTCTTTAAGTGGTCTGTATCCTATCTACAATATTTCCATCACAATGAAAATAGCATTTTACAATAATTGTTGATGCATACTTGTTAGAATTTCAATTAAAGAATGTAAAAGTTTTTATTTTATTTCATAGAACAGATTTGTTCTAAATTCATTTGTGTTTTCATGGTTTTGTGTACATCATAATTCTGTGACATTTTTAAAAATTTACTGAATTTCTTACGACGAAGAAGAATAATCTAATTTCCAAGCTTTGAAAGAATAATTCAACCTCTGTAATATTCCCTCCGTTATTCACCAGGTTGAAACACTGAGCCCAGGGCTGGAATGATAGAGTAAATACGGTACGTTTGGCGCTGTATTGTAGAAAAAATAAACAAAAAACAATATGGACACGAATGTACATATTTTTTGTACAAAAGTTGAAAATATGTTTTTATATCCTAATTAGGCTATGGACGTGACTTATTTAGGAGATGATAGCCTTATTAAATTACAAAACTTAATTTTCTGTTTTTCACATGCGTTTGACATTCTTAAATATCTGTCATTTGGTGTTTCTAGTGTTGTTAACACTCCACTCAGTTTCCTGGTGAGCGTATTAGAATTATTTTCAAACTTTGTGACTTGCATTTTGCTCATGGTTGAGACGAGTCAATTTCCAAAGTGTTTTTAGTGGCTGCAACAAATTAGTTTTTTGTTCGCCGCTCCTATAATAAACAACAAAAATTCCGAAAACGCTGTCAACTTTAGTATCATAAAAATTCGATAATCGTGTCACCATTGCACGAAATAAGATGCTTTATATCCTGCTTAATAAGCTCCTGCCGGACATGCGTTTACAAGAAAATGTTATCAGCTCTCCGTAGAGTTCCTTTATTTGTGTATATAATTTAGATATAAAAGAAAGTTTACAGGATCCTACATGAGGAGTGCCCTAGAAGAATTCTATCTTATTGTTTCTTGGGGACCAATCGAAATTAAAGGAAATAATGAAGGTAATTGATAATACTATAGGGAGTTTATGTAGACAGATACCAGCCTCCCCCCAAGGCTCTTCTACTTCCATGATATTACGGACGAGATTGTACAAATGTCTTTGTTGTACTACTTACCGTGACTCAATATTGTCCATTTTTCATTAATTTATTTTACAGGCGGCAATTTTTTTGTTTAAGATCAACGAACTTTAAAATATTTTCGGGATATTCTTAAATTTGTGCATTTTAAAAAATGGCTTCTCCTTTACTTTGAAATATACTTTTAATTAATCACTATCTAGCGAAAGGGTGGTGAGCGAGTCCACATTGTCCTCTCCCCCCCTGGCACTGCGACCCATAGTCTATTTAAAAAGCTGTGGGCCGTTGTGTTTAAGATAAGTGTTCCCCTCGTTCTTCTTAACGAAATGAGGAGTACTAATTACAATGTTTTTTCAGTTGAAGCAAAAGAACATGACGTAGGAAGTTATTATTGGTCAGAAAATAAAGTCAAGTTAGCTGATGACGCGGCAAAGCACTCTTCAGAATCGTTCGGTTGGATCATGATTGCTGTACATGGTATGATTGTCTTGTCTTCATAATTCATATTCACGCTATTCGTTAACAAATTCATGGGTGTGCCCTTCTCGTGCATATTCTATCGCTATTTCGTGCGTCCTTAGCATAAAGTAGCGATTTGACAGCCATTTTGAACAGAATATGCGTATTAATATAAACTAGTCGTTCATTCATGGAAACATTCACGGCGTCACCGGTCAGCAAATAATTTATTCTGTGGGATACCCGGAATGAAGCTGCGCGCTGCCTTTTTGAACACACAGAATGCGGGTATTAATAAAGAGACTAGCCGGGCCGAAACACCGGGTTAAGCCAAAAGTAACTGTGCACCTTGCCTTTAAACGCCCAGTGGAGTGCTTGATAAGAGCCACAAAGTGTGTCATACATTCAGGCGAAGCGCTTTAGTACAGGTACATATTATGTTGTAAACCTAGTAAAGCGCACACAACATTATCACAGTGTTTCAGGTGTAATATCTTTTCCCAAAATAACTTTACAGTAACTTAAGCTGACATAAAAACACTGTTTACAACCCGTTGTTACCCCGTCATAGCAAAAACAATCGTTCAATATTTTTTAATTTTGCAAAATAAGTATCTGTGAAAGTTTAAAAATTAATCGTGACACCGGACTAAGCACTCAGTACAGGCTTGGAGGAAAGAATACGGTACAGGTAAACCAATCTCACATGCATATATGCATAATACCTTTTTCAAAAAATATTTATCGCAACTTCGGTTTAAAAAGAAATACAGTTAAATAAAGTACCCAGCAATTTTATTTTGCGGGATAAGTTCTAATAACAGAAATAAAAGTGTAACTACCTAACTGCATTTATCATAAGAGTTATTGAGAATTGTTGTAGCCAAACTCCGTTTGGCTACTTTTACTTTTTAGTCAGAGGAAGCAAGAGCTAGCTAGATAGCCACAACCCCAAATACAGATAAACAACAGTATCCCAAAATGAATACAAACTTTAAAACAGTAGTAATAAATAAGGCTAGCTAGAGATAGCTAGCTGGTTTAAAGAAGGATGCTGCCTCAAAATCAGCGTTTGTCGCCAAAATCTTAAAATTAGTTTGTTTAAAATTTATACATGGCTAGAAAAAGTGGTGATATTTTCATCTTAACACGTGAAGACATACAGAAAATAAATATTTATATAGGTCCAAAGTATTTAGAAGATATAAAGATCAAAAGAAGACCTACAAACCTGACATCATCATTTACAAACCAAAATGGCGTTTGTGAGTTTTTTTTGGGTTCCGCCGTAATTTCGAAAATTAAGCTGTGTGTAACCAAAACAAAATCCGTACGTTAAAATCGGGTTTTGTCGAGATTTTCTGAAAAAAAGCGGCCGCAACTATAAAGTAGGCAGAATGATCTAAGATGGCATGCTGTTCAACAAAGTGGACATTTTTAATTTTATCTAAAAAATTAAGAAACAAAATATACTAAAGGTGGAAGATACAAAGAGACTGGAACATGTTATGATATTCATGTAGTAACTCTGTATTTGCATTTGTATTTGTAAATGTTTTCCTCAAAAAAATATGTTCTGTAAACGCAGTTAAAATTCACGTAACAGGGAGCACCTCGAGAAGGTAAGCCATGGGATTTCGCACCCCTCCTTAGAGAGAAAAAGATACATTCGGCAAGATAAAATGTGACACAAACTGTCTATGTCTGTCAGCATGCTATGAACCAAAACATAACAAATGTGAGAGTTTGACAATTATAACTTTTATTGCTTTAACATTTAAACGTGACAGGGAGAAAATGAAGAATTAAATGCTTGTTTTAAAATAAGTAACTGAAGAAACTTCTACCTGTATAATACAAAGAACTAACAACAAACTTAGGGAAATGAACTATGCAAATCTTAAAAACGCAATGGTCGTGCAGTACTAACATACAGGCTAATATTTCACGCTTGAATAAAACTATGTGAAATGTATAGATTCTTTTAAGGTACGGTAATACGGCTTTTGTCCAGCAAAAAGCAAGAGAATTTGATTTATAGTTAAGACCGGCGAGAGAAGACTCTCATTACTACTAACATAACTGGAAAAAAGAAATAAAAACAAAATTCAAAACAAATAAAACGGAAATAAGTGATCTGGCTAGCAGCGAAAGTGTTCTCAGAACAATCAACCTAGCTAAAGAGCTATCAACCTAGCTAGGCAGCTAAATAAAAAAAGAAACAGAAATAATTCTACCAAGAACATAAGAAACTTGTCTTCTCACATGTAGAAATAAACAAAACAAAAAATAATTAGAGCAAATCAGAAACTTTCTTAATTCAGAAACGTTCCTCGTCATTCACTTGCTTCCACTTTTTTGCTCGTCTGTCCCCTTGTTAATTTCTGTTATTTCTTCAACCGGGCAGTAAAAAATGTAAACAATTACCGCGGAAAATTTTAGACTCACTGATTAGATTTATATTCACATTTGTGGCTTCTGATTGGTTAAATTATTTAATAAGGAAATTGGGCCGATAACTAAAAAAAAATCTCCGGAACAGATGCACTCAGGAAATTGCCGGGGCTATTGAGTTTTTCTGGGATTTTCCGATATAAAGCTGCGACACAATTTTTTTGAACACTACTAATAATACTATTATTAAAGAGACTTGTCATATTAGCCTGTGGTAAAAAACATTACTTCGCTATTCCGTGCATCCTTGGCACAAAGTGATTTGGCTACCAAACAGAAAGACGACGAGCACGGAGAAGAGTAACCGTGAGAAATACTACGGGCTCGCCCGTTGTACGTATTCTAGACGACACTATTTCATGCGTCCTTAGTACAAAGTACCAATTTCAACGTTATTTTGAACAGAATACGTGTATTTACATAGGAGATTGATTGTCCTATACGATTTGACAGAAGATTATTGTTTGTCACCATGTTTATATGTTCATTTTGAAGATATTTTCTGCGAGATTAAAAAAATTACGCACTCTGGTTGATGATCAGCAGGAAAAGAAGGAAAAGCAGCAATGCATTCATTCATTTAAATTTTATGAGACGGTCTTTACGAATTTCTTAATTCTTGCTGGTCAGGCGGGTTTATACTGACTGTCTCTGTCTGACTGACTGTCCATTATTTTGATCAACTCTATCAAACATATTTAACCTATAATTTGAAATCAATTATTATTATATATCTTAACTTCTCTATAATTATAGCCGTTGTCTGTCTGACGACCAAATTGAGTCATACTAAACCACGCATGAAATTTACAAGCTAGAAATAACAAATGCGTTTATTTTTATCGACTTTGCTGCGGCGGGCGATTCCCCCCCCCCTGGATTTTCCACAGGCTAACATCTAGTCTGTTATAATATTCTTGACTCAATATATGTTAAAGTTTATATTCTGAACATGTAGTGTTTGACCCTCTATTTTGTGCAGGAGTCCTTATGTTATTCGCCTGGTTACAGCTTGGCTCCAACGGGATAATTCACGCTCGATACACGAGAGATTTGTACGGTGAACGAACATGGTGCGGTGTGAAAGTATGGTTTCAAGCGCATCGCATGAATATGGCGCTTTGTTATTGTTTCACTGCGATTGGTTTTGTCATTATTTTTGTGGAGAGTAAAAAAATATCCGTGGTAAGTTTTCATGCGTGGCAACTTTTCAACCTCGACCCAGGATTCCTTTTTATTGACCAAGTATTAATTAATGACAGTTAGACTAGATTTACGTTATTATTCAAAGTAGGTATTTTTATTGTAGGACTTTAAACTTCATGCTATTCTGGGAATAATAGCTACCATCTTAGCTACAATTAATGTAAGGTTCGGTTTTTTCCACTCCGTATATTTATCTTGTGTTCGTATATTTATCTGTTTGTTATTTTTTTGTTATCATTCTCTTTTTATTTCTTATTTTTTTAATTATTTGTATATTATTATATTTTTCTGTTTTAGGTAATTGGTGGAATTTTCCGGCCAGATCGTGACTCAAGCATGTTAGATTTTTCTATTATTTTATTTTTTATATAGACCTTTTTTTCTATTCTGCGTATTATCAAATTACTTTAAAGGGGAATTAAGCCTCAAACTTAATTAGCATTATTTCAGTTAACATTATGTTCGTTTCCCAAATTCTGGTCAAAATTTTGAAAAATAAATATTATTTGGATTGATTTTAATATAAAAGTTACCCCTTCTATGATCGAACGGTAAGCGCCATTTAAATTTTCTGAGGCCACGGCTGATTCTGGAGACTGATATATCGTGACGTATCTTACGCTGAAGAAGCATAAGCTGGCGCTGAGCGCAAGCAGCGAGATATGGAAAATTCAAGCTCCTGCTCTGGCTCTCCTATTTCAGAAGTAGAATATTCAAGTATTGCCAAGAATTTTCCAATTTATTGAACGACAAGTTGAATGATAACAAGTGCATTACGATGCACAAGGATTTTGAAATTATATGTTTGAACGGCACAGTGTTAGAGACAGCCAGCATACAACATCGACGATACCAGAAAAAATATAACGAACTCTCCACATATACTAATAAGTAAGTCTTTCTTCAAAAAACATGTTTCTCGTAAATATTTTCACAGACCATATTTCTTATAGTCACACAAAAATTAAACGTTCTTCTTATCTTCTCACTTTTCGCTTTATAATCTTACAGGTCCACGCGCTATGAAATTACACACCATCGCAGATTATTTAATTATAAAAATAATGTCATTCCTTGAATATCAAATAAAAAAGGATGAGAGCTCATGTGCCTCAAATAACAATTTGTTTCAAAGAAATTTTGATGAATGAATAATTTCTTTTGAATATTTTATCCTGGTTTACACTATAACATAAACTTTGATTCCGTTGTATGGAAATGAGGTACACCAGTTACCGACAGTACACGGCCTGGGTACATTATTATGAAAGGCTTGGAAAAGGATGTCGCGTGGTGATTCCAGGTTGTGTTGTGCGAAAAATAAGGGAAGAATTTCCTGATCCAAATGGAAAATATACTGGTTTTAAAGAATTTGTTGACTTATAACGGGACTTAGCATTTTCAAACAAACAATAACAACAACGAAAAAGCGACCTATGGTGTTTATCCATCTCAAACAACGCAACTTTTCTTCGTTACTGTTTGGTCGAGGAATCATAAAAAAGACTTCTTCACCTCTCCTTTCCCAGTACTATTTCTACAACCATAAGCTTTACAAGTAGGCATCGTTTTTGGTAGAAAGATAACATCAACAAATACGCTGTTACGTTTGTTCACATTGTGTAAACAACTTTAAAAAAGATGAAGAGATCAAAAAATTGAAATGAGCGTAAAATACGTCATAGATCTCCATCGCAGATATTATTTTGTTTTAACATGGCGATTACTGTTGTCAACTTTTATGCTAGAAAAGGGATGTAAATTCAAAGAATTTCATTTTTTTCTATATACCATCAAAATATGTAGGGTTTGTAAAAGATATTTCCGAAGAAAAAAATTTTGGGCTTAATTCCCCTTTAAGAAAACTTGTCACGCTTTTCGTAAGTATTCTAAATACCCTACTTTAAAAGCAGAACCTTTCGTGGACAGAACCTTTCGCATTTTTCGCGTTTTTGCTCCTGAAAATTTATGCCTTCGGAAATTATAAATCAACAAAACGCGAAAGTTTTTTCACGCGAAGTCATGAATATTTTTCAAGAGGTAATAGTTTTTTTACCCTAAAAAAATCGAAAAACGGTGAAATCTCAAAGTTAGTGACTTATTTCTTCTTTAATCATCAACTACAATAACATTTGATGTTTTCATTCTTCTTTCGTGCTACATGCTCGGATATCCCGATTCCTTGAAACAGTAATGGATGCAGACTTTTAATTACTAATACTAAGAAAAAAGAAAAAAAAGAGAATTGTTGCCATTCGCGAAAGAGTTTCCTTTGCAACCAAAGTGATTTTTGATTTTCGCAAAAGATTTTTACGCGAAATTTGTCCCAAAATAGCAATTCGCGAAAGTTTTTGTCGATAAATTTCCCAAGTTTTTGACTTCGCGAAACTTTCTTCCCGCGAATGTTTCTGCCCCTACCGAAATTTCGAAACAACGAATAAATTTAAAAGGAGGATCATAAAACCTCGCCTCTCGCTCAATTTGTTAGCATATCACAGGGAGAAAGAGCACAAAAGACAAGGTTTGAAAATTTTTATATCAGTGCACCTTCATAAAAGCTTAAGCGCCCGGATTGCTTTTTCATTGATTTTCAGTATGTTGATATTTTTAGGAGAGTTGCTTTTAACTGGATGCACAGAATTTCAGGCATAGTGTCAGCGACTTTATCAGGTGAGTTAGACGTATTCTCATAAGTTTGTATTTAGTTGCACTTTATGGTTAAACTACACAATATAGGTAGAGAGGGTAGCTTGGGATCAATATACAACTTCTTATATCAGTTCTAATTTCCTTCTCTTTCTTGGATATTATTCTTTATTGTAGTTATTTGCATGATAACTGGTTTGTCGTGGCTTCATGTGCTAGCTGTTCCAGTATTTGTTGCTGTCGCTGTTGCTGTTATTGCTGCCATAATTATTGAGATTACTAGACGTGTGTATAAAAAGCCAGAAGACGGTTAGTGTTACTTTCGTTCGTTCGTTCGTTCGTTCGTTCGTTCGTTCGTTCGTTCGTTCGTTCGTTCGTTCGTTCGTTCGTTCGTTCGTTCGTTCGTTCGTTCGTTCGTTCGTTCGTTCGTTCGTTCGTTCGTTCGTTCGTTCGTTCGTTCGTTCGTTCGTTCGTTCGTTCGTTCGTTCGTTCGTTCGTTCGTTCGTTCGTTCGTTCGTTCGTTCGTTCGTTCGTTCGTTCGTTCGTTCGTTCGTTCGTTCGTTCGTTCGTTCGTTCGTTCGTTCGTTCGTTCGTTCGTTCGTTCGTTCGTTCGTTCGTTCGTTCGTTCGTTCGTTCGTTCGTTCGTTCGTTCGTTCGTTCGTTCGTTCGTTCGTTCGTTCGTTCGTTCGTTCGTTCGTTCGTTCGTTCGTTCGTTCGTTCGTTCGTTCGTTCGTTCGTTCGTTCGTTCGTTCGTTCGTTCGTTCGTTCGTTCGTTCGTTCGTTCGTTCGTTCGTTCGTTCGTTCGTTCGTTCGTTCGTTCGTTCGTTCGTAATCTGTTATATTTTTCTTTAGTTGGCCGATCAACTTTTAAAAACGAAGTCACAGCAAGCACAGCGACAATAACAACCATGGGTGTAGATACATCAAATAAAGAGGACACAGTAAGTCAATGCTCGGGTCATCGTACCAAAAAGTACTTTTAAAGATTCAAATGTATTTGTTTCTTCAGTGCATCATGTAACCCTTCATCGCAAAAGTCGTTAATGTGTGTTGAAAAATAAGTAGGCGTTTAACCATATTAAGTAGGACCATATAAGTAGGATCATTTAACCATATTCTGTTTTTTTAGGCAACAAAAGTAACTCTTTGGAGCACTAATATTGTTTTTATTGTCAACATCATTGCTACCATTGTTGCGGTCGTGCTCCTCATCATCAAAGCGAAAGATCTTGATGTATAACTCATTCACAGGATTCGAATTGGCTACTATCTACAGCTCGCATATGATACGTGTTTAACTGTGGTAATGTCACCTCCTGTAAATGCCATATGCATTAAATTCATGTCCATTAAATTTATAAAACTTTAAGTGAAAACGGGTTTTTTACTTCTGAACTTAAACGACGTAATTTCGTAGTCTCACAAAAAAAATTCGTCTTCTCCTTCGTAAAAGCATGTCCAAATTGAACGACATATACACGAAAACTAGTACACTTTAAAAAAATGTCTTCTGCAACAAATTTTTTTTCAGTCGGTTGTTTTTTACACAAAGAAGCTCGAGCGTTCTTTCACTTTAGGGTTTTGGTTGCTTTACGGAAGAAACCTTCCTGTAAAATAAAAAATAAGCCATATTTTTTCTTGAAATTTTCTTAGGCAAAATCTTCATATTTCGTTACATAACACGTTTTTATCTTCTTTTTTACACTGTATTTTAACACTGTATTCCTTTTACAGCCGTGTGATATTGGCTACCACTCGATGTCATGCAATAGGTACTACTTTTTTCTTCTGAATTTTATTTATAAAATTTTGTTTATAAAATTCAGAAACTCGAGGAAATTTGTTTTTTTTGACGAACATAATATCATGATCGGGCTCATCAAAAGTACTATTCTTTAGCTGTGAAAGTCAACCTCGTCCCCAGGGCTATTTCATTACGGAGCTGTCCGGTCGGACTACGTCCCTACGACTATCATAGACGTTGAAAACCCCTGGGGACGAGGTTTCTCTATGGGTATTTTTTCTCTGCTTGCTTGCACTAAGGACTTGCATCATCTTCTCTTCAACTGATAAATTAGGGAAGGGAGTTAGAAACTAATTTTTGTTTTTCTGAAACCAGGTTGGATTTGTATAATTTTTATATAATTTTAGCATACTCTCTTTTACCAGAAGCAGGCCAAATATTATCTATTTTTCAAGTATTTTATGGATTTGTAAATAAAATATATATTATTTTTGAAAGTGCTTTTCTCTACCAAACCAAAGATAGACTTATAAAGATCATTAAAGTCATATTCAGCTACAGCCGCCATTTTTTCTGTATCTCTTCTTGCATTAAAGTCATATTCAGCTACAGCCGCCATTTTTTCTGTATCTTCTTGCATTAAAGTCATATTCAGCTACAGCCGCCATTTTTTCTGTATCTTCTGCAATCAGCACAGCCAGCAATTTTTCTGTATCTTCTGCATTAATATTCAGCTACAGCCGCCTTTTTCTGATCTTCTTCTTGCATTAAGTCTATTCATCAGCCCCATTTTTCTGTATCTCTTGCATTAAAGTCATATTCAGCTACAGCCGCCATTTTTCTGTATCTTTGCATAAAGTCATATTCATACAGCGCATTTTTCTGTATCTTCTTGCATTAAAGTCATATTCAGCTACAGCCGCCATTTTTCTGTATCTTCTTGCATTAAAGTCATATTCAGCTACAGGTTTTTCATTCTGATTAAGTCAATCTACAGCCGCCATTTTTTCTGTATTCTTTTGCATTAAAGTCATATTCAGCTACAGCCGCCATTTTTTTCTGTATCTTCTTGCATTAAAGTCATATTCAGTTACAGCCGCCATTTTTTCTGTATCTTCTTGCATTAAAGTCATATTCAGCTACAGCCGCCATTTTTTCTGTATCTTCTTGCATTAAAGTCATATTCAGCTACAGCCGCCATTTTTTCTGTATCTTCTTGCATTAAAGTCATATTCAGCTACAGCCGCCATTTTTTCTGTATCTTCTTGCATAACACAACACTCCTCCTTGTCACGCTGACAATAGAACATCTAACAAGAGGCGTAGTAACAGGTTATTTGTTGGAGGGTGATAACTGTGAATTTATGAATCGTTTTCAATATTACGTGACTTAGCTCTTCATGAGATCTACTACCAAAATTTTAGGCGAAATTTCATCGTAAAAGACAAAAAAATAAATCGCGTATAAACAACCGTGTTTAGTGTAAAGTTGATCTCTTCGTGTTTGATATTTTTTATGGGGTGTTATCCCTTTCATTTGCTCCCCTCTTGGAGACATGTTCTTTTCTTAATCAAGATGCACATATTGTATTTGTAATTTTTTATTTATTCTTAGCAGTACTTTTTGTAACATGTAGGTAACTTGTAAAAATATACATAAAGTACATTTGCGAAAATCTTTTATACTTCCCTGTTTCAACAGTTTTTGATCAAAGATGACGCGTCAAAAATCCCCAAAGAACGATAATTGTAGGAGAATCGGATTACATAGGGAAAACTGGAAACAAAATCGTCCAGAAAAATGATATCTGCCTCCTTCCGGTAAAGACAAAAACTTCAGATGGAATGTTTTCAGCAAAGCAAGCATTATTTTCCATATACTTGCATATTTCTCAAGGCATCAAATGCAGTTTTTCTCTCACCCTCGTTCCCAGGGATTGTTGCCTTTTTAATATGAGAGAAGACATCTTTCTCTCTACTCGTCTCGTCCCGATTCACATTTAAAAAAAAAACTTGTAACAGATTTGCTGTTATCAAGCTGTTAAAAACAATTTTGGTTAGGTTTCTTAGACGAATGAAAAAAATCCTAACACTCTTATTCGAAGTACTGGTGAAAAAGTTGATACTTCGTTGCTATCGTGAGCAATATCGTTACCATTCTCTTTTGAACAACACATACATAAACCTATAAGAACGGGAGGAGAATAAATTTAATTTCTTTTTGGCACTGGGTATATTCGCATAACAGTTTGCTTTCTAATAACAACCAACTTTAAGTATTGTAGGAAGTATTGTTACGTCCCAACCTCGTCCCCAGTGCTTCTTTTTTTATATTGGGAGAACACCGAAGCTTCTTTCAGGTTACATTACGCTATAAAAATAAGAAGCCCTGGAAACGAGGTTGGGAATTCGCCTAGTTATTTTAATTTTTCTGCTTTAAAAGGATATTCTTATAATGTCTTAAAAAGAAGTGGTTATGTATCAAAGAATCCTAACATCACGTGAATAATGGTTCTTTCGTAATATTAAGTTAACTTGAAAGAAGTTCACGTTAAGAAACGGATTATTTTAAAATAATACTCGAAAAAAGAGAGCCATGTGAAGCCTTAAGAGTTTTTATCCTATTTTTAAAGCTTTAAAGGCTTCGTAGCAGTTGTTGCCATGAGAAAACATGCGAGAATAATCAACAGTTATGGAAATTGGATTAGATGACAATTATGTAGTATCAGCATTTTAAACAACGATAAGCTAACACCCTTTCTGAAAATTAAGCAGCGTCTCTTAAAAGAGCTACGAAACAGTTCAAGTAAACTCCCCATTATCGATACCCCTCTCAATCCACCATCTTTAAAAATTAAGTGAAGTATCTTAAGGCCAGCACTCATTAAGCGTCGTAAGGCCTATCGGTTTACAATCATCTCAGTATAAGCCTTAGTGAGAATCAGCCTTAAGGATTTACGCTCAGCCTGAAATCTTTTTTGGTTCCATCTGATGCAGAGCTAGACTTCCTGTATTATTGTCAACCTCATTCCAAGGAGTTTCTTATATGCGTCCGCCGGAACGCACGTAAGAAACTAAAAAATTAAGATCTAGGAACGAGATTGGTATTGAACCATTAAATCAGTTAGATCTCAACCTCGTGCCCAGAGCACTTTTACGATGAAATTCTGCCGTCCGGTCGGAGAATATCATAGGCGTAGAAGAGCCCAGGGACGAGATTGGTTAGATCAAGAAGAATAGGTTAAACTGAGGGTTGAAATGTTTTCGTTTCTTTCGTTTATTTCTCAGGAATAAAACACGTGATCTACTGGCAGGGCCCGCATGCGCCTGTAATAAGCCATATTGGAATATGTAGAGGTATGTGTACGAGACTATCCGCTGAGTCCCGTTGAGTATGTACAAAAACCATTAGCTCCTAAGTGTCGCAAAGTCACGTGTATGCTTGTCAACATGCTTTGGGGACGAAGTTGCTAATTGGAGGTGAACATTAAATATACACTTTTCTTGTGTCAGCAGTTTCCACATCGGTGTTATTCGATCTAGTTATTCTATGCAGTTTCTGTCCATCAAAATAAAGTTGTTTATCCGATAAACAAATAAGGTTATTTTCATCTACTCAAAAATGATGGAAATTTGATACAAGATTTGTTAACTTTAAGGCCGCTAAGCATTTTGCTGACAAATGAATTTTTATTTACCGTTCTGACGAACTTAAGTGTAATCTTCGAACCCAGACGACATGTCCGTCAACTTTCTTTTGTCAGCTTATCTATATAACAGGCTGGAACGAGGCTGCTAAACGACGTCACGAAAAGCAATTTAATGTGTTTTCTTAATCGCCTTATTCTTTCACATCAATCGCGGTGTTGTTGAACTTTCTCAATGATCGTTGTTGTTGTATTTAATTTCGTCTTTAATGGGTATTAAGAAACACAAACCAATCAGCTTGCAGTATTATCCAACGCATTGTTTCACACATAATAATACTTTCCCCTCGGGTTAAATGAAGTAGAAAGCATTAGTAGAATCATCCATGGTAGAATCAAGTCGTAATTTTTTTAACATCAGAAGATCGGAAAAGATGGAAGTCAAACTTTTTGTGTTTTGTACAATTTTAAGTTTGGTCACTATACAACAAGTAAAAGCGTTTCAACTGAAAAGTACCTTTAAAACTAAAGATATTATAGTAACAAGTAGTGACAACTCGTCGATATTTTCTGGCGAAGGTATTGACGACGAAGGTGGTGATGACGGGAGTTCTTTCAGTGGTGAGAGCGGGGAAAGCGGTGAGAATAGTGGAAGTGGTTCTGGAAGTGGGTTCTTTTCAACTGTAAAACCTACGACAACAAACAGTGGGAAGGGAAGTAAGTCTTCCAGTCCTGCTATCGTTGACATTAACGTCTCTACGACTGTCAAAACGACAGAAAACAATATGACGCCGACAGAAACGAAGCGAGAAACGTCAACTGAAAAAAAGACAACATCGGGAAAGAAAAAGAAGACGACGATAGCGACAAAGGAAACTAAGACGACGACAACGAAAAAAATAACGACTACAGAGGAGAGGGAGACGGCGACACAGGAGAAAATGACGACGCCAACGAAAAAAATAACGACTACAGAGGAGAGGGAGACGGCGACACAGGAGAAAAAGACGATGCCAACGAAAAAAATAACGACTACAGAGGAGAGGGAGACGGCGACACAGGAGAAAAAGACGACGACAATGGGTAATGACGTTGAAGTAAACGACGAAAACATTAATTTTGAAGAAATCTTTAACAACGTTGAAGTAGCTAAACTCAATTCTGAAAATGGTGAAAACAACGTTAAAATAATTCCCAACAAAAAGAAGAAAATGTCGGTCCATGTGTACATCTGGATAGCTGTTGGTGGTGTATTAGCAATTTGTGTGCTATCTTTACTTGTATATAGGAATCGTCGAGGGACAGTGCAAGGTGGAGGGTCATCTGAAACCACCTTGCTACCTGACACACAATCCGAAAGCGCTGCACATGTATAGTCTCTTGTCACGTGGTCAATCCGTAAGAGTATAATTTAAAGAATAGCATTGTCAACAAAGGAGACAAATTTGATGTTGGGTTATTGAATGTGCGAGATGTGAAGAGACAGATGTGAGACAGATGTGAAGAGACATTCATTAATTCCAACCTTGGAATTCAAAACTTTTCGTTTTATTAAAATTATTCGTACTAAAATGTATAAATATATAAAAGTTATCTGTAGTTTATTGCATTTGATATAATATGTTCTCAGTTAGTCAGAAAGAATAAAAATCATTTCTTATCTCTACGATTTCTCACCACGTATTATTACAGCTGGTATGCATGCAATGTTGAAAACTTAATCTCATATAGTGCTTAAAGCAAAAGCGCACTGGAACGCATTTACTTGAAAACGAGGATTTTAAAAAACACTTATTTTACCAATATATTTTAAGAACATTGGAAATGTTTAGATATATATAGTGAAAACCACGTAATTTTTTTCTTTTTAACCAGGGTCGACGAATACCATGTTTGGGCTGCCCTAGAAAATTTTTGGGTTTCAGATGTAGGCTAAAATCCTATTCAAATTATAAATGGAGAAAATAGAGTTTTCAAAACTATCTAAGCTATCTCTAAAAAAATCCCCTGCGCTCTCCTTCCCCGGTTATTCAATCCTGTCAACAGAATATAAATAAATTTTCTTAATTTTATATAATGAATTACAAAAATTAAATATGTGTATATAATATCCTATTTTGTGGAATGTATGACTCGTTATTTTCTTGGACAATCTTTTCATTGTCTTCTCTAGCTCTTTGAGATAATCTTTCGAACTTTTCAAAGGGCTCCTTGGGACAGAATGCATTCTCTCATGAATTCATTTTGTGTTGGTCCATTTTGTATCAAAGAATTACAGAAAATGCTAAAATTTGAACTTTATTTTTACCTTTAAGTTGTGACGTCATGCCTGGAGAATAAGACTGTCATTTCTCCCCTAAAAAGGGAAAATATATTTTCCCTTTAGAAACCGAAATCTCGGTCAATGTTATTTTTTATGATAGGGAATATTTTTGTTTATTTTTATGGGAATTACAACTGTTCATCTTTTCCTGCTTACCAATAAAAAATATTTGTGCTAATAATTTAACTTCAAGAAAATAACCTTCAAATAATTTCCTGTGTGGTTGAAAGTTTTTCATGGAATTAATTAAACTTATTACATCAAGCCTTCTGTATTCGATGATTAACGCTTTTGTTTGAGGAAAACTCAAGTTGTTTCTCATATTCTTTCAAACAAAAGGTCATTTTCCAAAGCACAAATGTGACGTATTTTTTGTCACAAGAAATAGTATGATGGGTTTTCCTCACCGGAAGACAATTAACTGCGCTGGTCTATCTAAGTCGCAAGGGACAGGAAAGTTGTCTGATATAGAGAATTCATATAGGGAGCGAAACTCCATAAAGACACTTTTGCGAGATGGGAAATATTTAAGATGGAGTGTTTTGTCCACCGTAGTCGGTACCATATCAATGCCGCAGAAAGCAATTCTTTTAATCGGTACCGTATCAATGCTATAGAAAGGAATTCTTTTATTCGGTACCATATCAATGCCGTAGGAAGGAATTCTTTTTAAAGCATGGTTTTGACTGAGGGAATGAGTACTCGAATTTCGTGGCAAAGTTCTAACATAATTTGGTGTTTATAACAACAATTACATTGTGTTACCCTATTAAAATGAGAGAAGGATGTCCTGTCCCAGCTATAAAAAATGCTTTTCTATCGAGGTTGCTTTCAGCTTAAAAAGTACCTTATGGGCAGGCGAAGTGCAAATGTTGTGTAAAATTGTATGTGTGATTTTTGATTTTAAAAGCACCTGCTTGAAGTTCAGGATCATGCCACTACTACTTCTACCTTTACGGTTACGAAGCGTACCGACTTTATAAATAACAATAAGTTCAGAGAGGAAGGACAAAGTTTTAACTAATAATGTCACGAATTAAGGATTTTTATTACAAGTGGAACCATCTCTCCTCCCTCGAAGTTATTTCGTCACTACAAAAAGTCACCACAGCAACGAAGAAGGTGAACATGTTGTAATGAATCACACATCTTCGTGTTGTTTACATTTTACCTCGGAAAGAAATCTTTATTTTAAGTTAATATAGCGGATTATCTTTGTTTCCAACACACTATATCCCGAACATTTCCCGTCTAAAAACCTGTAAAGAATTGTTGAAAAAAGATAATTTTAAGTCAATAATATTTTGTGAAATCCAGATATTTTGGCGGGAGTAACCAGGGAACTAGGTATATGTTTGTACTAAGTGTTTTGCTGAAAAATATCCGGTGCTTCAATCCTGTTTCTTTTTCGTGTATATTTATATTTTAATATATTTTGTTTCCTGAAAGGATTCTTTTTGTTTTCCCATCAACCTATTACATTTTCTTGAACTTTCTTTCACTCTGCCATGAGCAAATTCTTCAGCTCCTTGCTAGTTTAAAAAAGAGAGTTCAATGTCTTTCTTTAAATATTACGATTTTAAAATTCATTAAAACTTTCTTGTACAAATACGATTTTAATGGCGCTCAGTTGTTGTTGTGTCATTACAAAATTTCTATGACGAAAAAAACTAGGAAAAATTTTTTACTTGATGTTGAATTGGCGCCAGCTGGATGTTATCTACTAAAAATTTTCTGGTTTGTTTTATTGCGTAGTGACAACATCATCATCATCATCATCATCATTACTAAAGCGGAACTGGTTGCTGGAGGTCATATCAACAGAAGTTGTAGATACTTATTTGGTAAATGCTATGACTGTATCAATCCTAAGTCTGCGTAGTGTGAGCCTTACTCAAAAAAGATGCAAGTGTGCAAGCCGTAAAATGTTAAAACGAGGCCTACTTTTGGGACGTCAAAGAAAGCTTTTGCAAGATTTGATCATTACTGACATTTTATTTTTACATATCGTGATCTTAATATAAACGCCCATTTTTGTTTTGTACTTTTTCTTTGTTAACGCCCTCTTAAATTTGTAATCAACGCCTCCCTCTTTTAAATGCATCTTTTACATAGAGGCAACTTCGCCTCCAGGGCATACAAAATGAAAAAAATAAGAAACCTGGGATCTTACTGGAATTATCTTCTCTTCGAATGACGTCCTTGTAGGTCGAATGTCATTTAATTAAACTTTATCCGTACATAAACCACAGACAGTTATAAATTTAGTCAATGCCCAGGTCGTTTATTATTAAAGGTTTTCCGGTAAAGTTTTTCTTGTTATTTATTAGAGTCGACGTCACATAAAGTAAAACCGTTCTTGTTTCAAATTTAGATTTTAGGCGTAAGCAAGTTCCATTTTACGTTTTCTCATGTTCTAATTTCGAATATAGGTTGGCTTAACGATTTGGAAATTAAAATATTAATGGTAATAAATAACTTCAAGAAATTAACAATTACAAATTTTCCTCTGTGGTAAAAGTTTTTTCATGGTATTAATTAGACCTTAATTGCACGGAGCTGCCTTTTCGATGATGAAAGTTTTTTGCTAAGAAAATTGTTTCTTTTTCCTCTTTTGATCAGAAATTCCCATTTCTCCAGAGAGGAAGTTAAATTAATTCCTTTTTTCTCAGACGGAAGATGGTTGAAGGTGCGTTAATCTTAACGTTAATCCAATAATGTGTTATTGTAGTTACCGTACTTACGTCATTCTCGTAACATATTTTACGACCGTGCTGTTTAACCCTATACGGTCCGGAGGCATTATGATATTTACTTTGTTTCTATTTTGATCTATTAGACATCAGCATGAGCCTTAGATATTGGCCATTAAGAAATTCTTCTTAAAATCTCTATAAAATCCTTATAATCGGAAGAATATAGTAACTTTCGTTAGGATTATCCTAAGAACTTGAAACTCACAACACAACTTTATTGCATCAAGGGGAATCATTATGCAGTTTTTAGACACGTGATTAATCCGGCAATTTTTTGCATTTGTTCATTCAATTATGTAAAAACCAGAAAATATGTTATATAACTTTTATTTGGCTGAACGAAACTTTAAACAGAATGTTAAAATTCGCTCTAGAACTAATTTTCAAGCTTCCGATGACGTCACAGAAAAAGTGGTGACGGAAGCAAAAAGTAGATACTTAGTCCAACCTTCGTTTAAAAGCGCTAATAAAAAGATTAACGAAGGTCCATGATTTAGATTCCTGTTAGCTACACGCTTTTTTAATAAGAATATTTTCTATAAGAATATTCAAGATGAAATTAGACAAAAAGTTAGGAATATCCGAAGAATATGCTCATCTTGAAATTTTGAGTTATGAACGTTTGGTTTTTTATTCCTTGTTACCACGCATACACTTATATCCTATCATTGAGGCGAAATTTTCATAGTTTTCATTTAAAGTATTTTTCTTCTCATAAAATCCAGCTGTCTATCTGTCAGTTGAATTAGGCTCAACAACACATTAGGGGTGATTTTTACACCAGTTTACATTTTCAGATCTCACGATTGTTGCCACATAGCTGGGTTCTGGGTAACTTGCGTTGAGTTGAGCTCTAAAGTAAACTGTGTCGCATATCCAGGTGCTGCGTTTATTACGCGTAAACACAGTGACGCAAAACCAGTGGAGTTCTTAAAGCGGTAACGCATTTCGGAAGTAATGGCTCTTTAAAACAACTTTCCCGCAAATTTCGCCTAAATAAATAAGTAAACTACAACTTGACGTTATACCGCCATAGCAAAAATAGTCGCTCAGCTATTTTATTTTGCCCAATAATTTCGTATGAATTGTATATATAGCTATACAAATTCGCTAACAAGAAAACCCCAGCAATCACCCCGTTTAACGTTACCCCTAACACAACAATTTTATTTTTAAGGAATAAGACTGCGTAAGAGTTCTAAAATGAATCACCGGTTTAAAAAAAAACACACCTTATAGCTACCGCTACAAATGTTGCAAAATTAACTGTAAGAAAAATATCTACCTTTGCATCTATCCGTGTGTGTATCTCAACAAGAATTGTAACTACCAAACTGTATTTAACATAAATAAGATATACAGTCAATTGTGGTTTGGCTTTTAAAAGTCACCTTTTACGTGAAGGTACCTTAGCTTAGCTAGTCACAACATAAGCCGCAAATCCGATTGGCGAAGATAACACACAAAAAAACAATGGCGCGTGGCCTCGTGGTTATGGAGTTCGCTTCGTAATCACAAGGTCCGTGGTTCGGTCCATAGCGCGGGCATGTTTAGCAAGTGTCTTTACCACAGCTACGGGTAAACCCATGCCATGTGGAGGAAATTGGGTAGGTAATGCCGTTGTATACTTAATGTATACATTCCGAACAGGAGCCACATTGATAACAGTTTCCAACTCTGAAGTGGCTATATCCTGTATAAATATTAATAATAATAATAATAATAATCATGTTGGCTAGTATGAAAACGCAATTGTACAAAACTGAATAAAAACTTCAACGGAAAACCAAAAGCCAAAATCTTAAAATTGGTTAGTTCAAGATTTATACATAGCTGAAAAACATGATTTTAATATTTAGAGTACATAAATTCAATCATTCTTAAAATACAAGGAACAGAGAATAAAAAATTCAAGAAAAAAAATTAGAAATCAAACAACATCCAAAGTCAACACACAAAATCTCTGTCGTCCAAATGTTCTTTCGACCACAATGAGGCCCGAGAACGGTTTAGACCTATTAATTGAAAAAAATATATATCGCAACCTTCCGATTGTTCCATTTGCTAACTCGGCGAAGTTCCGACTTTTCGCTGGTCATAATGAATTTCGCACCGACAAACGGACAACGAGTATCATTAATATAGACAAATAAACCATGAGAATGCGAAATGGGGAAGTTCATTATAATTTGCAAAAATGCAGTTTCCTCAGACTTTAATGCCATACTGAAACAGTGAATGTAAAAGTTAGATTAATGATTTGTATATTAATTCATACATAAGAAAATTTAAGCTGTAAACACACATTTTTATCTCTCAACTAACCTTGCAGATTTTGTCAGTTTTGCTTTTTCAAGGGGGGGACAAGTCTAGGACCAAAAGCATTTTCAGCTGCCACACCTCTTCTTTCTGTGGTAAAAGAGCCTGCATGAAATGATGGTTTTATGTAATTTACCGGTGTGGTTGATATTGTTTACGGGTCAGACTGGTCCTGTACCACTTGCCTATCAGAATTTGGAACAGCAATCTAAACATAACATACCCTTTAAGCATATATAAAGAATAAAGGTATCTTAAAGGAACAAAAGCTTTTTGTAAGAAGTTTTTGTGAAATTAAAAGACTGCACATTTTTCCTGAATTTTCATTGTTCTTAAAATAATTCATTTTATTCTGAAAACCTTTTTTAGACATCAGCCTATTCAAAATCAGAACAGTGTAAAACAAACAACTAATGTACCAAATATACAGTATTAATGCTTGGTGGGATGTCAAATGTTCCCAACATGGAAGGCCAAAAATTCTTCCAGATACCATTGATATAAGCTTTCAAGTGAAGGCCATCTTCTTTTACGGAACACATCATGGCTAATTCCCCAGCCGTCATACCTCCATGGGGAAGATTGAGTACTTTTCCAGCATACTTCAATGTTATATCATCCATTACTGCTGAAAAAGGAGCACATAGAAGTCAACAAATAAGATGATTAAAGAGAGACACAGCCCCCACTACGCACAGCCAAAATAATCACAAACTACGTAGCTACAGCTATCCTAGCTCTAGCTAATATCAATTTTCAAAATTACTTAATTTTTAAGCTAGGTTAAACAACAACACAACAAAACACACTACTCAAAACACGTTGTTTTCACCATCTTGAACTCATAAAATGAAACTACTCTTTTTCTCAGAATATAAAGAAAGAACAAAACCAGCGATCAGAACCGGGTTAAACGGATGAAAATAAAAAATCGAGAAAATAGAATTCAGGGAATCCAATAACACATTTCAGGAATCTGCTCCGAGAACCTGAATTCTTGTTTGGCCGCAAATGTACACTTATTGTGGAGGGTGTTGTAAACATTGCTGCTGTCCTATACCAGCTAGTTGAATTCAGGACACTACTGTATGTTTGAAAACTGTGCCAGATGATAGAACATGTCCAATATGTTACAGAAGTGGCATGTTCCAGGGGAAGCAGCAAATGTGAACCCTATTAAATTTTCAGAGTTAACTTTTTTCAAAGCAGACATTAACGCAGATATAAAAAACAATCGTAAGCGACCATTGATGACAGGAAATAGAACATTTTGTACTACACCATTATTTGCACACTCGCCAAGCCAAGAAAAAATTAAAAAACTTAGTGAAGATTTACTTAACGTGGGAAAAGGTAATATATTTGGGATGTTGCTGAAAGGGAATAACTATGAGTCATGCAATTTTTTTGATACATCGATCAAGGAATACTATGCAAATAAAGAAGATACATCAAAATTTGTTCGTAATATTATTCAAAAAATGCTAAATGAAATTGGAGCAAAAACTGTAGACGTTGGCATTTCTGTAAATATTTCTGCGCAATCCAATATTACACATGTACTAGGGTATTTTTTTTTTAAAACATTTTGGCATAGTGTCTTCTACATGTTGTCTACTAGCCCATATCGGAAGCATCCAGAATTGGGAGTGTAAAAAATCTGTCCATGTTATTAAAATTCTGCTGATATGACTGGTAGACATATTGTATCCTATTGCTAGGTCTTCTAAGGGAAAGCCACATCTTAGTCCAACAAGTATTAAGAAAAATTCTTCCTCAGAAGAAAGAATTCTACTACGTCCTCTTTTGTTCACATTTTCAGTTGTTTTATTTTCCATGTTCGTGTTAGATCCTGAATACAATAGTTTGCTAGCTGCTGGTTGAAGGTAGTCTAATAAAGCTTTAAATACCTCATATGAGGCTTCATTATGCTTGAATCGACCAACTGTAAATTTGTTGTTTTGAATAGTTGTTTCAAGGTTTTGTAATTTTGTTTTAATTTCTTCCTCCCTCAGATCATATTTTAGTTTTAAATCCTGGAGCTCATTAGTTAGTTCTTGAACTTCTATGTTTAACTCCTCTTCAACTGAAAGTTTTTTTTCTGGAGCATCTGCTACAACATCGCGTATAGGAGAAAAAATAATACGTTTGACCCCTGAACTATTTCTGGTTTTTCTAGATGGTAATTCCTTGGGTTTTATGGTTTTTGGAACTATAGTGGGAATATTATTCATGTATGTTTTCTTGCCATCAACAACCACTATTTTCAAATAAAGAGCTTTCACTTGAAATAGGAAAGTTTTTTGAGCTTTCAAAAAAACTGTTTATAGCGGTGGAATTTAAAACTTGTTCATGCTGAATACTTTCGTTTACAACTAACAGAATGCATTGCGAGAAAGCCGTATAGAGGGAACGGGGAATTAACGACAGTCGAAACATAAACTATAATGGCAGTGCGATTAAATATGTTGGAAGTGTTAGGGAACTATGAAATAGAAATGTGTATTGCGTGGAGACGAAAACGATGCGACGAAACACTTGTTTGAATGTAGAATGGTAAAAGATAACGAAATACGGAGCGTGCGAGCATTAATAAACGAAAAGGACGACATAAACGTGATGAGGAAAATAGTAGAATATGTCAAAAAAAAGTACTGAACAAGATTAGATTAACCTTGGAGGAAAGAATACGGATATTTCTTCCTCCAAGGCTTAACTGTCTTTTGAAGTATCACTACTGTGTACATCACCCTCCACTCCAATTCAATCCTAATTCAGCTTTAACTGCTCACTTCTGTGATTCTCAGTATTTTTACCTACTCCTACATAGTGTTTGAATGTTTAGATATCTACCCAAGTGAAAGTATATTTCTCTTGTTTTACATGGGAATTTAACAATTTATTATTTGGCAGGTATAGGACCGGCGCTCTGTTTTAGCCGGACGCGTTTTGTTCATAAATTCTGCTTGCAAATTTCAAGACGTTTTGGTCACGTGACTAAAGTGCCTACCCTTACGCTTTGGGTTTGGGTTTAGGATAACCGGCAATTCTCTCGCAACAAAAACGTACACAAAAAAGTTGCATTAGTTTTTTTTCAGACATATTTCTAAATTATGGTTAGTTTTCACATTTTATTTCCAGTCACTGTGTGATTGATAATATACCCAAATTTAAAGTGTCACGTGGGTGAAAATTCACGCCACGCGAGCAAGTTAATAATTTCTTTTATTTCACCCTGTTGGTCCATCCAACCTCGTTCTGACTTCTGATTGGTTTTAATTTTACGCATGCATTGGTTTTATTGTTTAATTTTGCCCTCTGATTGGTTCTATAATTACAATGTTGTTTTGATTGGGCAATTGATTTATTTTTTTATAAAGGCATTGATGAATCCACGCAGAAAAATGTGGAAGAATGCAATTTTATTCAGAACGTCATAACAAAATATTTTAAAACTCCAGAGTGTGTAGGCTCACGTTGGAATCAAAGCCGGTGTAGAATTAAAAAGGAAAGTTGGAATTTACTCATAAACCTTACTAAAAATAAATAATTAATAAAAATTTTATGACAATATAATACAAGAATAGAATCCTATCACAATTCGCCTCCGTCACGTTTGCATTTTTATTTACATCTAGAGAGTGGGAAAATTTCTCGGCAGAGGCCGCGTTTCCGTCCTACTTCTCTTAAATGCAGCAAAAAAAAAATGTAAAAAATGAATTAATAATTTAAACGAAAGACTTATTCAAAAAAAGGAAATATTGGCCACATACTGACAGTAAAATTTTATTTATTTTTAGATAAAGAAGTCAATTAAAAGCTATTTTTGTTTTGCACTCATTTAAACATTTCACTTTTCTCAGACAGTATTTTCTGCGACAACCTTGTTCCCAAATCGTATATGGCGATCTTTTTTGCAGCAAACACTAACCCCATCCACAACCCCTGAGCGGTTTCACTGCATTTTCTGCTACCAGCATTTTTGTTAACGCATGCGCACTTGAACAGAATGTCAAAATGATGTCAATTTTTTGTGCGTGGTCCACGCACAATTACCCGACAAGTGTATGCTGTAATGCGCTGTTTTCGTGTAGTTTCACTAATTATATTTTAAAAGTTACAAAATTAAAGACTTTAAAGGTACAGGAACATTAAAATCTACTGGGTGGGGTGAAGGTAGGGCTTGGCTACTGTATCCTCAATGGGTTGATTGTCTATACAGTTAATTCCATTCTTTTACATTCTTTCAGTACCCTAGAGTTCACCCTACACCAAATCAAATAACTAACGTGACAACTCGTTTGCGTTCTTTCAGAAAAGAGTTTAATATTGTTACAGATAAAATTAAGGTAAATAATTTAGAGGCTACATTAAAAAAAAAAGTTTTAAAAAGCATTATTTTTGTTATCTCTTCACATTGGCTTTCTTCTACAAACACAGCAATGGCATAAAAGTTACCATCTTTGTTTGCAAAATGGTAGCTGTTTATGTACAATAAACATGCGAGAGACGAGTTAATTGATTTGTACTAGCAACGGTAATTGAAAAGTACCCCGACATTAACTTGATAAAGTTTCACGAGTGACACATTAGTTCTTTGCTAACCTCAACACATCAACAACCTTGTTCCCATACACTAGAGTGGAAACACATTACATATATTATGCTGATGAAAACATACATTCAAGTTAATTATGCAAAATACCGCCCTAATGTCTAGAATACCGCCCTACTGTCTAGGAATACCGCCCTACTGTCTAGGTAAAAAAAATCTAAAAGTTTTCAGAATACGTTTTTGGATAAAACAAACGCGCATTCAATCTTTGTAACTATTAAAGACCTAGCCATAATAGAGATTTTTTCTTATAGAAAAATTAAATGGAATGACTGAGCCTTTTGTAGCGCATTCTCGTTGAGTTGTCTGGCGTGGCTTCGTCGTCATTTTCTACCGCATTGTATTGCTGTTAATTGTTGTCAATACAAACGTGATCTCGTGAAGCCGACACATGATTGTATTTACGAAATGTATTTGATTATTTCCGTTTGTGTTGTTTGAAACGGAAAGTAAAGAATTTCTGTGCTATTTTAATCTTTTTACATTATTTTAAATATAACAACATTAAACTCTGTTATTATGTTCCTGTTTATTTATCTTTCTTATTACCGGCTTATGCGTTGCTTATTATCTATGTTTTTCATAGAATTGGAGGAATCAGGTAACTCCAGTTGATTTCCAAGGGGGACAAGATGTTTAATTTGCAAGTTTAAGATATTAAATAAGTTGCTTCCGGCACCTCGTCTTAGAGTAGCGCGAATAAAACCGCTAAAGTTAATGGCCGAGGGGTTTATTACTATTATTTACCCAGGATATCCTCTTCAGTTTCTATAGGAACTGTTACCAATGAGGGTCCTGCGAAGAGGTTCCTAGTGCATTTAAAGCTCCCATTTGAGCTACGGAAGGCGTGCAAGCACAACAACCGCTCAACTAGACAACCACCTAAGATATCTCTACCACAAGGCCACCAGTTTAATAAGAAAGAAAACTTTGAGACGTTGAAAGCGAATTTAGAATATAAAAAAACGGTGTTCAATTTCTTGATTTTTGTTGCGTCCGTTTGTTTTTAAAACAAAGTAACGTATTTTTCCATCCTTGAAATAGTGCCGCCGGTCGACGAGAATCAACCCCGGGAAAACGATATTTCATCATTAAGTCAAATGGAAGTTATTTATAGCGCTTAATCTTCCAGCTTAAATATGAGTGATGTTTACCATGCACTGTTGATGATGCGATTTGAGTTTTTCACCCGTTAATTTCGTGCGCGAGTGTTCAAACCGCAGAACTTGAACCGCTCAGTTACATCTGAGCTGTAGTTACCACAATGTGGTAAAAATAAATTGTTGTTCTTTTTTTTTTCAGAGACATAATTAGTATTTAAACAATTTAAATGCGCCGTATACCAAAAATTGACAATTTTTAGCTTGTTTATATCCGAGACGAAAATTTTCCTTGGGAACTAGATTGATGAAAAATTGATCGATAAAATTAGATCCATAAAAATAATGCGGAAACTGCACCGGATCTTTCTGGGTGGGGAAGGTTGATAGAGAAATGAAATTAATGTCCATATTGCTCCGCCTTTTCTGTCAGTCAAGGCACTGCGATATATTTATCAAAATCGAAGCTCTTGACATCTTAAAACCAAACAAATGGATCTATAACAAGATAGTTGCTGTACAAACACTAAAATTAACTAAATCAATCATTTTATTAAACGCTTATGTTCCCTAGGGTTGGTCTTTGTTGGGATCTTTCAATCCTATATTCATGCAAGCTGTGCAAATTAAGGTTATTATCATTTTTTGTCACTATGTTCAATTTGGTGCAGCCGATAAACTTTTTGGTACCACCTCAAGGCAACTCTAAATGAAGAAGACCATCTTCGTCCCAGGGTCTTTTTAAGAATAAATTTATATTAAAATGTCAAGATCTGTGAAAAAGCGTATTTTTTATTTTATTTTATTTTATTTTTTTTATTATTATTATTATTTTTATTATTATTTACATTCAGATACCATTAAGAAGAAAAAGTGACGGCGATGTATGGAATCGACAATGATCGATTTTATCTGACTGACGTTATTGTTATTATTGTTTTTATGTAGAAGCGTTCTCTTCCGTCTTTCGCATTAACATAGCTTGTTTTCAGGAGTTTACGGCACAACAACTGAATCTCTGCGAACCAATAAAACTTATATCTCAGGAAATTCCCAATTATGCACAAACGTGCATGAGATGAGTTACCCCCGGTTGGGAATGCACTGACAAAATGGTTACTTTGTTAGTGTTGTCCTTTCATAGCATCAACAGGTTTAAAAATTGCGCTGAAACGTGAGTTGTGAATGCAGGTCTTCGTCGTTCGCATTTTCAAATCAAGTCGTTGGTTGATTATGCAGAATATAATTAACACGGAAAAGTTGTGCGATAACAAAGACGGGGGCTTCTCTTGCTTTCTTTTTATATGGAATGTTATAATTTCTGTGTTCAATTTAAGTAATTATACGATAAATGTTATTTATTTGTCCGCTAAGTTTTTGTTTTGCTTTATTACTTTACAATCATGCTCTTTTTGTGCTAAATTGCGTCTTCTCCTGGTTTGTTTTTACGACCCTATGACGTCATATGCCGTGACGAAAACTTTAGCAATCAGTTGGAAAATATTCCAACTTCATTTTTCTTGTTTTTTTATGTTTTTTTCTTTTCCTTATTCCTCGCATATAATGCGTATGATTTAACCTATATTTTCTTTGTTGAGAAATGCGCGTCGGTAACAAACCATTGAGAAGGAATTAATTTGATTTATTGACGCCGGCGAATTTAAAAGATTTATAAGTTTTTGCATAATTTACATTTTAATGAGTATCGATTACAAGAACCAATCAAAACGGTTCGTCCTCTGATCATTTCTTAAAACAAGTGGAATGTTTTTCTTCAGGTTAAATGAAGTGTAGAGAAAAGTCGACGACAGAGCTCAGCTGAAAGAATTTTGACGAATGTGCAAGGAGATTGTAATACTCATATTCGGAATAAAATTTTATATTAAAGAGTAATAACATACAGAAATTGACAATATGAAGCTGGGTGTTAAACTTTTGTGTTTATTTTTTGTTATTATTTCGGTAAAAAGCAACGATGAAGAGAAAGGCATGCTTAAATTCGAAGAAGGTGGAGATAATATGGACACTGAAAGTATCAACAACATTTTAAAAAAAATGTCAAAGAAATTTAAAAACGTTGACGATGAGGACTCAGTGGGATCAGGGAATGATGACGAAGATTCAGAGTCTTCTGGCAGTGGCGATGAAGACGAGAGTGGGGATGGAAGTGGTGCTGTTTTGCCTACCAAGAGAGTGGCAACAGAAAAGAAAGAAAAAAAGAAGGCCTCACCTACTGTGATCAATATAAATTATGTTTCTACAACCACCGAGAAAACTACCACAATGAGTAACAATCCTGCTGTGATCAATATAAATTATGTTTCTACAACCACCGAGAAAACTACCACAATGAGTAACAATGTGGAAGTTAAAAGTACAGATACAGTTGAAGAGAATAACAATGTAAATGATGGCGAGGGAGGTGAAGATGAAGAAGAAGAGATTGTAGTGGAAATTGATGATGAAACTGGCAATAATAAAAGGCAGGTTGGCGATAACAACCGTAAAAAGGTTGCTAAGAAAAGGGGAGTGAACTTTACTGTTGGAATTATTATCGGTGTTGTCGTTGGTGCTATATTGGCCATTTTGATTATTGTGTTTTTGGTTTACAGACTACGCAAAAAAGATGAGGGTAGTTACAGCCTTGATGAACAGTCGTCGACAACTTACCTAAGAGGGGATACAGACAGTCCAACAAAGGGAAAAGAATATTTTGCATAAATGTTTTCTATGTAGATTAGTATGTATGTTAATTTAACATGTGTTTTGCGAATTCTTATGTATCTTTATCCCTCTGCTTTCCTATTTGTGGTTTACGTTTAGTGTTGAAAAAGTCGTTTTAGCTGTTGCTGTTTTTTTTCAATCGTATCTAGCTAGTTATCTGTTTTTGTACTCTAACTTATAACTTTTTTTACATAAATGTACATGAAACATTCTGTCTGTTTACAACTCTTACGTGTACTTTTATTTACCTTGATTCGCAGAATTTTATGTGGAAGAAGTTTTTGTGTTAACAAAGTTTTTTTTTAGATTATTTATTCAAAACTATGTATTATAGACCTGTTGTAATTTACAGTTTTTTAAAAAAGAAGCAGTATTATCTTCATAGCATAAAATTTTATTCAAGTATAGCTATAGGCATATGGAATAACCTGGAAAGATTTTTATGGGATATGTCTCATGCTATGATAAGCACTTGTAAAGTTGATAAAAGTGAATTGCGTTGATGGTGCCATAGATAAATATTTCTCACCAGAATTTTCACTGTGAATATCGTGTTTTGATATACAACAGTAGACTCAAGCCATTGATTGGGAGTTTTCGCTTATGTTTTTTGTTTTTTGTCATCATCTTAGTAACCAATGAGGTGTTTAATTTTTCTTTAGTAATGCACATTTTATTCAAATTTTATAAAATTTAAAAAACATCGAATAGCTAAGTTAACTTTTTATATTTTATTATATTCTTGTGTATATGTCTGTTTTTTTGTATACATCATAATTTGGTGGTCAATAAAACACATTTCTCTAACTAAGATGAAATTGAAAAAATCTTATTGGTGATCTTTTTTGTTTTTTTATGCGTACTAAATTAATAATTTTAACTCTGAAAATTCAAGTGTAGTTGTGTTCTTAATATATTTTAGTTTTGCAAATGGTAGCTTCTCAACCCATAATGCAAAAATAACTAATAAAGCACCAATTGCCTGTTTGTGTTTTGTTGATAAAAAATTTAATATTGTAATATTACTAACATTGTAAGTTTGGCCAGTTTGAAAAAATATTACGTATTATCAGCAACCGTCTTTTACTTATCCTGTATCTCTTTCTCAATCATTATCCTGTTTTACATTCACATTTCATTAATTTAAAATATTTTGCTATTTGAAAGGGAACACGTCATTATTAAGACTACAGGAAACTGATCATCCTGTATTGTTTATTGAAGCAACATTTCCTAAGGATGTATTATTTTGTTAGCAGTTTTACTGGATTCTTTGTTTAGCTTTCTGTTAGGGCATGTAATTTATGATGTTATTGTTCCCCTTGTGTTAAAGTTGATTAACTATGTGACCTATTTCTTCACTGACATTTTTATTGTTTTCAAATGATTTTCTTGAGAGTTAAAACGTCAGTAGATAGTTAGTGAGGGTGATTTGCAGGTTAATGTTTCCTATCAATGATATCATTCCTTTGTACATGTGAAAGTTTGAAAATGTTTAAGCTTTGTATTTGAAGGGTATACAAAGTGGTTGACCAAGTACTCAAATGATTATAAACTAATCTCTTGAGAATGGTGTAGAACTGTTTCTTGGTTTTTAACACAAAGTTTTTTTCTTTTATGGAATTAAAATGTTTGGAAGCATTAGTCATAAAATGGATTTCAAAAGTTTAACCTCTTGAGTTGTGTTGTTAAAATTTCCATTATTAAAATTCTCATTGAGGATCTTGTGACTTTACCATAATTTATAATGGATGAGCTCCATTCATAACATTTCAGCAAATTGAATGCAAGCCAAATTAATTATTGAATTTTTAAGCTTTCATTCGTTGTCCATATTTAAAAAATCCAATGTCCATATTTGTAGGGTTAAACGATCAAACATTTCGTCAAACGCTATATTTTCATTTTTACAAAAGTAGTGTTATTTAGAAAAGCCACAAAGAGGGAGGTTGTACATTTTGTGAAGTTATTTACTCTCCACCACATAGGTTAAGAAAAATATAAAAAAATAATAAATTATTGGGATAAAAAATTTCGCGAAATTTAATGTTAGATTCTACAAATCGTTATTTTTTTCGGTATTCTTTTGTTTTTACATTCTCTTTACCTTCAAATTTTTCATTTTTACAAAAGAAACACCGCGTACTACATATCCTCAAAAAATCAAACCGCCAACAAGACATAGTTACGCAATCTATTTGTTATGCTTTTATTTATTTATTATACTTGTTACAAATGATTAAATTATACACAAGTTACATGTTTGATAAATTTAATAATTTATCTGCAAACTACTTTGATCGAGCTTCTTAAAATCGTTTAATACTGGTTTGTAATTGAAATTAAAATCGTGCTGTGTAGGCTGTTGTATCTTAAAATTACAACCTCCCCGCTGGCTCCTCCCTGCTGTCATATTGTTGACCTCATAGTGTCAACTTGGTTGAGAAGATAACAAACTTTGAATTCGTTGTGTTTTTGACGTATGGTACTTATGATTGTTCGACTTATCAACAGTTCATTATTGATACTAAATAAAAGCGCTTCACAAAAGAAATATCCCTTTCCCAACCTCGACCATAGTGCTCTTCTACGCGTATGATATTCTGACAGGAAGGCTATTGCTAAGCTTTACCGTCAGAATATTATAGACGTGGAAGAGCGCTGGGGACGAGGCTGCTTTTTTCGTTTTAAGGGCTCGTTATCACGGAGACAAACTTTATAAACGTTATTCTGTGACGCCGCAGTCGTTAAAATTTCGCTAACAAACACGACGTCGGTATTTTTCACGTTTGCACAACCTCGATCCCAGGGCAAGCAAAAAAAAGAAGCAATGGAATATTTCTAAAAGATACCACACCCAATTTGACGTGTGTTTAATCTTTATAACAAGTTACGTCAAAAAAATGACGGTTAAAATTTTTTGTAAAATACATGACGCTTTAAGTCAGAAATTCTACATATACACATCCCCAGGGTCACTTGGAGTCCTGAGCAGTTATGGATTAACCAAAAAGACAAAATGCCCTGTGAACGAGGTTGACAAGCTCTGTAAATAAATCGATAAACCCAAGATTGCTAAATGTATTCGTAGTTCGTCTAAGGCCGTCATATTACACGTCGACATATGTGCTTGTCTTTGCTTTTTATTCATAGTGATTGGACTTTTAAACTTCAACCTCGAATCCAGGGCTTGTAACGATTCATTCTCACAAAAGACGCTACAGGTCCTGTGTTCGAGGTTGGTTAAAGCGCATTACTCAACGCAATTTTTTATCACCTTTCAAGCAAACAAATTTTTGTTCACCAGATAACACTTAGTAACCATAGCAGCGAGACTTGTGATTATTTGGCTGTGTTTCTTTCAACAGTTTGCGATAATGTCAATATCGGATAGCATATCTCTCCTTTCCAATTCAAAAATTGAAAAATGCTTGATTTGATGGGTTTTAGGCCACTATTTAATTTTCTTTGTGATAGGATTTAAGATGTTAAAGCCGCTGCGCTGCTGTCGGTGACTTTTACTGTCTATCAATAGTCACCAATACACCCTCCTTCCCAGGGATTTTACAGATTAAAATAATTAGTACTAATTACTGTGTGTACACTGACAGTTAATCGCGCAGTATCAAGGTTGCATTTATGCAAAAAATTATTTACACGAAAGTAGGTTTGGGGCAAGAGTCATGTCGACAAATCCCTCTAATATTACGTCACAAGTAGCGGGTGTCGGGGAAATGCGGAACGATTAGTAAAAAATCATTTAGCTGGGCGACGGTACTAATAAAATCTATAATAGTGAGCTGGCATTGCATTGGAAAAATGACGAGTTTTTTTTTGCTTGCAGTATCCAAAAAGCTAGGAAATGGAAATAGAATTGTATGTCTTTCTTTTTTTCTTGCCATCTAAAGCTAACAAGCGGGATGAGTCATTTTAACATTGATTGATATCACACGGATATTCTCGTGCATGCTCGTCCAGCTTCGTTTTAGAGCTTCTTCGAACGAGTTCACTAAAAAGACTAAATGTAAAATACAGGAAAAAAGTAAGTGTTTGGTTAATGGAGGGGAAATTGAAGTCTTTCAAAATATATTTTAAAGGGAAAATGAATGTCTTCGCAGCTTTTGTTAAAATCATGAAAAGATACAGATATGGTGACTGATGAAAAGATACAGATATGGTGACTGATAAACAGACCCATTTCAAAACTTATGTTATGTACTTCTTATCAGTCTTTTGATAATATCAGATTAAACATTTTTCCCATTAAACATCAAACATAAATTAATATAATCTTTTTTCGCAAGTAGATGATAACACGTTTTTCTGTTTCATGCTTTTCAAACGCAGCTGCTGTCCCAAAGACGATAAGAAGCAGTTCCCTGCAATCTAATGTCGGCAGGCTCGGTGTTTTTGCTGGAACAATTGTGACGAAATCATTATATCTCTTGAAATTATATTGCCGTTTCATACTGAGCGGGTTACTTTACACAACGAGGACGTGACAGACACCTCACTTTTTTCTTTTGGGAGGATTTTAACCTTCCATCTTGATTAAAATATGCTGAGGCAAGATAGGTAATTTCAAAGTTTGCCATCACAAGTAATTGCATAGGCATCTTTCCACTATAATGGAAACATAAGCTCTTTTTAAGCAATGTTTTCTTTTTCTAGCTAGTGGGTAAATTCTTTGCGCGTGCCTAAAAGAAAGAAAACCTACTTCCGTACAACCTCGTTCGCAGGGTTCTTTTTCTGACATTATCAAACGGCGAGATTAGATTGGAGACCTGGGGACGGGGTTGATTTTAGTAGACACATTTCTAATCCTCTTATGTGGTAATCAATTCGGCTTTTTAATTGGCTAATCAAAGTCCAACATGCAAACGATTTGAGGATATCACATTTCAGCTTTCGTATGCAAGAGATTACTGAACACATTGGTCAGTCACAAATGATAAGTTGTTTCATCAAAATACTGTTCCTCCGACTTTACGTAACTGCAACGACTGAAAAAATCACATTCTCGTCCCCAGAGCTCTTTGAGACTAAACCTCAAAAGTACTTTCGTGGTTTAACTCAAAGAGCTCTGGGGTCAAGAATGCAAAAAATGTTCAACAATTATTTTTAATAGTTACTTTATCACAAAGTGAGTATTTTATCACATTAAAGAACTACTTTGCGCATCACCAACATACTGCCTGGCAGTGAGCGGGATTCGAACCGCGGTCCACAGACTGGGAGCCGAACCCACTACACTACGTGCGGCAATGTTAGTGATGCAGTAGTTATCTTGACTACTTTGCACTGCCACAAGCAAGGTAGTCCTTCAATATGATTTACACCTATTATACTAGCCCGTCATGATCGGAGGTCTGATTGGGGTGAAACATTCTCTGTTGAGAATGAAAAACCGGCTTTGTCATAATAAATAATCACCTATTTGAGTGTTTTACTTGCGATAGTGTTTTGCAAGTGTCTTCAATCTTTCCTCTTCAATCTAGGTAGCCTCCTTATTGGTTAGTTATTGTAAACCAGAATAAGACTAAAGAGCGCATGTACACCACTAGTTGTTGAAATATTAAGCACTGCTATTTAAAACAAATCTTCACTGACACTTTCAAAGTAGGCATTTCTTTCGGAGAAAAGTAACAAGGGAGTTAACAGTTAAATCTTTGCTTTTCAACATTTCCCCTGATTTTTAAGATGTTTTCATGTTCCATGGTGTTTCAAACACGTGGGTTTAAGGTTAAGTACTACTATTTGTACACAGTCATATATTTCGTAATATCATCCCTGTTACAATATTGTTAAGAGTACCGTAAAAATTGTAGATAAAAAAAGGCAAGAAATTGTAAATTTATGCATCCGGAGAAATATTTAATTCTCATATCATTCCTTGCTGAAATATCATTTTGTAGAAAGCATTTTTTCGACATTATCCCAACTCATAACTTAATTAAAAAATTTCAAACATTTTCTACTTTGCGTAAGACTCAAAATTTTCCTACAGCAATATTAAAAAAAATTAAACGCCTCGATTATCCAAATCTTTCACCTTGTAGATACGCACCAACCAATGTTCAGTGGTGTAAGCTTCTTCGAGGACATCGAGCTCGAATTCCTGAAAAATAGAAATGCATAGTAACGACGAAATATTGTTAAATCGTTACTTCATCAGTGCTGAACAACAATCAGCATAGTACAACTACATCTGTTCTGACATTCTCAAAGCTACATCGTATGAGCTGCGGGACAGAATTCCCACACCTGAAGCTACATCGTATCAGCTGTAAAAAAAGTTCTAGTCAATTTTAAACACACTAAAATCCCAAAACAATTGAAATTACGGCACCGCAGTCAGCACACCATCAAACTTTCATACCAAATGGGCGTGGCAGCTTAGGGCGTATATTTACTTCTGTTACGGATCGCAACAAAAGAAGGAAAAAAACCTTCTAACACCAATGAAAGTATGAATCATAGCAAGACCGCTGTTAGTAATCTTATTAGGATTAACTGGACACGTTTTCGTAAGAAGTTGTGCAAACAACTCTATAAAGTAATATATGTCGAGTAAACACAACTCGATAAAGAAAAACACGCAATCTTTACTCGATTTGTTTACCTTTCAAACACGTGACGTAAGTCTAATCATGACGTGTTAAAGGTGCAGAACCGCGGTCACATCACAGTATATTTGTCAGGGTGTAAACTAGCTGAGAAACCGAAGAGTTAAAATTGGACATTAAATGCTCCCTGGTAACGATTGGACAAAAGTAACAAGTAATAATAAGCAACAACGAGAAAAAAAAATAGTAATTCGAACAATACCTAGTAATAATAACGATAGGAATTCACAGGAGGTGAAGTGCCGACACCATCGTTATTATGTCAAATAAGACGGTGAATTATACCGTAGCCAACGTCATGTCAATACAGACGACGTAATATACCGTAACCAACGTCATCATGTCAAAACAGACGGCGTATTATACCGTAACCATCGTCATGTCAGTACGGACGGCGCAATATACCGTAACCATCGTCATGTCAATACAGACGACGCAATATACCGTAACCAACGTCATGTCAATACAGACGACGTAATATACCGTAACCAACGTCATCATGTCAAAACAGACGGCGTATTATACCGTAACAAGCGCCATCATCACTTAAAACTGCACAAGAGGTATAAAAGAAAACCGGATGTTCAGACCTAAGCAAGGATCACAACAACAACAATTTAAAGTACATGTCTGTCGCAAAAGTCTATTCGTGGAAATAATCTTGATAAAAAGATAAAAAAGTATAAGCATCATTATTCATCAAGCAAAGATGTCCGCATGGACACAAATGAGAAAGCTGTCAACATAAAGCTCAGCCCCTCGAATACCATGTTAAAGATCATTAACGTCCATTTAAAAGCTTGATTGCATTGCTCGAATAATTATCATAGCAAAAGAATATGAGACGATATTTCAAAGCTGCCGTAGTAGTTAAAGATGACAAGAGATGACGACAAGACTGATATAATCGGCAAAAGATGCAGGGGAAAAGAAACGAAATATTACTATCGTTTCGGCAGGATTATTATAGTTCTCAGGGTATCGAACAGTCTGAGAATCAAACTTACAAAGAGCGAGAAAACCGTATCGTCCAAATGAAGGCAGTAAGAGGATTCCTACTGAAAAACATGTTTCAGATAGTGCTGAAAGCACTGTTTACATAAATTTAGCCAAGGTGATATAGGTCTCCACAAATTGAAAATGGACACTTAAATCTCCTGCTCAGTTCGTCGTACAACTATCACACTAGAAAACATAAACAAACTATGAAAGATACACTGAATTTCTCGTGGTTTTCACCTTACTTTCACACCCACAATAGATTGATAGAATTAACAAGCGTTTAAAAATTTCCCGTTTCTCCTCCACACTTCCTTCCTTCCTTCTTATGACATAGAAAGTTGCTGCCCACGCTGCTCCTTTGTATTGGGGAATTTTATTTACCCCCGTTGCGTGAAAAAAAATAACGACACGATAAATTACCAAAGGAAAATTGCCACGTAACAAGGAGGAACTCCAATTATGACGTCATGGTTATTTCTACTTAAACATCCTGCACGTATACAACGTAGTGAGTGCTTTAAATAACGATGTTTCCTCGTAAATCGAAAATAAAGCACTGGGATTTGATAACTTTATATCCAATGAATTCACAAGTAAATACAAAAGCATGGCATTGACTACATGACGAGATATCATTTTTTTGTGATTATCACACCAACAGGTAAAAAGAAAGCACATTTACACCAAAATTCACAATTAATGGCCACACTCACCTTATTTCCAATTTCTGCATTCCTAACACGGTCGTAACCTGTTGGTTTACCTAGAAAGAAAGAGACAGGTATTTACAAATTTCGAGCAAAATCTTCCACCACCCGAGAGACGACACAAACTCTCACGAACATTTTAAATGATCAAAGGTACAGCGTAAAAATGATACCTTGCTCAGTGTACACAGCACCGAATCTGTAGAAACACATTTTGTACATCATACAGTTAAGGAGAGTAGGCGAGCCTTCTTTATCAATGCGAAATTCACCAGCCGGTGTGTAGTAATCGTGTTCCTTAATATGTGCACCAGTATCAGTACTACCTCCAATACGAACCATCCATAAGAATTTGTTAATGTCTAAAAAAATGAAAATGAATATGAAATAAGAGAAAAAAAAACTAGAAAGTCACAAAACAAAGCAGGAATCTAGGACAGAAAGTCGTATTAAGCATCAGTAAAAATCCTTCGCAAAAGCTTATATTCTAGATCATTCAACCAAGCTTTATACAACGACGAAAGATACCAAACAAGGTTCATTGAACAGAAACTGTAGCTACAGTACTCAATATTTATCTCTGTTGGGAAAATAATTGTACACAAACACATTAAACAAGTACCGTCTGATGCATATCCCGTTAGACCACCGAAAATAACCAAAACATAGTTAACATCCAGTTCACGCATGATCTCATAGGCTTTATCTTCTGTGGAAGCCATAGCTTGGCCTACACGAGAGATGTGAGTATTGTTCCAGGTATTGTTGTCGACGAGGATGGTGCGGTTAGCCATGGCTGTAATTTGATAACCATAATCCCACCAAGACATAACTTTAGCATCCTAAGCAAAAATACAATATCTTATAACTTATATGGTTTTACTTTTAACAGTATCAATTTTTAAGGCTATTTATGAGAATTTAGGGGGATTTTATAGTAAGTGTTTTCGACTAGTGGAGAAAACACATACAAAATTTAGGAGATTTTAGGTGAATCAGTGAAAGTGTAACATAGAATCACAAGGAGCAAAAAAATATATCAAAAGAATTGAACAAGGGGGGACAAATCCCTGAAAGAAAATCCATTACAAAATTGAAGTTTGACTAATGGATGTTCAAAAACTTCACTTAAGAATTTTGTAGGATTATTTAGGAAGAATTTATTTTTTTAGGAATTTTAGGATTTCGTGGGAGCCCTGATTAAACACTCTAAATAATAATCTTAATAGACTTTCTTGGATGTAGTACAGCCTAAACATGACCTAGTCTAAAACAACCATAAGGTTTTGAAACCTTAAACTTGTTATTATGTGACTATTGAAGAAACTTTTTTAATAAACTTTATATTATACTTTCCATGCTTAACTTGCCACAGCTGATTTTCATGGCAAGTACATAGACTACCATGTACTAAACCAGTTTTACAACACCAACAACAACAACAACAAACAACAACAACAACAACAAACAAATAAACAAACGATTAATTATTATGCTTTAAAAAACACAGATTCGGCAGGGAAAAAAAGAAACCTTACTTCAGGCGTGTTTTGTCTCAACCAATAATAAGCTTCTCTAAAGTCATCAAAAATAACACGAGATCCATCTCCTTGTTTTGCAGACAAGACAATGGAGGGTGACGAGTAAGCTTCAGATGTGACCCATGTGCAATGGAATGTGTAAGTAATCAGGAAAAACGTTACCAAAGCAACCATAAATGTTGCCACTTCGTTCTTGATTGGGTAAGATGGATCAGCTTGTTTGGCCTTTCTACTTGATTGAGGTTTTGCTGGTTGTTGAGACGAAGAGAGTTCAACATTCTAAATGAAGAATTTTGCATGCAATCATATGCAGACATATATGAAATTGGAATCACTAGGCCTTAATTAAGACTGACATTATAGTTTTTAAGAATCTAAAGATTTCAATTTACTAATGATGACTAAAAATTGCCCACATGAATTGCCATTTGCCTGCCTCACTTTGGCAAACTTGCGTTTCACGTCAACAATTTATGTTTTGTTTTGCGATTCCCATACACAAACAACAGCAAAATTTTTCTAAGTTACATTCAAATTAAATATGCCATATTGGCAAACATTTTTGCTGATGTGAATCATGAATTTTGGTTGAAAATTTAGCATTCTTGTAGGCAATTGCTGAGTGCCAACGTAAAATAGACAGGGTGGAATTTTTTTCCTCATTTTAAGGTCATTATTATTATTATAATGTTTGAGATTGCAGGAATTTATCAATGCGAGTCAGACTCAAGCATCATTGAGTGGCATTACAGAAAGAAGTAAGCTTTATAAGTAGTAATAAACAGGTACATGTCACACCAGAAATAAGTTGTTTTGCAACATTATTGTTCCTACCTTCATGTAAGTGGAAAGAACTGATGAAATCCCAATACCAGCCAAAATACAAGCCACTGGTGCCAATACCAACATTAAACGCACCATCACTCCCTTAAAATAAACAGAAACAAAAAATATAATAACACACATAATAAAATCAAAATTGGATGAATTTACTGTCAGGATAATTTCAATGGAAATAATGTAGTATTATTTGCAATTGTATCAATTCATGCACATTGTAAGAATCAATCATCACTGGAAGTACGTTTCGGTCAAAGTTGCAAAGACACCTGGGAGATTAATTAGTTAGGCAATTTGCTTTTAAAATAAGAAGCTCAGTCCACAGAACAATGATATGTCTAGTCTAGTCCATACATTCGTAACACGAAACTCAGATTGGTAACAGTGCTTCGCCACTGAAGTAAACAGTTGGAAATAATAACAAATTTTAAATCGAACATTAAATTATTCTTACAGCAAA
The DNA here is from genome assembly GCA_030067915.1 of Hydractinia echinata. Taxonomy (NCBI): domain Eukaryota; kingdom Metazoa; phylum Cnidaria; class Hydrozoa; order Anthoathecata; family Hydractiniidae; genus Hydractinia; species Hydractinia echinata. Next base: position 561,457 of record JASGCC010000124.1, read on the forward strand.
ATAGACACTTGTAATTCCATAGATGACAATAAAGATGTTAGCATCAGTTAGTTTGGAGAAGCAGTAGTACAATCCAACCGGAAACATGAACACTAACATCTGAAGATCGAAATAAAATGATGACCACGTAGTAGGCTGATGTTCAGAAACTGAAGCAATAATGGGGATGTTGTTCTTTGCATAGGATGGATCCAACAGAGAGTAAAAACGTCCTGTCCATGGTGCAACCTAGAATACACATGCCAAAAATGATTAACACATACAACAAAGTCATCAAAAGTTATCCAGAGTGAGAACTGAAAATAACATTGTTATTTTAAATTGTCATTTTTAAATCCACCCCAATCAATGCCACCCAGATTAAAACTGCAAAATTTAAAGAAAAAATTCATGCTATTATAGGGTGTTAGCTAGAAATGCAATCAGGGTGATTAGGCTCCTTGGGGACGCCCCATGGTGGTGTCTGGAGTGTAAACTTCGAAATTTTATGGTCTCAGATGCCAAAAAACAGCTTCTCAGGTGTTAATTCTTTGTAACTTTGACAAAGATTTTCATTTTAAAGTCATTTTAAAGTTTTTTTCTTGTTGTTATGAATCGATTTTATTGCCTAAGTAAAAACATTTTAATTGGCCACAATTTAAAATGTGATAAAAATCCAATAACATAGCATGGAAAGTGCAACTACAAAATCCCATTATTGTTAATACGGAATAAAAATGTATATGTAATGAATGAATTTTAGGCTGACTTTGTCAGGTAGGTTTCAAGAAAGGAACTAGATCACAGGGAAAATAAGCACCCAGGCAATAAAGAGGGGTGAGGATTTAACGTATGCCTAATTGGCAAAGTCAATTAGTATTTTCAATTGGGAATTGTCTGTCTAAAAGACTAGATAGACCCTGTATCCTATTTTTTTATAAAAAAATGTGATCTAAAAAAGTATAAGTATCATTCAAACTAATCCCACAAAGAGAGGGAAAAAACTTTACTAACAAAATTAATAACTTATCCATCAGATGGGGTGAGGAGACACTGCTATTTAGTAACAGGTGAATTTAGTCGGACATTAAAACTTCCCGTTACTCACTTACTAGTTACATTTAAGCTTACTCAGTATAGGATGTAATCACAATGACAGTACAGCCAATAAGAGATTTTGATTTAAAACATCACAGTAAGCAACTGCATCAACAAACACCATTACTATCTTAGCTGTTTTAGACTGAGACCCCCTCCCTTTAATTTTTTGTCTCTTTCGGAGGAGGAGGCAACCATTCAGCTCCCTGGCCATACAGAGCCCAAAAAAGCCCAGCCCAAATATTGTTAATATTCAAGCATAATTGACACTTTTTGTGTAGCATACAAATTGCATACACAGAACATAAACCTGCAACTGTGAATTTTCATTAATTTTTATTTAGCTTCAGGACAATCAAAATATTTTCGCATGGGATTCATTGGTTTAGAGGTGGTTAGGAAAAATGGAACAAATTTTTTTTTTAAATATCCTTATTAACAATCCACATATAAAATCCAAAGTCAAATTTTAGCAATTTTGAGTGTTTACCAAATAATTTTAGATATGTACATTGCTTTTAAGACATTTTTATTTCCACTTTTATGTTCTTTTATGGTTATGAAGCATGTTCGAATCCTAACGATTGTCGGAATGAGCAACGTTTTTCTATATTCTCTACATATGAAGCTTACTCAGTACACAATGTAATCAAAATGGCAGTAGAACAATTAAGAGATTTTGATTCAAAACATCACAGTAAGCACATTTTTTCAGGGTTTAATTTTATCAATAGATTAAAATAGTGCTTACCTTGCCAGTAATAGTCAAAATGCCAGCTATAAGAGCAGCGACTGATCCAGAAATGATCACCAATGACTTGAAAAGAATTTCAAAATGGTTTGCGCTTAAACGGTATCTCAAATAATCTACAAATGCATGAATTTGACATAATCCAAATATACCCAGTGCCTAAAAAACAAAGGTTTCAAAAAAGTGAATGAACTTACAACGTAAACTTGTTGAAAGAAAAACCAAACAAAACCAAAATCAGGGTGTCCACTCTCAAAGCTGATTTTTCTGACATTCCTGACTATTTTTTAGCTAAATATCCTCACATTTTCAATTTTCTTCCCTACTTTTTCCTATAGCAGGGTAGCCACTTTTTTTCAAGTAGTAAATTCCATGTATTTTCCAGGTAATTTTAATCATTTTTACAGGTGTAAAACTTAAATACACATAATATAGATCTACAGTAATACAACACTACAAGAATAAACATAAAAATTCTAGAAAGATAATCGAATGCAAAGCAATAATTTTTTGTACAGAGTAAACCTTTACATGAAACAAGTTTTTTTGAGACAGACAAACAAGTTAGGCAATAACTTGCCAAAACAAGAAAAAAAGGATGCTTAAAGCCTTAGCACTAACATAATTACTAACTGCGCGCATCCTATCTGGATATAAAACTTAGGGCCCGGTTTTCACGCAAATATTTTCAAACACTTATTTCATATTTAAAACTTGGGCTGACATTGCAGTTGTGCCTAATTAGTATAATATTAAAACATTTTAAATACTTTTTGTCAATAAAAAATCCAAAAATGTAGTTGGTTGCACGATATAACAGTAATTTCACTTCTGTATTTTTCTTTCTCTTTACATAATTTTTTCCCAATGTGTATAAGGCCCATAACTTTTTCAAAGTTTCGAAAGGAAGAAAAAAAGTAATAAATTATTCATTCGAATCTCACCTCTTGGTGACGGGGGTAAAACTAACATTTGTTTTTTTGATAAATACATTAATTTCCTTGAGACCACTGACGTAAATGGAAAACATATTACAAAAGCCTCGTTTTCGTGCACAGCGCTGATTTCAAAATGGAGAATGTGATCAGAAGCATGGAGGGGAAGCTTCGAAAATCAGAAAAACAACATTAGAGCTTGGAAGTTTTATTCTTCAACTTTTAACTTGAAATTCGTAAATAGTAAGATTTGATCTCTCAGTTAACTGAATACTTGATTTAAGCAGTCACTACCTTTAAATAAGTAAACTTAAACTGTTTAGAAAAAATAAGAACAGAAATTTTATTTTTTCCAGGTATTTCCAGGTGTTTTTACTAAAAACCCTTGTTTTCAATGTTATATTTCCAGGTGTGAAATAAATTCCATGTATTTCCAGGTTTTCCAGGTAGAGTGGCCACCCTGTATAGTAATGGCTGATGAACTCTATGAAAGTTCAAGGAAGAAGAAAAATGTAATAAACGTGAAATTAAGAAACAAATACAAGTTGAAAATAAAAACTGACATCAAAAAACAATAATTAAAATAAAAAGCATATGCATTATGATTATGGGGACTTTTAATAAAAAGACTCAATAATCCTGACATTTAGCCTACATTTTCAAAATTCTTGGCAATTTCTTTTGGTTGGACATCCTGAAATTCTAATTTACACTGCACTTGACAATTGCTAATGTAAATGTTGACATGACTAGCTATAAGTTAAGTAAAATAGAGGTTCACATTGACATTACTTGTCAAAGGAAAATAAAATAAAAAATAAAATAAGGCGGACAAAGACTATTTTTCTTTTTCACAATGATTGTTTCTGTAATGTACTTACAGCCATGTGTTCACTAGTTTGAACAGGTTGAAACCCGACAAATGAGATTTGCATGGAAAGAATAGTTCCAATACAATACACCTAAAAACAAAGAAATTCAAACTTGAACAAAACATAAATTGCTCTACAACACTTTAAAACCTAAGTAAAAAAATGGAAGTTAAAAAGAAATAGATAAATTGAACAGCAATTGACTTACAGTTGAATATGCAACATAAATTCGATGACTAAATCTGCCAGTGACCATCAGCGCGAAAACATGCATTGGAATTAAATTTATTAGAAACACGTAACCTCCCCAAGATGACACCTAAACAACAAGTATTTTAAAACAGTTACATTCAAAGTATCATAAACACTGACATCATCCTAACATAAAATACTTTTGTTCCACTTTTTCCTTGTGTAATTGCCCACACCGGGTGGCCACACGATTACAAAAAGTAAATTTGAGAAGATTTTTACCATTTTCGTGGAGTAATTTTGTTTGGCAAAAACAGAAAGTTCAGAGTTTTTTTTAACTTTTCAGGAGTAGTGGATACCTTGTGTAAAATAAACTTGGTAGTCTGTACTTAAATTTTATACGTCTCACTTCAAAACATAAGACTTGCTCAGCAAAGTTTGTAATCAAAATGATAGAATATCATTATTAAGAGATTTTGATTTAAAAACATCATAGCAAGTAAAAATCATATCCTACACAAATAAACATAACTCCTGTAGAAGGCATCAAGTAACAGCAAAGAAATGTAAACATAGAGATTTACCATGTAAAAATAAGCCAATGAGCAAAGTGTGGACCACAATAATGAGCCTGTTTTTACAGATTTAATCCAAAGGAAATATGTCAATAACATGCAGAAGATGGCAATGCCTTCATTATCGTAAGATCCAGCAACGGATCGTGAAATATAACCTAAAAAAAGAAAGAAATAGTATATACCAAAGGCCAAAGACTTAAATATACAAATTTAATGCAGTATTTTTATTTATAATTAAGCAACACTTGAAATGTTTTGTTTTCTGTCTAAGGGTGAGTAAAGAATCACAACCAAAAAGTGGGGACAAAATATGCAAGTTAAAGCTGGGAATTTCAACTTACACAAGAAGTAAAAAAAAAGGTCAGTCTGGTACTATGGGAGAAAAACTAACTTCTATTGATTTGCCTTATTTAAAATTTAAATCAGGTTGAATGACATTTTTATATGGAAATAAAACCACACAACAGCAGACAAGAAAGAACAACAAAAGCGAAGAAACGTGACTCTGGCATTGATTTGCGATATAGTAAAATAAATAAATGATTCAAATAAATCTTCACATAGTAATTAAAGTATTTTAAGTTGATCAAACAAACAAAACTGTGAATTTTTATCAACAACATTGATTTATCTGAATGAATTTGTCTGTGCTAACTAACAACATAAAATAACAAACCTGGAACAATAGCAATCATAGATGCTGCAATCAGGCCAGCTCCAGCATCTTTTAATTCTTTTGTCAACTGGTAAGTCACCAAAGCAGTCAGAGATGAAAATAAAGGTGCAAGAAACACGCAAACATTTCTCACTTCAATAGTGACATGAAAGAAATGCATGACATGATACAACACAGCTGATGTTACCATCAAACCTAAAACAAAGCAGAATAATAGTTGCCTGTTTTAAGAAAAAGTTGCAGCTAAAAGTTAGTTACTGAGAAAAGAGTATTTCTTGTTTCTATTTGGTTTGCTTATTCAGGATGGTTTGTATACATCTCTATCAGTTTGTTTGATCAGTGTCAAAGACTTTACACATGATGGTAATTAACAGAACAAAAAATCTTTATTCATGCTGTTATTGGACAATTGTGGTACCCCTTTGACCTTAAAAATCTTGAGAAGCAATGTTCATTCATAAAGTTCAGAATTACACTGTAATGAACAATTTAAGCCTAACTATAAACAATGGTTATGTGCACAAATTGATGAAAACAAAATTAAGACAAGCTGATCACGTACCTGGATAAATTGTTCCCCCGATGATTCTTCCTAATGGATACCAGGCCCTATCATCAAACCAGTTATGAAATTCGTAAAATCCTTCTTCTGCTAAATATCGTGTTGTTCGATAATTGAAGTAACTATAAATCAAAAACAAATAGAGACTCCCTAAAAGTATCTGAATAAAATACAGACAACAAAATTAAAGTTTAGATAACTTCTGATGACAAGAAAGTGATACATACGGATCAAATTCATGGATAACACTTTCAAACCGCAAAACTGAGAACAATCTTGTGGAGAATGCTGAAAACAAAGAATATAAACAAGCCATTACAATAAAGGCAATACAATCCTGAAGTCTAGATATCTCAAAAAGGTAAATACAAGTCTAATATTGTGACCAAATAAAGAACAAATAACACCAAAGACCAAATATTGTGGTCCTGAAGATCTGCAGGCAGAAACTGTTTTGGATACACAGGCAGTGAAAAAATAGAATTTTTCATTTCAAGGAAAACAACAATCTGAAAAAAAACAAAAAAGCCAATAACAATCTATCCACAATGTAAGAAATAAGTCTTTTGGTTGAAATAAAAACAATTTGTTGACCATAAGTGAAAATGTAGCAATGAAAATTAACCGGTCACAACAATTTTTTACATGGCTAGCCTTACAAATATTGAGAGATATACCCTGTCTATTATTTTCAGCAGCAGCTATGGCTTAGATGGAGAGTGTTTATTGCTCATTTTGAGCCACACAGATCTAATTAGGGTCTGCGCTCTACCAGACAACCATCTGCAACATCCAATGGCCCACACAGTGTACCATCCTCCCATTTCCCTCACATGGCTGGGGTTAATGCAGGGCCAGGGTAACATTCACTCGCTCAGAATGAATCCCTGCCAAGGGAATCGAACCCTATAGTGTCTTGCACAAAGTGCAAGAGTTAAAACCACTCAGCTATCCTAGGTTTGACCTTTGCAACAGAACAATGCAGTAATTTTTTTCTGATAGTTTCGACTGTCATTGTTAAAACTTGAAGATATAAAATTTAGGGTCACTTGCCTCCAGATGAAAAAATATCAACATCCCTTGGGTCTGATGTTTTTAAAAGTGCCTATTTGGAGAACTTAACCAGGGTTCGAATAGCAGTTTGCAATGCATAGTTTGTGAATTGAAATGCTACAAAAATTTAATATTGCGATTCTATTTTTTATTAATTGTTTGTATCACATATTTCTATAATCGCTGTTGCAACAATAACAAGCCATGCGAGTCTAACTTTCTTATTATTATTATGCTTAAAACAACAAACATAATCAAAGTACATTTAAAATAATATAATCTGAACAAATTTCATTCACCCATCTCATCGCAGGATTTAAGTGGCAGAGTTGAGCTTATTACAAGTCTTGCTAATCAGATTATAAAGGATGGTGCTATTCCGAGTGAGTGGCAGTCGAGTGTAATAGTGAATTGTTTCAAGGGCAAGGGTGATGCATTAGAAAGAGGTAACTATAGAGGTTTGAAGTTGGTTGATCAAGTAATGAAAGTTATTGAAAGAGTGATTGATAAGTTACTTAGAGAAAGAATTGATATAGATAAGATGCAATTTGGTTTTGTTCCAGGGCGTGGCACTACAGATGCAATATTTTTACTCAGACAGCTTCAGGAAAAGTATTTAGGAAAGAGAAAGAATCTCTATTTTGCCTTTGTAGATTTAGAGAAAGCTTTTGATAGAGTGCCACGTAAAGTTATTTGGTGGGCTATGAGAAAATTAGGTGTGGATGAGTGGCTAGTTACGATGGTACAGTCTATGTACAGCAATGCTAGAAGTCGTGTCAGGTTTAAAGATTCACTTAGTGATGAATTTAGTGTAAATGTTGGTGTACATCAAGGTTCTGTACTTAGTCCTTTGTTGTTTGTTCTAGTCTTAGAAGCGCTGTCGATGGAGTTCAGAACAGGTTGTCCATGGGAGTTATTATATGCAGATGATTTGGTTCTCATAGCAGAGTCGATGGAAGAATTAGTTGAAAAGTTTGAGAAGTGGAAGAAAGGACTAGAAGAGAAAGGGCTAAGGGTGAACACAGCAAAGTCTAAAGTCATGATTAGTAGCATTGCAGCCAAGTGTGACCTTGTAGTTGGAAAGTGGCCTTGTGGAGTTTGCAGGAGAGGGGTTGGTAGTAACTCAATTTTTTGTCAGATTTGCAAGCATTGGGTACATAAGAAGTGCAGTAGTATTGGTGGAAGGTTAAGAGCTGACATTCAGTTTGTATGCAAGCATTGCAAAGGTGAGATTATAGAGAATGAAGTATTTCCAGCTTTAATGATGTACAACAGTGGCTCATTAGAGATAGTTGAGAACTTCTGTTACTTAGGTGATATGTTGGGCAGTGAAGGGGGTGTTGGAAGAAGTGTTACTTGCAGGATAGGTTCTGCTTGGAAAAAGTTCAGAGAGTTACTGCCTTTGTTGACTAGCAGAGTCTTGTCAATTGAGGTAAAAGGTAGGTTGTATGAGGCCTGTGTAAGAAGTGTTATGTTGTACAGTAGTGAGACATGGGCATTGAAGCAGGAAGATCTTGACCGTTTAGAAAGGAATGATATGAGAATGGTTAGGTGGATGTGTAACGCCAGTCTGAGAGACAGAAAGAGTTCAGATGAGCTAAGAAGCAGGCTAAGTCTCCGTAGAATTAAAGATGTTATCCAGATAAGAAGATTGAATTGGCTGGGGCACTTGGAAAGAATGGAGGAGGATAATTGGGTAAGAAAGTGTAGAGACTTGATAGTTCCTGGGGCAAAGCCCAGAGGCAGACCGAGAAAGACTTGGCAGGAGGTTATAAGGACAGACTTGATACAGAGGAAGTTGAGTTTAGATCTAACACAGTCTAGATCAGATTGGAAGAGGGTCATTAATATACCCCGTCCAACCCATGCTAGCATGGAAAACGGACGTTAAGCCGAGAATGATGATGATGATGTCACCAAGTTGAAGCGATAAGACCTAGCGTTGTTGGCATATTTCAATAAATGGAGGATAGACATAAAAAAGAATTTATATTTGTTTATTTATTTATATTGAATATTTATACACAATATGTACAGTTCTTTATTGCTTAAAATATACAAGGTTAATAAGATTATCTTAGTATAATCCTTAAGAAAATGTAAACATTTAAGCTTGAATGGAGCCGCATTACCAGGTCAGAGGTCAAGTCAGTCACGTACAACCTTTAATAACATGATACCAGTTACAGAAAACCGCATGGCATGCATAGTCCATCAAAAACTTCAATTACCTTGTCTTCTGATCATGACAAATTAATTTAGAATTTTCAAAGGCATAACAGCCTTTATAGGCCTTTTCTACTATGTTAAATTTTCAAGTATAGATCTTTTTTATGTTTACATTTTCCACGGTAATTCCCTCTGGCTCAAACCACTACGCGGCAGGCAGAAAGATGCGGGATCTTGCTGAAGGAAGGTCTTTGATGATGATGATGTGTATATTTTACATGGCTAGCCTCACAAATTTCGAGGGATATACCCTGTCTATTATTTCCTGGAGGGGCCATGGCTTAGACGGGGAGTCCTAGAGTATTTAATGCTCATTTTGAGCTACGCAGACCCAAGTAGAGTCCGCGCTCTACCAGACAACTCCCTGCAACATCCAACGGCCCACACAGTGTTCCATCTCCCCAATTTCCCTCACATGGCTTGGGTTAACCCAGGGCTATGGCAACATTCACTCGTCCATATTGAATCGCCGCCTTTTTCGGCCCATTTTTTTTACGGAAACATTGTTGAGGCTTTAAACTAATATCGAGTGTAGGACCTCACTTCACCCGGCACTCACATCTTTTTGCCTGCCATGCAATTGGTAAAGTCAAAAGGGCATACCGCAAAAATTGTAAACATTCAAAAATGTCTATAAGCAGTCTGGGCTGGCGATGCTAGTCATAACTTAAAATCTGGAAGGTAATGGTCGCACTTCGGTGGGTGTGTCCGTTTTTATATATATAATTATCCCATATTTCTAGTATATATTCTGTAAATACGGTATCCCGTTATTAAGAGTTGTGTGTGACTGTCCGATATTTAAAAATGGGTAGATCCTGCCTGCTGTGATGTATCAAATAATGTCAAAACAACATTTTGTTTTTTTAAAACTATTTCTGTTTATTTTTTGACAAATAACTTGTTAAGGTTCACAACATGCAATTATAGATCATTTTTTTTCAATATAATATAATATTAAATTTAATGTAATGGTTTTCAAAGAAAATTCCACACATAAGCACAAAATCGAGGGTGCTGACTCGCCGGAAACGCCACAAAAACCATAGGGGCTGTCGGACAACTTCCGGCCTTTTTAAAAAAAATTTAAAATTTCGCCCGGAGAAACCCGAAACAACATTTTTTTAAACATTTATTACAATGTATAATTTTTTCTTGTAATGTCGAGCAGTGGTAGTTGAAGAGTTCTGAAAAGAACTGTTTTTTATATCATTTATTCGATAAATAGCTGTAATAAAATTCCTCAAATAATAAACTGAGAGTACAACGACAAAATAGCACCTTCCTTCTTCTCGACAAATTCCGGGCGCAATTCAGGCAGTTTCAGATGGCCCCACGCTTTTCTGGGCGGTTACAGACAAAAACCTTGAAAAAAACCTCCAAAAAACGCCATCAGCCACCCTCCATATACGCCACTTTCGGCGAGTCGGCACCCTCTTCTCGCACAAAGAAAGTTGTTTTGTCCTGGTTCCATTTAATTTGGCATGATAGCCCGATGGTCTAACATCAACAATTGAAATGATTAGTTATTTGTACATATGTTTGGACATCTTTGGTACATAAGGTTGACAGTTACAGGGTAATCGTTGAGTATTGTAGTTCTATAATTTAAAAATTGAAAACACTCACATAAAACTGCTGCGATAGAAAGGATAAGTAATTTCAATAACGTTATTTGCCTATCATATGACATTTTAGGCAAAAACGACGGGAGTTGGAAGCCAGAATCTTGCGTCTTCATTTTTCTACTAGGTTCAAAAGCTAGATAGGAAAAGGGTGATAGTTTTTTGTTTAGTTAGCTAGCCAGTCGGATCGTACATGCCACCGACGTCTCGTGTGTGTTGTGCGTGTCACTTGTGTTACTGGGTCACACGGTAATTTTAAAACAAGGATACATCCATTATAATTCTAGGCATAGTATAACCAACCACAGATAAATAAGCAGCAAGCAAGACATCGTTGCAGGAGAACTACATCCCGTACTGCCCGTCAAACTATTTCACTTAAACTCATTTGGTAATATCGAGCCAACCTGCTGTTAAAAATTGAAATAAGAATGGGGACTAGGGTTATACTTTCGATTTTGACCCGCGAAATAGATGTAAACAAACATAAAATCAAGTCAGATAGCAATCAAGCACACTGGGACATAGGTAACGGATTTACATCAATTTTATTTTACTTTACCAAGATAAAATTGGTTGAATGATTGACCCAATTGATTGTCCAACCAACTCATGTGAATCTATGGCTAGGATAGCTAGCTAACCGACCTGTTTTATCAGTCGCAGCAAACTACTAGGCTATATCATAATTATGATATAAGCTAATTAGTAGGATATTTTCTAAATTAGGAAAGAAATGTCTAGCCTAAGTTGGCTATGCTATCTTAATTACACTATGACAAAAATTAAAAAATCACCATTAATGTTGCATGTTCATGTATTTTACTTTGCATGATGATGATATGAGGAATGGGAGAAGACATACGCGTAAAATGATGAAAGAAATCACGTTATGCCGTTTCTAAATAGAATAAGGCTTTAAATATCGGTCTGGTCGTAAAGAGATGGTTTTTCTATTGTTATATAATACGCTTCTAATATCTTGCGTTTTCTCGTGTTGTTATTTGCTTTTGTAAGAATACGCCAAGTAAATTCATGATCTGGATATAGGACAAGATGCTTAGATGGTTCAGATTTTCCTTTGTTAGAGTTGTGTTCGTTCCATCTGATAGTCGCGTTTCTCTTGGTTATCATTTTACGCGTACACAGATTTATTCGTGTTGTTCCATTTTTTAATTGTTTTTAATTGCTTTTATTGCCTTTATTCTTTTGTCATATGTGTCTCGTTTTCTCATTTCGCGGGGGTTTTTGTCCTTTGTTTCTTACGTCATTTTAGTCTCTTTTGTTTCATAAGTTGTTTATTCTCATTCACACGTTCCCTTAGGGTTATAATTTTATAGCCTTTTAATTGACCAATTACTTTTTTACTGTAGATATGTATATAAGCTAGTTGATTTGGAATAATCTTTTACTTTATAATGTAACATAGATTACGAAAAGCTTCGTGAAAATAAATTGTTTTTTAACAAAGTGTTTTTATTGATTATTGATATCCACATATATATTCCACCTTGGAAAATATACAGTTGGTAACGTAATTTAAAAAACATGTCCTGCAATATACAATTGCTTAAAGGACGAATATATCCACATATATCTTCCGCATGGGGAAATATACAGTTGGTAGCTCAATTTGAAAAACATGTAGCAGGAAGATCTTGACCGTTTAGAAAGGAATTATATGAGAATGGTTAGGTGGATGTGTAACGCCAGTCTGAGAGACAGAAAGAGTTCAGATGAGCTAAGAAGCAGGCTAAGTCTCCGTAGAATTAAAGATGTTATCCAGATAAGAAGATTGAATTGGCTGGGGCACTTGGAAAGAATGGAGGAGGATAATTGGGTAAGAAAGTGTAGAGACTTGATAGTTCCTGGGGCAAAGCCCAGAGGCAGACCGAGAAAGACTTGGCAGGAGGTTATAAGGACAGACTTGATACAGAGGAAGTTGAGTTTAGATCTAACACAGTCTAGATCAGATTGGAAGAGGGTCATTAATATACCCCGTCCAACCCATGCTAGCATGGAAAACGGACGTTAAGCCGAGAATGATGATGATGATGATGTACATATATAAGGAATACTACTCTCACTTTTACAATCTTATCTCACTAGCAGGCTTCAATATCTCTGTCTCAATTGGAAATGTAGATTCATCAACCAGGATTATCAGACATGTTCTGGGCCCACTCTTATTTGGGTTCTTAATGCTGTGTTTCGTACCATAAAATATATACTTTTTTGTCTTGGTGAAATAGAGTTGTTGATTTTTTATCAGATATGAAATAGATAATATGGCATCTCAGAGTGAAACACCAGCACCATCAAATGGCTCTGTCATGACGATGAGCAGATCAAAAGATTGCGATACAAGAGAGTTGCTCAAAACGACTTATGGAGCAACAAAGACAAGACTTTGTGAAGTAAGTCTTTAATAACCATCCTGATAACTTTACATTTACACATGTGCTTTTACAAGGTTCTTACGATTTCTAATTTTTGAAGGTATAAAATGTCTATTATACCAATGTGAAAACTGTTTCCGTGTGCCTGTAACAGGCAAGGTCGATATCCTCATTTTCCTTTGATGAATCTGAAAAAATCATGTCTTATTTGTTAACTTTTCTGACGTTATGGCACAAAGTCAATAACATTGATTTAATGTCAATAGCTTAATTTCAATTAATGAAGCTATTACAATGTATAATATATAACTTTGAGATAAAAAAACTTGAAAAAGGTGGTGACGTCAATTATTTAACTTTTAAATATTTTTAGTCATTGTTGATGTATAGATTACTGGATGATTTTTGTTTTGTTACGGATGATTTTTTTGAGCTATTAGTAATTTCACAATATCAAGAGAAAAATAGTCAATTCTGATGTTGCTCTTTTGACAATACGTTTCCTTTGTTATCAACTTTTCAAATTTTTGTCTAGTTTGGGTATAAAAATAACAAATATAATAAAATCCCCACTGGAAGATTCTTTAAATTAAACAGAGAAGATCAAGAGTATAATAGCAGCTCCAATTATTCAATTTGATTTGCACCTATTATACTTGCCCGTCCATTCTCCATGTGTCCTTTCTCTTCTCTGAAGAGAATGGACACGTGGAGAATGGATGAGTCATAATTAAGATTCACCTTTAGCCCTGATTATGTTATGAATAAAAAAATGCTATCACTTTTTATTGAGAACATAGGAAGCTCACATTCCTTAAATGAAATACAATTTAATAAATCTAAAATGCACTTTACAATTTATAAATTTATTTCTGAAGTATAAGTTTTCGTAGACTTGGTCTTTTTTTCATATGTTTATTTACTGCAACAAGTTAATATAGTGAGTACAAATCAAAAACAAGACTCAAAATACTTTCACATTAGTTTGACGTAATATGAAGATTTTTTTGGTATATCAGAAGTCATGGATTAATAGTTGATATATAATTTAGATAACAGAAGAGTTGAAAATGAGAAGGGTAAGATTCTATTTATTTGTTGTTTTATGTAATATTTGATTTTATTATTGTTTACATATTTCAAACCTAAAAGTAATTGTGCATCTACGTGCTTGTCCTTTATGTCGGACACAAAGAAGTTTTTTTTGTTTTGAACATAATTTAACTTGACTTAGTTTCACAGTTAAGAGCTTGATTCATATTCTGCATGCATTCAATAACTCAATTTATAAAGAAGTAACAGTGAACCACAATATTAACTTTTTGAAGTAACTGAAATTCCATGCTTTAAAACGCATCACATGAAAGCATAATTAAATTTTTCAGCGAAGTGATCAGGAGAATGAAGCTCGTGTGAATCAGCTGATTACAGAAAAGTTTGAAATCAAAAGAACTAAGGTGAAAAAAATGTTTTTCTTCCTTAATTATTCTTTGTGATCACAGTGGTCAACATTGGCTGCCTAACTTTGGTTCAAATAAAGAGACAGTAAACAGCCTGTTGTTACCCTACGAAGCTAAAACAATCACTCAGCAATTTTATTTTGTGGAAAAGTTTTAGTAACATTTAAAAATAAAAACAAAGTTTATAACCTGTTTTTACCCTGTTAAAGCAAAAATCATCGTGCAATCTTTGTGATCGGAATGAACAGATCTCAGTGAAAGAACGATATACTATGTTTCTTTACATTGTCATCAAAACTCTTCATACGAGTCAAATATAAAAAGTAAACAGATAACCAATTTGATGTGAAATTTTGTATATTTACTGCTGATGTCAGCGTAATCAATTTAAATTGTGCTTTAACAGGTATTTTGTTACTAAGGGAAACCATATATTTTTATTGTTGAAAAGTTTGACCTGCTCAGTTCCATGACTAATATTTGGAACCAAAATTCTGCTAGAAAGTAATTCGAATAGGACCCCCCCCCCCCAAAAAAAAGCTCCTTTTTATCAACAAGTAAAAAGAAAAACAGTCAAATTTTAGTGGATACCATTTCTTATCTTCTAATCTATTGTTGTCACAATGTTTCAGCTTTTTAAATGAAATTAACAAATTGACATTATTTCGTCCTTCTCGAATGAAACAAACAATGTTTATTTTGTTAATCTTTTTGTGAATGTTAGTGGATTTACCAAGGTATTTCTTTACACAAAAATAAGGGCTGTTTTTTTTCAAAAATTTGTAAGGAGAGTTTCAAACATTCCAGGAAGTTTTTTTGGAAAACAGTAAGGAGACCAAATAATGGATAAAGTTAAATCCACTTTGATATACGAATGCTTATTGCAGTCAGGTCTGTACAAAAACAACTGCAAGCTTGAATCTTTTTTTTTTAGTTAAAGGAATATTGGACCTCATTTTGTCATGCTAATAGTGATTACATGACATCAGATTATTCAATATACCTTTCATTGCAGACATATTTAATTATTTATATTTTATTAAAAAGAGTTTACAAGAAAAGTTACAAGAAAAATTATTTCCTAATTTGTGTTATATTTTTATACTCCCTTCTACCTTCTACTAGTTACTATTGCTCATCCTTTTTTTTTTTATACAACCATGTTTTTAAGTTGCTTAGCTAGGTGCTTACTAGCTATTTTTTTACCCATACTGCATTGTGAACACTTGCATGAGCCTTTTGTATTTTTTCAATAGTGAATTCAACACTTTTCACTTTATAAATGAATGTGTAAAAGCAAACATAAATCTTATAGCTGTTATATATTATTATTATTATTTTATTATTATTTAGGATGAAGAAATTAGTTCTCTTTCTAAAGCTGTGGATGATTTGAAACAAGAAAAGATGCAGCTGCAAAAAGAGGTATGCTTATGTTTACATCTACGTTCATTTAATACAGGAAGAGTCAATCCTTTCCTTACAGACATGTTTTTGTGTACGTCAAAATTAATTATTTTTTTTTCAGGGGGATTGGGCCTTTTTCAATTACACTGATAAAAAGATGGACGAATACAGTGTCTTTGTGTGATCATTTAGAATAAATGATATTATAATGTTTATTTTCAGTTTGACGAAAAGATGAAAATGCATGAAGAAGACAAAGTAAAATTTATTCAACTTCGTTTTCTGTATTTGCCAAACTAACCCTAATTTTAATTTTTAATTGTAACAGGAAATACCACAACCAAATTTGGATAGTGTGCTTTTGACAGCATTTTAACTAATTTGAGAATTTTTTTTTGCTGTTTTATTGTAGTGTTTTGAAAATTAAATTTTTGATTAATCAAAAATTTAAATTGATTTTAAAACAGGACGATTCTTAAAAACCACATTACTTCACCCATCGTTTATAGTGCTTGTCCACCTCCTACTTGTCCACAATGTTTTGTCTAACTCAGATATATAGCGCGTGAAAAGCATAAATACACAAATGAATCTGTTCCTTACAATGAAATCCACCACTTTTACAATTTTAATTAAAATTCTAACATGTCCATGTTCAAAATAGTTGTAAGAGCCTACTCACACTGCTATGCGGAGAAAATATTGGATAACGTATGGTACAGACTTGGTAGAAATTACAGCAATCGCGCATGCGGGATTATCGGAGAGGCGGGATTTTTTTTAATCAATATCAAAAAGGTAGATTTACTAGAGATATGATAATTCCGTGACTTTTTTAAGTACTTGCTGATTTTTTCGGTAAACACGCCTTTATTTTTAAGGTTGAAACGCTAATCCCGCCAGGGGAATAACAGTAAACTGCTTTGTCCAGTTTTATTCACTATTTTATAGCTGGCATCTTGTTATTGGTTGTAACAATCCTATTATTCTGTTTTTTTATAGGGACATAGTGTTGACCTACTCCCTAATATTATATATCTATTTCTGCTAATATTTTGTAAAATATTTTTAGGCGGCCCAAAATATTTCCATCAACTCAAGCTCTAAAGGTATAAAATCTTTGAAAGACGAAATACTAGCATTGCAGGTGGGTTTTTCTTTTGTACGAAGGTTTATCTAGGAAAAACATCAAATTTTGATATATTTTTTTAAAAATACCTTTATTAGTTCCCCAGATATATATCTTGAGAGTTTCACTAAAAATGCGACATTATGACGTCATGAACTAGCTTTAAAACATGTATTTGCTGTGTTATTGAGCATAATTATAGTAACTAAGTATTGAAATTTGTGTAAAATGTTCAAAACGCCAAACTGAATAGCAAAGTTCATGATGTCATGCATAATTAGTGAAACTTCGAAGTCTAAATTCTTAAGAACCAATCAAAATTTTTAAAAAAATTGAAAAAATTCCAGGACAACTTTTTAAGTTCTTTCATATGAAAATAACTTTTTTTTTACGCAGTGGTAAACTTTAAGTTGTTTATTTTTTGTCAGTATCTAGGTTTAAAGTTGCTTAATGGTTGCTTAATTTCATTCAACTAATTTTCGTAATTCAAGTAAGAAGGGGAAAGAAAGTTCTTGTAAACTGAAGTGTACGACAAAGAATTGTATATTGTATATTGTTATTTTTTTTCGTGGAGTATTTTTTTTTCTTTTCAAAACGTGTGTCATTTTTTTATGTAGAACTGCTTAATAATTTTCCAAATCCAGTTCAGTTGATTATAAAAAAAATCGTGTAGACCTTTTAAAAAAAGCAGGAAAAACTTGAGACTACAGTTGATGTTTTCCCATCGATTCTAAATAAAAGCCTGCTATAAAAATTTTGTAACAGTAAATTACACCTGCTGCTCAGAGCTTATTCTTTACATTTGATTAAGTCAGCCAGAAGAAATATTTATAAAAAAATTGTAGGAACACTGAGTCAAAAAAGCTATAGATGAATTTACGTATACTTCGTACACATAAAATGTGTTCTTATTCGTAAAAAAGAAGCACCCTATTACGTATCAATTTGTGAAGAGATTTTAAAAAATGAAAACAAAACAAAAACCGTATAGCCATAGTCAAACTGCAAAAGTCCTTTTCTTTTTCGCGAAAGCTCCTTCTCACGATAAGCTAGTCTCTTTATTGCTTACAAGTGTATTCTCAAAATAAAGTTTTAATTTTCCTTGTGAAGGAAAATTCATTCCAGCGTAATACGATTTTGTGCCATTTCCAAAGCGCTCGCTACTTAGAAAGGGAAATAGCCCACACACTAAAAAACAGAAGAACTTTGTAGTCACATGGGAAGTTTTCCTCACATTGATGCCCCGCTATATCCGAAGAACCCCCGTAATAATCCCCCCCCCCAGGTATAATAGGGTTAAAAAGAACACGGCAACATAATTTCGTTATTTCTGATGTGAACATATATGACGAACATATGCCTACATAATTATCCCACATTGGTATCTCGTGTATTTTTTGTCAGCCTGTTTGCACGCAGTCATGAAATTACTTTGTGGGGCGGGATCCGAAATAAAGCTACGGTGCAATTATTTTGAACAGAATGCGATAGCTCGCACGTCAGTACACTATTTACTTTGTGGGGGACCTGAAATAAAGCTACGGTGCAACCATTTTGAACAGAATGCGATAAACGCACGGGCTCGCACGTCAGTACACTATTCACTCTGCGGGGGACCCGGAATGACGCTGCGGCACAGCCATTTTGAACAGAATTCGGCTGTTATTATGGAGACACTAGTAATGTTTGTAAGAAATCCACATGATTTTAGTAGAATATATCCCAAACTATTTTTTTAGCTTGGGAAGTACAATCTCGAAAAGAAACTGAAAGACCAGGTGAGGAAGAGTCCCCTTAAAGGAGAAGAGCTAGAATTTCACAGTAGAAATGCTTGAATGTATATTAAATCCTCAAAAAAAGAACTTTATTCTTTATTAGGAATATCAGCTTCAGTATGAAGTCAGAAGTAAAGAAGAAACAGGTAAAAAGATTTCTGAGTTGCAAACCACAGTAAAAGATTTTCAACATCACTGCCAAGACATGCAAACGAGGCTGGATTATCTCTCCAATTTAGGTAAGTAGTGAAAAATTCAAAACTGTTGCTGCTGGTCCTTTCTAAATAGCGTGGCGTATCTTCGCGTATGCGCAGCTTATTTTTTTATTAAGATAACTTACCCAGGGTAGCATCAGTTCCTATTTGTACAGTTATTAATGAGGGTCCTGCGAATCCTGTGCATTTGAAGCTCCCATGCTGTGCAAACCGCTCAACTAGACAACCGCCTAAAATATTAGTCTTATTTTTATGTTGAACACTAAACAGACAGGATCGATTCATAGTGCTATAGTCTCTGGCGTGACTCAGCCAAGGTGTAAACCCACGACCTTTCGAACTGGAAGCGAGTGCTCCACCACAAATTACCACGTGTCCGTAAATAGTAGTTTAATACGAGTTCCGCTTAGAATTTGATCACACTAGTGTGGCTGGATCACTTAAAGAAGATAGGTTGCTTTTTCCCGAATCTTAATAATTATAGGGTTTCCACAAACCAACCATCTTTTTTACCGAAAAAATATCAGGTGAATCAGGCTAACAGCGGTACCTCCGCAAGACGTGACTTTTACAACCGCCAATCGATAAGCCGTGGTGCAACAAATATTTTACCACCAAAAATCAAGTTTTAGGTGTGCTGGTCAATCGCAACTACAAAGGCTTTTGGGTTATATTGAAGTTTTAATATCAAAGAGTTAAAACAAAATACGCTGTCGCGCTTCCAGTTTTTGACTTGCTCAGCATTTTTCTAATGTAAACTTAGATTATACTGACATAAAGAGACCAGTGTTTATATATTCGTTTGCCTCTGTTATCCAGTTATTAAGACAGAACAGATGCATCAGAAGTTAATTGGGGTAAACGAGCATCACAAATGTGTAGTGAGAAATTACCAGACAATGCTGATTGAAACGCAGAATGAGTTGATTCTTGCTAAGGCGGAAGTTGTAGCTTTGAAAGAAAGAAAAGTTGTTATCGAGTCAAAAAAAGTCTCTCCGAAGAGTGGTGGTGATGAGAAACCAGTAGTGAGAGAATTAGTAAGTTAGAACGATACAGGTTGTGTAGCTATGTTTGTTTATATGTGTCGGCTGACAGCATTTTATTAAGTTTTTGCAGCTCTATTGTTTACATATGTCGGCTGACGGCATTTAAGTAAGTGTGTGTTCAACGACGGCAACGACGTGGCCGTTTCCATGACACAGAGTAGAACTGCGTGTTAAGAATTGATTATTCCAAACTTGCTAGCACGCACGAACTTATACCATACAGTTATGTCAGATAAAACCCTTTTTCGCTTTATGATAATAAAATAAACTTGTCAGAAGATTTGCTTGATTGCCGTCATCCGTTCGTCTTCATAACCTGTGAACACACCGCGCTCTTATTCGTATAACAAAAACCCTTCATGGTTTGCTTTTGTGGCGCTAATGAGGGTATATGTATTGCCGTAAAGTCTTTCGGGTGTTATCAGTAATATTTTGGTATGATTATTGTTATTATGGAGTCTTTTAAGTTCGACTTAAATTTTATAGTGTTCCAATTCCATGCTTCCTAGCGTGCTGATTTTTTTTACTCATTGAGCAGAGAACTCGAACCCGGTAATGGTTTTAGTTGAAATATAAGTTCTCTAAAATAAAATGTCGTCCCACTTATTTGCGGGTTTCTTTGCAAAAAAGTGTGTTTATTTTAGAAAATATAGTTACAATGATAAACAATAATTTATTAGCAACTCGCAAAAACAGTTTCTTTCTTACCAAAAGTTATTCCAAAATTTCTAGTCAATCGACTTTTTCGTGCGATGGAGCATAAAATATGACCTGACAAAGTGGTCGTCCCAATGATTTAAGGACAAGTAATGATCTCGTTAATCTAGGAAGCAGCCAACAGAATGCGTTTCAATTATTCTACTTAAGAGACGGTACTGTGGCTAGTACAAATAGAAACTACGCTAATCATTTTATGCGTTCTTCTTTCAGCATGCGTTGCACAAGCAACTTGAAACAGATTTGAATGCTGCTAGGGACCAAAAAAATGTGAGTATGAAAGATCTTGCTTGTTAGAATGACAAAAAAATAATGTAGTCAGAAAATAATAATAATAACTATAATCATGTTAAAAAAAACATTGGCATAAATGCTTAATTTCGAAGATCATACCGACTAGTTATAATTTACGGCGTCTCCATATTATACCCATGTACTTTGATCTTGTCAAAGTTCACAACGGACTTAGGTCAGCGTTAATTGTTCCACAATGCGGACATAGTAGAACCTTCGACTAACGCATTTTCAACGCTCTTCACCGACCCTACACATCTGCCAAAGCAGAACTCTCGCAGCCTTTCGGTTGTGGAGCATTCGACAAGAGATGATGTGTTGCCTTTTCAATAAATGGCCTAAAAATGCCATTTTCCAAAAATAACGAACAAGATTGTAGTGGTAAGCCCATAGAAAATCCACGAAAATTCATTCGTCGCTACTCGAAGCTATCATTTTCGGCTCACAGAAAGACAGCGATCAAGAAAATGTAGTCAAACTTTCTGCATGTTCAGCCTTCGTATTCAGCTGAATTTTGAATAGTTTAAATTTTCAGATCCAAATACGATTTTACAAGTCATGTAATTTCCCAAGGAAACGCATTTGCAGTTAAAAATTTGGAATGCTCTGAAACACGAAAAGACTTTGCCCGCGAAACTGTCTGTCCTTGTATGAAAGTCGTCCTCTCGATTAGACATTGCAAACATCCTTTGTTTGAGCGGAATTAAACTATGCATTTTTAAATTTTACTATTTCATATTTTTTGTTTAGTTTTTAATGACCTCATTGGCCGAGTCAAATCACATGTTATCAACTGTCCACTCCAAATTAAATGACGCGCATCAGTTGAATTCATCGTTTCAACTCCAGATTGACGATTTAAATATGGAGACAGAGGAACTGAGAACTACTTTAAAAACCAGGGTTGAAGATTTGGAAAGTTTAAAGACGAAACTTGGACAACATGAAGAAGGAGTTAAAATGGTACGATGTACCTTTTTTTATTTAACTAATTACTACCGACACTGAATGACCAATTAAGCGCCCAGGGCGGTGGATTATATTCTCCTGCACCTTTAGGATTTTAATTCGCAAACAACTTTGTTTCTTAACAAGGACTTGTTTTGTAATAGCCTAAGAAAGCGCCCCCATCATGGTCTATCTGTCTAAATACCTGCCATGTTTTCGAAATAGTAGGCACACCACATTGGTGAGCGCCCTTGAAATATTACTTTATCCTGAGGGCGTATTGGCGGTGGTTTTTAATCAGCTCTTGTTGGTCATTTGAAGTATGTATCGTTGTATAGTAAGGTGTAACTTTATTTGAATCTGATTGGTTGCGTTAAGGGGTCTGAGAGATGTGGGGAACTGTATATTTTTAATGTGATTGGCAGCATAAATGTTTTTGAAATTTATTTGCTAAATGAAACTTTGAATTGACTGCGTGAACAACTCATGGAATGTGATTGGTTGTATGAATTTCGGCGTAATTTTTGTCAGAAAACTATTCCCCTCAATAACTTAATCCACGTCAGTATTTTATGCTGTAATGGAGGACGACGTAGGGACGGGATTGTGTATTTGGTTGATTTTCTTGATTTAGAAGACCAGATTTAACGAGAAAATACGATCCCTTGAATCAGAAAACTGTGCTTTGCAAACGTCTATTGAAACGGCAGAGAGAAAAAATCGTGAGCAAATAGACGAACACAATAAAAAAATTCTACAGATGGAATTTGCTGTCAATAACAAAGTATGTAAGTCGGCTGAAGTGTGTGCAAACAATGATTATCCCGCAGTTGGTCTGCCACGGAATGATACCTCGCATGAAATCATCTCTCAACAAAATCAGTTTTCGGGGAGAGGAAGTCTTTCTCAGGAAGAAAATGCGCTACCGGAAGGAAATCCTCACAAGGAAAATATTTCCGAAAAAGGTGACGTGCTCCCGCAACAGGAAAATGTCACCCATGAAGAAAACGTTGCGCAAGAATTTGTGTCGCATCAGAAAAATAACTGGCATTTAGGAAATTCCTTCCATGAACGTTCTCACCCAAACGTGCAAAGTGAGAAACAAAAATTAGGCGACGTCTCGAGCAAGAATCTGCTTTCTGAATATAAACACATCCAAGAAGAAGAGCACGGTCTCAGTATGCTGGACGAGGAGGATAAACATGATGCTGACAAAATAACATATGAAAGTAAAGCCATTCTTAAAAACACTGCTGAAACATCCGAAGTATGCTGTGTCAGCCCTGATAAGACCGTTGTCACCACAAACTATTCGTCTTTAAAACGTAAATCCAGTACAGATCAAAACTTTTCAAACGCTCCTAAATATAAACACGTTGATGAGGGGCTTACTATAACAGGCGAAGTTTCACAAGATATCAGAATGTCTGATCAGGAGTGTAAGACAGACGTAGATGAGACAGAAAATTGCGAAAAGGTTTTATGCGTAGAAGAGAGAGAAGTCAACAAAGAACATATGTCGCAGGATTTAACAGCAAAAAATCCGGCAGACGATTGAAACTTAAATTTCTCTGTTAAAACAGAGCGTCATTGGATGTAGTAATGAAATCAGCAAATATAGATTAACTTGAGATTTAATTTTATTTTAGCGTTACAGATTACAACTGCTTATTGCACACTCCCTGAGCTCCTTATTTCATAGGTCTTTTTACCCCTTTGCAAAATCTCAGGGTTTATCCGGGGACGGCGTATATGGTTGTGTGAATTCGGTTAGCAATATCTAACACAGTTCAAATTGACATCTAGCTGCCCCTTCATTTAGTCTACGTTAATATGTATATCTACTACATCTACTATAATGACATCTCAGTCTATATGCTTCTAGCCAGTTGAAGCAACAATAATGAATTTAAAATTCTTTTAGAGGTATTAATTACCTACTTAAAGCTATTTGGTATAGTATTTTAGCAAATACATTCTGTCGTGTTGTTTTTGGTTCCCCATCAAAACAAACTTTCGGTTTGCTATTGCATTGAGAATATTATGTTATGCTTGAATCATTTAAGATGTTGCTTTCACTGATTTTAAAGATTTCAAATGATTTGCGTTCACCCCCTAAAATTAATATTTCGGAAATCGTACTGATCCCGTATGATTCCAGTTCCCCCACTGTTGGAGAGCCGAGAGTATCGGATCAAGGGATATAAACAAATGTAGGACCATAGACACTGGGGACGTAAACACTGAAGCGTTATAAAGTTTAGCGACGTTAACTACGCTAGGGATATTACAGACTCTAGGTACATAACTTTGCTAGGGACTTATAGGCTACAGGGACATAAATTACTCTGGGGTCCTAATTTCCGAAAGAGGCGTAAATTGCTGTAGGGACAATATTAAAGCCCCTATTGAAGCATATGAGCTGAGATGTCATTATAATATATGTAATAGATATACGCTGGTCGCAAACCCATAGAAAAATTCACGAAAATTTACCGTCGCTGCTTGCAGCTACCATTTTGACTCGCATACAGATAGATAGACAGGCGTTAGGTGAGTGTTGATACAAATATGATGAACATAAAGATAGGGGTGGAACCGTGTTATGTATTACTTACCGTGTAATTGCAGCATGTTAGATCTGCGACTAGCACATTCAAAACTCTGTTTACCTGTCCTATGCGTCTACAAAAGTAGCGTTTTCAGACATACGTGCTGCGGAGTGTTGATGAGTTGATTGGCAACTTTTAAAAATAGCCAAAAAAGTTGTCTTAATATTTTAGCGAACAAATATAGGGTCGGTTTAAAAATTAAACGTGTTTTCCGACGACCCTATGCGAGCAAATTATGCCACGTTAGCCTTGTGAAATTAAAGCGGATTATAAGTCTCTGAAGCAGAATTTGTTAATTTTTTACCACCAAGGTAATAGATTCCCTTATTCATGGTGACCACGGACTGAAAAGTTCTCGAATGTTCTTTTGTTTTAATGTCTGGTTTTGCAAATTTAACAAATATCCTGGATTGCCCTGGGAATTTCAAGAATTAGGTCTGACATAGCGACAGTGAAAATGGGGTTCTGAGCCTCGGATCACATCCTTCTGATGTTACGGGAATGTTAACCCATATGGCCATCATGTATATATATATTTGAAATATTAATAATTTGAAAGACCAAAGAACAAACAAGGAAAATTAAATAATAATTCTTATCTATTCTACATGATAAAAAGGTTTTTTTTATGAAAGCGCACAACAAGTAAGTTGAAGATAAACATAAATAGAATAAATAATACGACGTAAGATAGTAACAAAAATTGAAGAATCTTAACGAAGACCACATTCGCAACAGTTTTGTGTTTTATCACGTTGCTAAAAAAGGTTTGTCATATGAATGAAATGGATGTTGAATGAAACAGAAGTGTATCGATAAAAAAATTAAAGTTCATAAAACAAGATCATAGTTTCTACTTTATTTGTTTGATAGTTGAGCCACAACTTTCTTCTTCGGAACATCTTCGCTCTTTCTGCGTGCTTTTTTTAACCATTTTTTTGGTTGAATGTTTTGTAAGACTTTATTTTTAGAATCATCCTGCGGGATAATTCTGTGAACAAAGTTATGTAGTGACTCAGTGTCGGAGTCGGAGAAACGACGATGCCGTGTATAATTGGGCGGCGTGACGTTAAATAAATAATCCGACGATTGTAACCCAAACACTTGACGATAACTCATCCCTTCTTTGGGTGCGTTATAATTTGCTCGTTTAGTATCAGGTTCCTGAGGGCTCGGCGTGTTATTGCCGTTGAATAATCGAGAGTTCACACTTGTTCTACTTGAATTTTCGATCGAGGAAAGACTTTCCATCGTGCTGTCTTTAGGTTCAATGCGTGAGCCTGCACTACCGCTCCGCGATAGCGACTGTTCCGGACTTTGTCCCGGGCTTCCTTTTTTAAGTTTCTTCGGAAATTGTCTATCGGTAAGTTTCATACTGTTTCTGTATTCTCTCTCAAGCAACAATCTAGACTCAAGTCGAACGTCCATGCTCTTCTCTCTTCTTATAACTTCCATACTTTTTTCTCGTTTCATTCCGTTATTATTATTATGGTGAGAAATCTTTCGCGGTAAGTTCTCCTGGTCCATTACGATTCGACTTACCGGTGGATTATGTTGTGATGGAGGTCTGGGACGAAGAACTCCTGTTTGTGTCTTTTCCGTGCCTGGTATAATAGCAGTGTGACTTCTTGGTCTTCTTTCCGCTGTCCTTAGATGATCCCCGCTTTTCGCACGTCGCATTTCAGGTCCTGTTGTTTTCGGGTCCTGTCGTTGTTTAAGCTCAGACGTCGGCACGACGTTGTGTGTAAAATGAGACGATCTCCTTTTTTCTTCATGTTCGCGACGTTTCTTAAAGTTGTCAAGGTAACCTAGAAACAAAACAATACAAATCAATACTTTGCTACCTGGCTAGAAAGTGGTTATATTTTAGTGTCCACGCTGTTGTGGTAGGTATTTTCCCTGTTTCTATAAAAAAACATTGCGTAAACTGTGAAATCCATGATCGCATCGATTATATGATTTCCGTCGGTTTATCTTTGCTGGCCTCACTGAAGTCAAAACCTAACCAAAACCTGACAGGTAATTATTCAGGAATTAATTATATGTCATGTTAATGACTACCATCTTAGATGATGTCATACATTCAAATAAGACTGGTTTAATGAGTCAATAGGTTATTTATGTTTATGTTTTGCTCGCTAAGTACTTTTGATGACCACTTCACAACAAAAGACACGTGTGGCTGCTCAAAATCCGATCATAAAAGATTTGGTTGTTGTGACTCCAGTTCGCATAAAGTTACCGTGCAAAACCAAGTTCATACAAACTTGTTGTGCAAGACTATTAAAATAGTGTCACAGTATTGTGTTTTCAACTTAATCAGGAAATACCATGCAGTTTTAATCCAAACTTAAGACACGTTTCTTCAGAGCAAACACATTAATGACCTTTAAGTTCAAATGAAAACAGGATACAACCTTACAACATTAAGAGCCAAGCGATCAACAGAATGACCCAGGTGGTATCAAAGTTATTTCGATCGCAGACAAATTTATTTTCAAAACAGGATATTATCAAGCGTTCTTGATGCCGATAAGAAATTTAGTTTTGAGAACGAAAATGTTTTTACAAGTCAACATGCCATTAGAAATCGTTTAACCTATAATTCACAATTACATACGGATTATTTTAGACGGTTTATCGACTAGGTACAGGCGTCTTTTTATATTTTTAGACAACATGCATTAACATGAGGAAAAAACTGGTGTCTCTGGGCTGTGCTGTGGTTTATGACGCATATAGTGCATCAAGCACACGGAACATTAACCTGAAGTGTCTTTCTTTGCAAACTGCTGACTGCCAGATTTTGTTTTGTCCACAAAAATGCAGTGACGTATAAAGAGTTACTTACGTAGGACATTTTCTTGAACTTTGAGTAACCACACCTCAAACCAACATGGCGTCTCCTCATCAACTACTGTGTCTTTGATAAAACTCATGCAAACCTAGAAACGATAAAAATATAGACGTAAAATCGATAAAATATAGACGTAAAATCGATAAAATATAGACGTAAAATCAATAAAATATAGACGTAAAATCGATAAAATATAGACGTAAAATCGATAAAATATAGACGTAAAATCGATAAAATATAAAATATAGACGTAAAATCTGGCGTTAACCCCCCTCTCCTCCCCGAGGTATCAATGTTAATATGTACGT
Organism: Hydractinia echinata; assembly: GCA_030067915.1. Classification (NCBI taxonomy): domain Eukaryota; kingdom Metazoa; phylum Cnidaria; class Hydrozoa; order Anthoathecata; family Hydractiniidae; genus Hydractinia; species Hydractinia echinata. The sequence continues at coordinate 589,174 of JASGCC010000124.1, forward strand.
ATAGGTATTTTTATCACCACTGATCAATGCCATATAGGTTCACTAAGTATAGACTGTTGCTTCGAACAATTACCTTTAGTTTCGATATAATTGTCTCCTTCACTTCGTCAGTGACTCCTCCATTTGTTTCGACTTCTTCTTTCACGTATTCTTTAAACGCAGTCGTATCGAGAACTTTCATTGGGACACCCTGAGTTAACTTTCCATTCAGTTTCACGAGTTCTGGACATAACGTATGACCACGGACGAATATTGGATTTTTGCCGAGACGAGTTGCCCATAGATTTTGTCGCTCATCCTGGTGCAACTGCACACCCTGTGGAAACAAAGAAACAAAGGAAAATTATAACCCTATTTGAAGACATGAAGAAGAAAGAATCGGTATTAAAGATGGCGACACACACAAACATACCTTGCCTATACAGCTTTTCACTTTCGCCACTTTCGAGTCTTCAGATCTTGACGGCAATGCTGCAAACGCAATTCGATTTTTATCGCTAACAGGGTGTGTTCCTTCTACGCAAATGACGGTTTGATCCATACTAAACGACGCGACATGATGTTGTCGTTCATAACAGTCGACACGGCACCACGCCGACATTGACGACGCTGTAAAACTTCTTCTAATCACTTCACCGTGTGGTTTGGACTTGCTGCGAGGAATCTATAACACAATCGAATAGTTGATTAAAATTCAACAAATTCAACAATTTTTTCTGTTGATGTAATAGGGAATATTAAAACGAACTGATAAATCTTTATTCCTTACAATTACCCTATTGTGCCCGCTATTGGGTATTAATCAAAATATTTTCAGTTTCTCCTTCCAAACAAAATAGGTTTCGTTTTACAACAAACAAAGTCTGTATAAACAATTCGAAAAATAAAGGATTGAAATTTGGTCATGTTTTAAACTACCTACTCTGCCATGCTTGAAGAAGGTTAAAACGAAACCGAAAGTTGTAACAAAGAGATAAAAAATCCTGATCGAAGAAACATAAAAAAAATAAGAAAAAGGAAGCGCAACGGGTGGTAACCACAACCCAGATATCAACGAACCCTGCAGAAATCAAAACAAAACAAAACTTCTATCAACAAACTTAAACCAAGTGAGGAGATGAAGATCAGATGTTTCGGTGTGTGAACTTACATGAGCACGTTGTGAAGGAACACCTGTCAACGTGTAAAACGTCTCTTTCGAACAGTATGGTGCCTGCAAAATCATCTCTCCAGTGAACCATAAACTTTTTTTTCAAAAATTTGTTGTTGCTTTTGTTTTCTATCCTGCTTACTGCAGTGTAATGCTTTTAAATGTAATTGATTCACTTATAGAAGTCAACCTGCTGATTCATATTTAAAGTGTAGATTAATCCTCTCCTTAATTGGTCTCATTATGTAATTAATCATCGAGACAATATGGTTAATTACAGGACGCTTTGTTTCATTGTTTCATTAGTAACTAACACACGACGCAACTATTTGGCATCGCTAAGATACTTGTGGTTATTACAATGTCTGGATTTTTTGACGGGTTATATACGGTTGTCTCGCTTTGCCAAACCGATACAAATATATAATATTATATATATGTATCGGTATATATATATAATATTTATAACAACAGAGACCAGGATTGCTTTTCATGTTCTTTCTCCCCTGTTTGCTTTCAAGAAAATGTTCTCGTCAAGAATGAATAATTTTTCTTTCTTCACGGAATCCTTCCCAGCAGAATAATGTTTGGGTTTGGGAGCAAAGTCTTTGGACAATCCTTTCAGACATTGATTCAAAGGAAAAATATTTTATCAGATGAAACATATCGAAACTAGGCAACAATAAAGCTTGGTTTACACGTGTATTAATTCTCGATTAAAACTTTAAAACACCGCAGACAATACTGGCTTTTTTATGAATTTCTTAGTAAGACCTAAACTAGTTAGGTCATCCTTCCTCCCTGATGTGAATTATTGATCGACAAAACCCGCCGAAGTAGCTAAATTATGGACGGATTAATCATTGCGTTTTCAGCATAGGCATTCATTATTTTATTTTTTATCTTATGACAATTTATTAATTATCAGTTCTCATTAACGTCAAACAAAATATAAACAGGATGTTGTAATGCCATGACAACATGATGATGCCATAATGGTATCACAACAGAGCAGCCCACTCGCAGCTTCACCCATACCGATGAGTGTGCCGAAAATCTTCTCCGCCTTACAGCAATGACCTCCATCGTATAGACTCCGAAAACCGAAACACCACCGAATCAACATTATATCGTTTCACGAGCGTTTTTGAATGAATCAATTTGCGAGATGTGACTAGCAGACAAGATATTTGATTATTTTCTCTTACAACAAAACGGTTCAGATGAAACGAAGAAAAAGTAGCATGCGAACTTTCTTCAACACTCAGATCATCGCCATTTGTTTACCAAAGAAATAGTTCTCATACGAAGAATGTTGTAAAATCAACCACAAAAATGTTTTGCTACAAAGAAATATTTGTACCAGATAGTAGCGGAAATTCAAATATGCATAATTTTCTAATGAGTAGTCAGACTATATCATTCAATCCTGAAAATCCTTCAAAGATATTCTTGACCAGACAAGAAGCGACTTCTATGTTTGTTTATTCCACAACAACGTGTTTAAGGACGGTACGTAGCGTGAAGTGGGAGCGTTACAAATAGAAGTGTACGGCTCTTATGTGGATAAAATGTTTGTACACAATGATGAAGAGCTATCAGATGGAGCGGAAGCGCTAGCCATTCTCAAGTATGACTCATCTTAATAATATGCTGAATAGTAACAAAGGATAAATTCTGACGAAACTAGAGGAAAAATTGCGATACTTTAACAGTTTGTGTAATTTTCCAAATGTCTAACTTTTTATACTGTTTGCTTTCAATATATTTAAAATAATAATAATTAGGCCAATTAACACGCTATCTCCCAGCCCTTCGTTGTGTTCTCCCCCTCACATGCTGGCTGCATTCATGAAACGCCGAACTTACAACTTCGCTTTCCGTTTTTAACAAGTTTCAGTCAATAAGTTTGTTCTCAATAAAGTTAGTCTCATTTTCTTTTTGATAAGTAGATAATTACATAACACTTATCATTTCATTTTTAATTATTAACTTTTCGCGAAAAGTTAATAATTAAGTAAAGCGAAAATAAAACTGAATTCATGAAATGGTAAAGTAGGCCACAGGTCTTTTAATTCGAACACAAACGAACCAAGAAATTCGATGCAACCAACGAACGTTCGAATTAGCAGCAGAAAACCAGAAAATATGCGAGTGTGGATACTGTATATTGCATTTTACTTCGCAAAAATCTAAAGCAGCGTGACCATCCCATCCCGTTCTACAAAGTTTAATAAGCTTACCTTTTTGTTTGGAGAATCGACAGCAACACTTCGTAACGACTCTTTAATACGAGTGCTGTCCGACTCTGTTTTCGTTAGTTTTCGTTTTTGCATATTTTCTTTCTCTTGCTCGCTCTTTCCCTCCTGTAAAAATAAGAACAAAACATATTTAGCGAATAGAACTCCAACAACACAAACAGAAAACCAGCACTATATTCCAATTCCAATTCTATTCCAATCTACCTGGTAGCCCTCTACAGCCTTCATAAATTTCATACGCCTTAGCAGTTCTGGATTTAGGGAAAGTCTCTTACGGACGACGTTTTGTTTTTTCGACGAGTCGTCGTCAAAATACAAACGGTACTGGTACATATCAACAACGAAATTTTATCGCGCCAAAATATTTCTTCACTTCTTCTTTCAGTGCGATAACATGTAACACGTTTTAACTCCAGCTCTCCTTCTTTTTAACGACAGTTTTTAGTCAAAACAGTTCGAATATTTTGGTGGAAAATATTTGAGTGACGTAATGTTGTTGTTGCTAACACGCAGAACTCCTTCACCGAGGGTTTAATTTAGAACACAAAGTACGAAACGACTACGAAATCCTAACAATGGATAACAAAATACTAAAACCCCCGTCTCGAAAATCTAGACATCGCAAAACAAGACTGAAAACACACGGCTATGCAGGGGGTGCTGGTCCTTATTAAAAAATCCTCCGAGGTGGAGTGTAAGTAACAGTCACTTAAGAGCCAGCATATATTGCGACTGATTCAAAGTGTATATTTGCTCTAACTACACACCATATAAAAACAACACACTCCGGATTAATGTTTGTTGATTTTTGAAGTTTTTCAAAGATGTACAACTTAAAAGCTTATAAGAAACGCATGTGCTTGTTAAGACGAACATGAGACATATACTATTACGTTTATTTTTAATTGAAAAATAGAAAAATAAATACACGCGACGAAGTTTTTCCTGTAAAATTGGGACAAAAATGTCCCCCGAATAAGGAGCAGTACCTAAAATTTTATCCTTTAATATTAACCCCATAAAACTTTTCTACGATGAAAAAAGAAAATTGAATTTTGTAGCAACAATTTTTATTTGAATAAATTATTTAATTAATTCGAGTAATTGTTAATTTTCTCAATTGCAAAATTTTATGCCTCGAAATTCTAACCAATAATAATGTTTGCGGTTTAAGAAAACACGAACTTTTCCCCGCAAATTTTATCATTAAAACATTTTTCCATGTACTAACAACAAAAGAATATGGATCATAAAACTTTTGAACGAGAAAAATGTTCGCACAGGATATAATATAACACTACAATTCTCCTTTCAAAGTAGATGTAAAGTTAGAAAAAAAAAATATTGTAGCGAAGGTAAATTTAGTTTTGTAAAGAGAATCCTATGCCTTTTGACACGCCCTGCTGTGCTGACATGACGTCATATTTATATGACGTGTCGCTTTTTAGACGTCATTCTTTGACCTAACGTTTTTTATATATAGCAGCGCACGGTGACGAATGACATCGCTGTTATGTTGTATTAGTTTCCATGGAAACCGTGACTCAATTATCAACGTTATGAAATGAGAGAGAAAACATTTTTAAATAAAATGTTTTCACAAATCAACAACATCACTTTCGGTAGGTAAAAACACGGTTTCGGGACAATAAAAAAGAAACCAATCACAGCAAGTTGACATATAACTTTTGCTACATCTTACCTTCTCTTTTACTTTGTGATGTCTTTTGATATCAACGTCATTTAATGCAATCAAATTATCATGCATCTTCTTGCTTTTTGACGAAATCTAAAAATGCGAATATATTCCTTATACGTGAGAAGCTTTACCAAACCCAGAATTGAACTAAAACATTTCACCTATCACACATATTGTAATTATTCTTGTTTAAATAATTGACTTAAATTGGAAAGTTTATAGACAAAAACCTGAAATTAAACGACATGATCATCATTTTAATGGGAAGACAATATGCAATGACTTGAAGGGATATTACTAGCCAGCCAAACAATTTCCGCTGGTGTAGTCAGTAATTAAGTTATAGCCTGAGGGTGTCTACTCTATTGTCTGCAGAATACAGTAAAACGTTTACCGTTTAACAAACAAACAGAAAGATTGGAATGAATCGAAGTTCAAAAAAGTGAATTTCTTGTTGACAACCCATGTATTACGACCTTGTAACGGGCCAAACAACTTTAAAAAGCACCCTATCACTTTTTAAATTAACAAATTTGCTCGCCTTCATATCCCTGTCACACATCCTACGATTTTTCAGCGACATATGCTGTAATCCTAATAAACTTTCACCTACAACATTGGACTTCCTCGAGAACTACGTATGCGAGTTAGTTTGAAAAAAATAAATTAAGGACTGAATGCCATAGCGCCAATAAAGGACAAAGAGTTTGAAAAGCCAAAAGAATACGAAGAGTGTGCCATGAGCGCAAAAAATAGAATACCTACACAGTTGAAGTAATCCGCAATTGCTTCCTTCATTTCTAGCGATGAGTACGCGTTAACTACTGTTGTCGGATTTTATAGCAGTACTTGTTCTGCCATTATGATTAAGGATAGGCAAAGTGGACATGTCATTTTTGGTAAGGAGTGAAACCAGATATATTTCCTGTAGTTGTGTATCTAACGGACATTTCAAAGCACACTGTGAAACCCCTCTTGTGGCATTTCTTACACTTTTCCCAACGTCGAAAAAAAGATATGCTGGTCTCACGCGTAGATGTCAGAGAGACAGCCACACAACTGTGTGAATGTCAGAAATAGCCATTATGAAGGAGAGCAGGGGCTCTTTTAGTAGCAAACATTATTTGAATTTTTTGTGTGAGGGTATTTTGTTCTTGTGTCAGACAGTACTTCAGGTAAGCCACATAATATCATGCAATGTTATTGTTTTTGTCACATTATGTCAAGAAAGTTGACAGTTCATTGTTGGCAATCTAGAGTTTCTCGTGGGCAGACATAATGATGACAAAATAATATTTTATACGCTACACCTGGAATTGAACTCCTTGGAATGTTAAAAAATATTTTACTTTTAGAAAATTTTTTATAATAACAAAAACTGAAAGTAAAAGAAACGACACAGCAAAATTTTGACGAAGAAAAATTAAAAGATAATTTTAAACTTTTTTTAAATCTTTAGCGAACGAAGGAAGTTAAGAACCAGAAAAATATATTTTTTCGTAAATTTCGGCTGCAAATTTTTATTAATTTTATTTCTTCCTGCTGGATTTAAACTTTTAGTTAAAAAAAACATCCACATACCAGGCCTCTTATAGCGGATATATTCTTAAGCAGCTTTTTACACGATCAAATTTTATATGATATATGAAATATGATCATATAAACCACCTGCTCTTCTCATCATATGCACTGTTGTTACACGATCATATATTGTGCACCAAATTTTACTTTCACTTCTTTTTATTCATCAACATGAGCGACGAGGACTTGCGCGGCTGCTGTAATAATTGCAGTTGTTTCAAAAAATGTCAAGAAGTAAAAAAAGAAAGTATTGGGTTAAGCCGTGGCGGAGTAGGCGGTCACAACTCCATCTTTATGAGACTTGATCTCAGAATTGCGTTTAGAAGAGGAGAATGACTAAGAATTACTTGCAAATGACGGCAGAAAATTTTGACGAAATTCTTGGGCTTGTTGAAAAAATTTGTCTGTATCGATTTTAGATTTTCTTCCTGCAATTTTTTTCTCTTGAATATTTCCTCGCTCTTCTGTATGTTTGTTTCATGTTTACATAACTTCAGTACGATTAAAAACGCATTATGATTGGTTAACATCTCAATTTCAATAGAAGACAATAGGTTTATATGATCATATATCATATAAAAAATAGGACGTGTTCTATCTTTAAAAATTCGATCATATACATATGATCATAGAAATGTTCATCATATAACGTATGTTACACGATCAAATTTATATGATCATATAGTATGTCATATAAAATTTGATCGTGCAAAAGCGGCTTACACAGGAAATTAGCTGGCCAATAAAGCTTACACAAAAAATGAAACTTACAAAATGTGTGATATCAGAAAACATTGTGTCTGCTTCCCTTCAACTTCTCTGATCGTTTGAAATTGGAAAGAAAGTTTCTATTTCATTGAAACGATGCAATTATGTAAAAACTAACCACAGGCTGTGTAATTCATTCTCGACGTCACAAGAAGAGAATTGGAAAAGGTGAAGAAAGGAATTCTCGCGTCTGTATTAAGTAAATTTTAATGTCTGTTAAAACATATTTAAACGGTGTTAACACCTTTCAATATATTTGTTGCAATCCAGTGTTATTTGAATAAATTTTTCTAGCGTGGTTTCATAAAAAATAATCTCTTCACAATTACCGATAAGCCGCTTTTTAACGCCGGCTTTGTCATTGACAACGATTTCAAAACTTGTTCGAAAAGACTTGTGCTTTTAATAAACTCTATTGGAGTTTGCTAGGTTATGAGTCATACGCATGTATCAAAGACACAGTGCTTTATCGCCCAAACAAGTAAGAATTAGACTTTCAGAAAATGAAGACTAAGACAGGTCAACATTTCTTAAGAATACAGTGTGCTGAGGAACGTCATTATATAAGCAGGTAAAAAAACAAACTGATGTGTTTCAAGTCCTGCAGAACACTGCATCAAGCTATCGCTATTTTTTTCTATATTAAAATTCCCCGTATTTAGAAATTACACTAAAGATTCGCCAAGGACTAGAAAAAAAGTTTTTTTTGCAAGCCTATACTAAATTCAAGCATTCCTTCTTGCCCGTGGTTTTAATAAGCACTCTAATGTTTCCTTAAAGACACGAGAAGAAAATATTGGCCAATATATTTTCACATCGTTAAACGAACTTTCATTACACAAACGAGTTTATAAATAGCCAGCTCTCAACCGTGCGTGTTATGTACGTATTCGTATTACATGATATTAATGAATTCTCTCGTAAATTACCCGTGCAGAAGATTAAGCTCATGTTAGAACCACATCAACAACAACCTGGACAGCATAATAAAATGGATAAGGGTACGAGAAATATTTAAAGTATGCCATTAAAAGAGAAGCGCGCCGGTTGTAAGTGCTAATAACATTAAGAAAATGTCAACACAACTTACAAACTTACAGACAGGCATGGAAAAACAGAAGGAGAAATTTAAACTAAATGAGAATGAGACTAAAATGAGACTAAATGCATTTGACGAAAAAAGGTTGGTTGAGCTGAGTCGAAGAGGAAGTCATTCTTGCAAGGAAAGCGAGAGAGAACAGAATTTCTCGAAGGAATTGCTTTTAAATTCCCTTGATAGGAGCTTGTACAATTTGCTGACGTTAGACAATTCAGTTAAAGCAACCTTCTCATTTCCAAAAATATTTTTTTATACCGCCATATTCAACCATTCAACTAAGCCGTCCCTCTGCCCCTCCAAACGTAATCATAAAGGCTTGTTTCCATTTGACTGTATTTTCTGCTGTTGGTTTTGTATAAATAAATGCAGTCAAATGGAAACCAGCCTCAAACATTTGTGTTTCCTCTTCACCGCCACCGATCAATGAAGAAAGAGCACAATGTTGATGATGCGTCCAGAGATGTGAAGTTCGCGAGCTTTTATTTACCAGCATTCAATGTGAAAGTCAACAAAATGGAAAAAGCTGAAAAGCATAGAATCAGTTGTTAATAATAAGATAACTTTTATTCTGCAGTGACAAATGATGGAAGTTTGACATTAACACGCCACAGAATTCCAAGTTCAGGAAAATTACAATTTAGCCTGGGTTCCCCGGACTCTCTAATAACTCGCGGTAAGTTACGAAAGAAGGTGAAAACCAGGCGTGTAAATTAATCGAACTGAACAACCTTACTTCGTAGCTCTTGTGACCATTGACTGCAAATAAAAGATGTGCAGCCATCTTGGAATAGTGTTTCTTCGACGACATGACAATGCAGACTTGCAATCCTTTCTTTGAAATTTTATATATTTTCCTCTAACCTTTATTACATAAGGCTAAATATTTCACCTTTCCAAAAGACGTGGTTTTTGTGAGGTCAAACACCCCACCGCGGTGATCTATGGTAATTATAACACCGCAAGCAAAAACCAGGTCACAGGAAAAATCTCGATCTTGGAAAACATATGAAGCGGAAATGTGCAATCTATGCTGGTTGGACACGATGTTGTTTCATAATGGCTGACACCTATGACGTAACACTCTAAATGCTTCAAGGTGTCCCAATGCATGCTTTTGAAAAATTTTACACAAAATTTTTGGCAGCGCATTTGAATTTGTTAGCAGTGTGGATTATAAATATTTTAAATGTATGTTTGTCGGTCACCAGAGCCTTAACATCGGGTAATAGAAGGCGTCCGTCAATTTCGCGAAAACATGCAAACTAAAGCAAAATTTATTAGCTTCATGCTACAGATGCACAATTCTTTTACGAGTTAGCTGTGTATATCGTAATAACCAATCAATAAATCAATCAATCATGTAACCAAGCAACCAAAACATGGCGACTTACCGAAACAAGTAAATTTCCTAAATTCCTTTCTTCTTGTTTTCGATTGGTTTGCATGAAATCAAAATCAATTCTCGCCAGATGACCACGCACCACTAAAAATACAATAAATGCTTATTAAAACAAACAAACAAACAAACAAAAACGTCACAGGACTGGGTGTAGCACGAGAATCCTTTTTTTCGAGCTTTGACGTCTTTTTAAAGTCGCATAAATAAACGAATGAATGAAATAAAAAGCAATTACGTAAATAAATACAAAAATTAATTAAAAAAAATAAATTAAATAATCTACTTTCTTTTTTAAGACGAAATAAATACATGATTACGTCTCTATTTTTATATAATTATATTATGGTTCCATTTTATTATTAAACATGTGTTTTTTTATGAAACAATTCAAAAATGTCGCTCGACAGTAAATTTTAATTTGATGGAAATGATAGGCGAGGTCTTTGGTGGAGGTGTTAAAGAAAGAGTTGCTATTAAAGTATTGGTAAAGAACTTCCAAAAAAACACCATGCTGGAGTGCTTACTTTCGCACCTGGAAAGATCTACACGTGTAGCGATAAAAAGAAATTTGATAAATGTGAGAAAGTTAGTTGTTGTGGAAGATGGCGTGGAAGTTATGTGATATTCACCTGCCACGTGGTCCATTCATTTGAATTCATGAAAAGCAACATTTTTATCTCAAGTCATTTTGAACTCGAGAAACAAAAGCTCCTGTTCCTTTTTCTTCAACCATGAAAAAGAGGCTACGTCTTATAAATTCACACTTACAAATTAGAGGCTAAGTTGCATCGCTCGAGTGCATGAAAAAGAGGCTGCAGCAGACCATATTTTTGAAAACCAAATTCATCTTGTAAGGATATACAAAGATCA